>CAMXCT020005310.1:5000-18738 GCA_947184155.2 Cladocopium goreaui | reverse complement strand
CAGTAGAACAGCATCGAAATCGAAAAAAAGCGGCTGCCGGCAGGAAACGTCCCGCGTGAAATCCTAGAAAAATAACATTTTTCGAGAGGCAGTAGAACAGTGTCGAAAAAAAGTATCCTAGAATCCTAGAAAAACAGCGTTTTTCGAGAGATCGAGAGATTCTGTTGCCAGCCGCAACTGGCAGTAAAACAGCTTCGAAAAAAGCTGAAATCCTAGAAAAGAAACCTTTTTGACGAGATTCTATTGCCTGCAGCTGCTGGCAGTACTGCTGACAGTAGAACAACTTCGAAAAAAAGCAGCTGCCGGCAGGAAAACACCATGGCTCTGAAGAACGAGCGAGTGCCAAAACCATGTGAAAAAACTCCCTAACGTGTCGTCTGAAATCCTAGAAAAACAACCTTTTTCAAGACTGCTGGCAGTAGAACAGCTTCGAAAAAAAGCAGCTGCCGGCAGACAGGAGAACAGCTTCGAAAAAAGTAGCTGCCGGCATGAAAACACCATAGCTCTGAAGGACGAGCGAGTGCCAAAACCACGTTAAAAAACTCCCTAACGTGTCGAAATCCTAGAAAAACAACCTTTTTCAAGACTGCTGGCAGTAGAACAGCTTCGAAAAAAAGCAGCTACTGGCAGTAAAACAGCTTCGAAAAAAGCTGAAATCCTAGAAAAGAAACCTTTTTGACGAGATTCTGTTGCCTGCAGCTGCTGGCAGTACTGCTGACAGTAGAACAACTTCGAAAAAAAGTAGCTGCCGGCAGGAAAACACCATGGCTCTGAAGAACGAGCGAGTGCCAAAACCACGTGAAAAAACTCCCTAACGTGTCGTCTGAAATCCTAGAAAAACAACCTTTTTCAAGACTGCTGGCAGTAGAACAGCTTCGAAAAAAAAGCAGTTGCCGGCAGGCAGTAGAACAGCTTCGAAAAAAAGTAGCTGCCGGCATGAAAACACCATAGCTCTGAAGAACGAGCGAGTGCCAAAACCACGTGAAAAAACTCCCTAACGTGTCGTCTGAAATCCTAGAAAAACAACGTTTTTCAAGACTGCTGGCAGTAGAACAGCTTCTTCGAGAGATTCGGTTGCCTGCGGCTGCTTGCAATCAAACAGCTTCGACAAAATCACCTTCCGGCAGGAAAACACCATGGCTCTGCAGGACGAGCTAGTTCCAAAACCATGCGAAAAAACTGCCAAACGTGCCGTCTGCAATCCTAGAAAAACAACCTTTTTCGAGAGATTCTGTTGCCTGCAGCTGCCGGCAGGAAAACGCCATGGCTCTGAAGGACGAGCGAGTACCAAAACCACGTTAAAAAACTCCCTAACGTGTCGTCTGAAATCTCCTAGAAAAACAACCTTTTTCGAGACTGCTGGCAGTAGAACAGCTTCGAAAAAAAGCAGCTACCGGCAGGCAGTACAACAGCTTCGAAAAAAAGTAGCTGCCGGCAGGAAAACACCATGGCTCCGAAGGACGAGCGAGTGCCAAAATCACGTTAAAAAACTCCCTAACGTGTCGTCTGAAATCCTAGAAAAACAACCTTTTTCAAGACTGCTGACAATAGAACAGCTTCGAAAAAAAGCAGCTGTCGGCAGGCAGTAGAACAGCTTCGAAAAAAAGTAGCTCCCGGCAGGAAAACACCATGGCTCTGAAGGACGAGCGAGTGCCAAAACCACGTTAAAAAACTCCCTAACGTGTCGTCTGAAATCCTAGAAAAACAACATTTTTCGAGACTGCTGGCAGTAGAACAGCTTCGAAAAAAAGCAGTTGCCGGCAGGCAGTACCTAACGTGTCGTCTGAAATCTCCTAGAAAAGCAGCCTTTTTCGAGACTGCTAATGCTGACAGTAGAACAGCATCGAAATCGAAAAAAAGCGGCTGCCGGCAGGAAACGTCCCGCGTGAAATCCTAGAAAAATAACCTTTTTCGAGAGGCAGTAGAACAGTGTCGAAAAAAAGTATCCTAGAATCCTAGAAAAATAGCGTTTTTCGAGAGATCGAGAGATTCTGTTGCCAGCCGCAACTGGCAGTAAAACAGCTTCGAAAAAACTTGCTGGTGGTTAGCTTTGTGCTTTTGTGCCTGCTGAGCTTTTTTGATGATTTTGAACACCCACGCATCTAAGCATCTACCCCACGACTACAGCTGCCTCTTCATAAGTCGGAAATTAGACTTCAGAAAGTCGGAAGTTAATAAGAGGTAGACTGAGGTAGACTGATTCCCAGCAATTCCAAAAGTGGCAAGTTAAGATTAAGAAAGGTTTCTCTTCTCTTAAATGAATTAAGAAAGGTTTCCTTCATTAAGAACTTTTTGTCCTTAATTAAGGAATGTTTCCTAAAAAAGGTTCCCTAAGTAACACAACCTTCCTTATTTAAGAAAAATACTTGAATTCAAAACTTTCTCTGTGATTAAGCAATGTTTTCCCTTAGTTAGGGAAAAAACATCTCCTGAAGAAAAGTTTTTAAGAGAGGTTTCCTTAAACAACGAGGGTTTCCTCAATTAACAGCTTTTGGAACTCTTGGGGACCTGGTGGGATTCGAACAGGCTCCTGGTCATGTTTGGGAGGGCCGGACGGTCAGCGGTGGAGGGTTTCTTTTTGCTTCAAATGTTTCAACATTGATCAGGGTTCATGATGTGTTTTGGCCCAAAACTTCCAAACGGTTTGAGCCTGCTCTGCCACAGAAAAGGTTTTCAACAAAAAACGCGACTCATGTTATGCAACGCTTGTGAATGTGTGTTTTAAAAATGTTTTGCAAATTGACGTACAACTTGTGGAGAACTTGTCACGCGATGGTTTTACATAGACGTATACTGATAGGCATCATATTCAGCGAAGAACTTGTTAGCATTTAAGCGCTAGGTTTGACATGCATTTATCTTCTTAGAGAAGGGGGGCAGGGCTTTCCCAAAAAGCAACGATATTTCTTGGGGGGCAATTCTTGGCAGTGTTTTTGTCGAATCAAACATTTCCGGGTTTCGGTTTACATTCCTATTCCATTGGAGCTAGAGAGAAACTAGTTGCAGTTAAAAACGCAAGGTTACAATATTATCAAGCCATCTTTTGTTGTTGTAAAAGCTCTTTGAGTTTTTACAAAAGAGCCTCAGGTTTGGCTTTGAATCAAACCAAAAGGTTTTACTTGCTCAACTTTTTTTCACATTTTCTTTCTGAAAACTTAAGCTCTTGGGGTTTGTGTTTTGTTTTTGTGCCTCCATACAACATTGCTCCAAAATGCACCTTTACCAAAATGCGCGTGGTTAGGCCTGGCAAATTACACCCAACCCATGTGTTTCAATAGAAAAACGCCAGCTTAATATTTTACTATTTCCACCATGCTACCAAAATCCGAAGACCTGCACGGTTCAAGGGTTCAAAGGGAATGAGTTGACACTGTGATAAAGTTTAAAGAAGCGGTGTTTTTCATGATGTCACAAGTTGACGTCTGATAGCTACGAAATGCTCATCTCGATAGTATCATAATGATGCCTCAGTGGTATCAAAAAATGACGCCTTCACAGTGTCATGAGACAACGACTACGACTACGACTTTGCCTCAGCCTCAGTCCAAAAATGATGCCTTAATGGTGTCATAATGATGCCTCAGTGGTGTCAAACAAGTGATGCCTCAATGGCGTCACAAAAATGATGCCTTAATGGTGTCGTACTGATGCCTCAGTGTTGTCAAATAAGTGATGCCTTTAATGGTGTCACAAAGATGATGCCTCAATGGCGTCAAAGAAGTGATGCCTAAATGGTGTCAAAGAAGTGATGCCTCGATGGTGTCACAACATGATGCCTAAATGGTGTCAAAGAAGTGATGCCTCGATGGTGTCACAACATTGATGCCGTGATGGTGTCATGCATTCATGATGCTGTGGCAGTGTCATGCAGCAGTGAAGATTGAAATACCCACCAAGATGGAGTTCCCACTCCCTGGGCTTGACATGGGTATGGCCAAGCAAAATCTTGGTTTTTGGGCCATGTTTTTTGGGCTTGAAAGCTCCCAGGTTCAAAGGTAACAAGCACCAGAAAGAACATCCAAAGTCTTCAATGGGCTTTCCAACTCTTACCATCTGACATCAATGAAGCACATTTTGTCTCATAGCCTTGGACCCCGTCTAAAACTATCCATGCTGCTACTGATTGTTTAGCGAAGTGCCAAACCCCACAAAACATGTTTGTCCCTGGATGAAAACAGTCATATGGGGGGCCATCTCTGGGATTCCCCCATGACATCTTACCGTTTTTTTTGGCACCATCAAGGCGCCAGTAAAAGACACCATCACGGCGTCTTATCAAGTTCATGGCACCATCACACCGTGAGTGTCTTGAACGAAGTTAGAGGGTGTCTGCTGGAGTGATGAAGTCGGATGCCGTGATGGTGTTTTCAACAAAGTTAGATGCCGTGCGGGTGTCTGGAGTGATGAAGTTAGATGCCGCATGGGTGTCTTCAATAAAGTTAGATGTCGTGAGGGTATCTTGAAACACGGAGGAACAAACACCACTCTGCCTCAGGTCACCGAGATTTACTTCTGGCGATGGAGACTTACCTCTTGGTGCCGCCCAGTGTTGCTTTCTCAGCTTTTATACATCAATCGACAGCTCGATGTACAATATGGGGTGCCGTGATGATGACTTGAGAAAATATGTTTCCTATTTAATTTGTGCAATTATATTTTCATATGTGTGTATTATTGAGAATGAAACTTTAAAATGTCACAATGTATGTCACAATTTCTGATTTGTTTCCCCTTTGTGTCTCCCTTTGTGGACCAGTGGACTCAGTCTGAGGACACAACGGGAGGACACAACGGCAAAAATGAGTCCGGGTCCCGGTCCACAACGGGGTACACAACGGAGCGGAGGTGAACACACCCCGTTGTCATGGCGGGAAGATGTGCGGCCTGGGGAGCCATGGCTGTAACCACAACGGGGTGTTACAACGGGGAACAACACAACGGGAGAACAACAACGAGGAAAATGGTGCAAAATGAGAAATGTCACTTTTATACTTTGTAAACAAGAAAAAGCTGCTTTTGCAACAGATTGAAATGTCAAACTTGTGCATATTTGCTGAATACTTAGATATTTTTTTTTTTAAAATGACATTTCTATCCATAAATCATGTCCACAATCAAGTCTTTCATCATTTTCATGAAGTTCGCAATGGTTTTGTTCATCATGGTTGTTGTTTTGAAGAAGTACTTGTTAGATATTTTTGAATTGTGTTTTCCTCAGTGTTTGAAACAACATGTATTTTTTCCAGTTGATCAATGCTTTTCAATACGATCAACAGTTCAGGATATTTTTGAACTTACCTTTCATTTTTCATGTTTTGATCATCGTTCTTTTTTCATTTTCATGAATCATTGAATCCTTCCCGGTTGGCCTGAGGTTGACTCCTGGCTCCTTGTGAACGGTGGGGTGGCTCAATCGCATCGAAGCCACACAGCACTTGAACCATGGCAAATGAATTCATCATGGCAAACCGCGACTGGCTTGCTAGGTTTCTGAATTATCTCGATAGTTGAAGATTTTGCCACATGGCTCATGGCTTGGTCATGAATTTTTCTGGCCCTCCCGAAGCCTTTTTGCTTGAATCACGAGAGCCTGACTCCCTTGCATCATGAGAAGCGACTATGGCTTCCTCGGTTCAGTCTGTGACTGCCAAGCATTTGCAAAGCATCGAAGATGCCATGAACTTTTTGTTTTGGACACCATCACGGCATCCTTAAGAAGCTGAATGGCTACATCTTAAAATGGGAAGACCACCATCAGACATAAAACTTGCATTTCAAAGCACATACTAATTCACATTAATAATTAAGATCAATGAAAAAAAAAGGCGCACGCACTTCAAATGCACCGGCAAAACACGGCCATCGCAGATCGTGCGCGGATCGTGCGCCGATCGTGCGCGGGATCGTGCGCGGATCGTGCGCGGATCGTGCACGGATCGTGCACGGATCATGCGCGGGATCGTGCGCGGATCGTGCGCGTCCAGGGTTGTTGAGAACATACTACATGTCTACAGATCCTCCAATCTCATGATGTCCATGACCCTACTGTACGAGAAGGTAGGGTAAATTTACCCTGTTGGGTCAACATACCTGCGCGTACGGGGTTGTTGAGAGACTAGGGTAAGCTCAGGTCACGGCCACGACGAGAGCTTAGGGTAAAATTACCCAAGCATGTCAAATATAGTGGCAGGAGGTATTACCCTAACCCCTCAACAACCCTGTACGCGCAGGTATGTTGAGCAAGGAGGGTAAATTTACCGTAGCCTCTGGACATTCCCCCACAATTTGGACCTAGTCCATTTTTGTGCCCTGACCAAGCCAAGTTCTCAACAACCCTGGACGCGCACGATCCGCGCACGATCCGCGCACGATCCGCGCACGATCCGCGCACGATCCGCGCACGATCCCGCGCACGATCCGCGCACGATCCCGCGCACGATCCGCGCACGATCCCGCGCACGATCCGCGCACGATCTGCGATGGCCGTGTTTTGCCGGTGCATTTGAAGTGCGTGCGCGTTTTTTTGCATTGCTTTTAATTATTAATGTGAATTGGTATGTGCTTTGAGATGCAAGTTTTATGTCTGATGGTGGTCTTCCCTTTTTAAGATGTAGCCATTCAGCTTCTTAAGGATGCCGTGATGGTGTCCAAAACAAAAAGTTCATGGCATCTTCGATGCTTTGCAAATGCTTGGCAGCCACAGACTGAACCGAGGAAGCCATAGTCGCTTCTCATGATGCAAGGGAGTCAGGCTCGGGTGATTCAAGCAAAAAGGCTTCGGGAGGGCCAGAAAAATTCATGACCAAGCCATGAGCCATGTGGCAAAATCTTCAACTATCGAGATAATTCAGAAACCTAGCAAGCCAGTCGCGGTTTGCCATGATGAATTCATTTGCCATGGTTCAAGTGCTGTGGCTTCGATGCGATTGAGCCACCCCACCGTTCACAAGGAGCCAGGAGTCAACCTCAGGCCAACCGGGAAGGATTCAATGATTCATGAAAATGAAAAAAGAACGATGATCAAAACATGAAAAATGAAAGGTAAGTTCAAAAATATCCTGAACTGTTGATCGTATTGAAAAGCATTGATCAACTGGAAAAAAGACATGTTTCTTCAAACAATTGGGGATTGGCTGATGCGAAGGTGAAAGAGTTCGCGACCCCAAAAAAATCACCCCCATTGCCACGGCCTGAGCCCACTACGGGGAAACACAACGGGGAAACACAATGACAACCGCTACGGAAAAAAATATGTAAATTAGATATGAAAAGAAAAATTGAATCAACTTGAAATGTGATATAAATAATTTTGAATTATGAAAAGTTGATTTATTTCCAATATATTTCGATGGTTTTCCTTTTTGTTTTCAATTGTGTTTGAGAAATGAACTGACATATATTCTGACATTCAGAGGGTATTAACTGACATACATTGTGACATTTAAAGTTTCATTCTCAATAATACACACATATGAAAATATAATTGCACAAATTAAATAGGAAACATATTTTCTCAAGTCATCATTGTACATCGAGCTGTCTATTGATGCAAAAAAGTTGAGAAAGCAACACTGGGCGGCACCAAGAGGTAAGTCTCCATCGCTAGAAGTAAATCTCGGTGACCTGAGGCAGAGTCGTGTTTGTTCCTCCGTGTTTCAAGATACCCTCACGACATCACTTTATTGAAGACACCCATGCGGCATCTAACTTCATCACTCCAGACACCATCATGGCATCTAACTTTGTTGAAGACACCATCACAGCATCCGACTTCATCACTCCAGACACCGTCACGGCATCTAACTTTGTTGAAGACACCATCACAGCATCCGACTTCATCACTCCAGACACCCGCACGGCATCTAACTTTGTTCAAGACACCATCGCGGCATCTAACTTCATCACTCCAGACACCCTCACGGCATCTAACTTTGTTCAAGAAACTCACGGTGTGATGGTGCCATGAACTTGATAAGATGCCGTGATGGTGTCTTTTACTGGCGCCTTGATGGTGCCAAAAAAAACGGTAAGATGTCATGGGGGAATCCCAGAGATGGTGTCCTCAAACTTCCATGGCACCCTCCCTAAATGACTGTTTTCATCCAGGGATGAACATGTTTTGTGGGGCTTGGCACTTCACTATATAAACAATCAGTATCAGTATGGGTAGTTTTAGATGGGGTCCAAGGCTATGAGACAAAATGTGCTTCATTGATGTCAGATGGTAAGAGTTAGAAAACCCATTGAAGACTTTGGATGTTCTTTCTGGTGTTTCTACCAAGATTTTGCTTGGCCATACCCATGTAAAGCCAAGGGGGTGGAAACTCCATCCTGACAGCGTGCGCCGCTGAGGTCTGGACTTGGTGGGTATCTCAATCTTCACTGCTGCATGACATTGTCACAGCATCATGAATTCTCACGGCATCAATGTTGTGACACCATTAAAGGCATCACTTCTTTGACACCATTTAGGCATCACTTCTTTGACGCCATTGAGGCATCATTTTTGTGACACCATTGCAGCATCACTTATTTGACGCCATTGCGGCATCATTACGACACCATTAAGGCATCATTTTTGTGACACCATTGCGGCATCACTTATTTGACGCCACAGAGGTATCATTATGACACCATTAAGACATCATTTTTGTGACACCATTGAGGCATCACTGCTTTGACACCACTGAGGCATCATTGTGACACCATTAAGGCACCATTTTTGTGACACCATTGCGGCATCACTTCTTTGACGCCATTGAGGCATCATTTTTGTGACACCATTAAAGGCATCACTTATTTGACAACACTGAGGCATCATTACGACACCATTAAGGCATCATTTTTGTGACACCATTGAGGCATCACTTGTTTGACACCACTGAGGCATCATTATGACACCATTAAGGCATCATTTTTTGACTGAGGCTGAGGCAAAGTCGTAGTTGTCTCATAACACTGTGAAGGCGTCATTTTTTGATACCACTGAGGCATGATATGATTATGATACTATCGAGAGGCCATTTTTTGACACCATGAGCATTTCGTAGTTATCAGTTATCAACTTGTGACATCATGAAAAACACCGCTTCTTTAAAATTTATCACAGTGTCAACTCATTCCCTTTGAACCCTTGAACCGTGCAGGTCTTCGGATTTTGGTAGCATGGTGGAAATAGAAAAATATTAAGCTGGCGTTTTTCTATCGAAACACATGGGTTGGGTGTAATTTGCCAGGCCTAACCACGCGCATTTTGGTAAAGATGCATTTTGGAGCAATGTTGTATGGAGGCACAAAAACAAAACACAAACCCCAAGAGCTTAAGTTTTCAGAAAGAAAATGTGAAAAAAAAGGTGAGCAAGTAAAAACCTTTTGGTTTGATTCAAAGCCAAATCTGAGGTTCTTTTGTACAAAGTCAAAGACCTTTTACAACAACAAAAGATGGCTTGATAATATTGTAACCTTGTGTTTTTAACTGCAACTAGTTTCTCTTTAGCTCAAATTGAATGCAGTATGTAAGCCGAACCCGAAAATGTTTGATTCGACAAAAACACTGCCAAGAATTAGCCCCCCCAAGAAATATCGTTGCTTTATGGGAAAGCCCTGCCCCCCTTCTCTCACAAGATACATGCATTTCAAACCTAGCGCAACATGCTAGCAAGTTCTTCGCTGAATATGATGCCTATCAGTATACGTCTATGTAAAACCATCGCGTGACAAGTTCTCCACAATTTGTACCTCACTTTGCAAAACATTTTTAAAACACACATTCGCAAGCCTTGCGTAACATATTGTCTATTTTGAGCCGCGTTTTTTGTTGAAAGCCTTTTCTGTGGCAGAACAGGCTCAAACCGTGTGAAAGCTGTGGGCCAAAACACATCATGAACTCTGATCAATGTTGAAACATTCGAAGCAAAAAGAAACCCTCCACCGCTGACCGTCCGGCCCTCCCAAACATGACCAGGAGCCTGTTCGAATCCCACCAGGTCCCCAGGAGTTCCAAAAGCTATTTAATTAAGGAAACCCTCGTTGTTTAAGGAAACCTCTCTTAAAAACTTTTCTTCAGGAGATGTTTTTTCCCTAACTAAGGGAAAACATTGCTTAATCACAGAGAAAGTTTTGAATTCAAGTTTTTTTCTTAAATAAGGAAGGTTGTGTTACTTAAGGAACCTCTTGTAAGGAAACATTCCTTAATTAAGGACAACAAGTTCTTAATGAAGGAAACCTTTCTTAATTCATTTAAGAGAAGAGAAACCTTTCTTAATCTTAACTTGCCACTTTTGGAACTGCTGGGAATCAGTCTACCTCTTATGAAGTCTAACTTCCGGCTTTCTGAAGTCTAAGTTTCGAATTTCTGAAGTCTAATTTCCGACTTATGAAGAGGCAGCTGTAGTCATGGGGTAGATGCTTAGATGCGTGGGTGTTCAAAATCATCAAAAAAGCTCAGCAGGCACAAAAGCACAAAGCTAACCACCAGCAAGAAAAGCTGAAATCCTAGAAAAGAAACCTTTTTGACGAGATTCTGTTGCTTGCAGCTGCTGGCAGTACTGCTGACAGTAGAACAACTTCGAAAAAAAGCAGCTGCCGGCAGGAAAACACCATGGCTCTGAAGAACGAGCGAGTGCCAAAACCACGTGAAAAAACTCCCTAACGTGTCGTCTGAAATCCTAGAGAAACAACCTTTTTCAAGACTGCTGGCAGTAGAACAGCTTCGAAAAAAAGCAGCTACTGGCAGTAAAACAGCTTCGAAAAAAGCTGAAATCCTAGAAAAGAAACCTTTTTGACGAGATTCTGTTGCCTGCAGCTGCTGGCAGTACTGCTGACAGTAGAACAACTTCGAAAAAAAGCAGCTGCCGGCAGGAAAACACCATGGCTCTGAAGAACGAGCGAGTGCCAAAACCACGTTAAAAAACTCCCTAACGTGTCGTCTGAAATCCTAGAAAAACAACCTTTTTCAAGACTGCTGGCAGTAGAACAGCTTCGAAAAAAAGCAGCTGCCGGCAGGCAGTAGAACAGCTTCGAAAAAAAGTAGCTGCCGGCATGAAAACACCATAGCTCTGAAGGACGAGCGAGTGCCAAAACCACGTTTAAAAACTCCCTAACGTGCCGTCTGAAATCCTAGAAAAACAACGTTTTTCGAGACTGCTGGCAGTAGAACAGCTTCTTCGAGAGATTCGGTTGCCTGCGGCTGCTTGCAATCAAACAGCTTCGACAAAATCACCTTCCGGCAGGAAAACACCATGGCTCTGCAGGACGAGCTAGTTCCAAAACCATGCGAAAAAACTGCCAAACGTCCCGTCTGCAATCCTAGAAAAACAACCTTTTTCGAGAGATTCTGTTGCCTGCAGCGGCTTGGCTTCGACAAAATCACCTTCCGGCAGGAAAACACCAAACGAAAACACCATGGCAGTGAAGGACGGAAAAGCATCAAAATGTTTCCTGCTGCTGCTGCTGCTCCTGCTGCTGCTGCTACTGCTGCTGCTCCTGCTCCTTTGATCCCTTCTGTTCAAAAGGCGGATGGGCCAGCACCATGGCAGTGAAAGGCGGAAAAGCATCAAAATTGCGCCCCAAAACTACCTAATGTAACTTCTGCAACCCACACAAAAAGACGTGTCTTCTGAAATCCTGCTGTTTCGAAGGAACAGATCAGAGCGGGAAGGGCAACCCAAGGAGCCCCACGTACTTCGAGGAGACTCCGGGAAGGACCCCCCACCGGTGAAACAAAAACCCCGGAGTCAAGGAATCGAGGTACGTGACCGGTGGGAGGGGGACCCAAGAGAGTCCCCCGGCAAAGGGTCATGGTTTGTTGTTGTTGGTTGTTGTTTCTTGTTGTTTGTTGTTGTTTGGTGTTGTTTGTTATTGTTGTTTGTTGTTGTTTGGGTTTATGTTTGTCTTTGTGGTTGTTGTTGTTCTTGTTCTTGTTTGTTCTTCTTCTTGTTGTTGTTGTTGTTGTCGTCGTTGTTGTTATTGTTGTCGTTGTTGTTGTTATTGTTGTTGTTGTTGTTGTTGTGGTTGTTGTTCTTGTTATTGTTCTTCTTGTTGTTGTTATTGTTGTTGTCGTTGTTGTTGTTGTTGTTGTTGTCGTCGTTGTTGTTGTTGTTGTCGTTATTGTTGTTGTTATTATTATATTATTATTATATTATTGTTCTTGTTCTTGTTCTTGTTGTTGTTGTTGCTGTTGTTGAAATCCTAGAGAATCCTATATCCTATAGAAAATCCTAGATCTAGATCTAGATCCTAGTTCGGGAATCCTAGCTGGGCCAGCGGTTTCGGCCGAATCCCCCAGAATCTCCTAAACAATATTATAGCTGGGCCTGCTGTTTCGAAACTGTTCCGAAACAGCAAAACACCACCTAATTTCGTGCCCAAAACGTAACACATGAACCAAAAAAAAAAAGCGGGCGGGAAGGGCAACCCAAGGAGCCCCACGTACTTCGAGGAGACTCCGGGAAGGACCCCCCACCGGTAAAACAAAAACCCCGGAGTCAAGGAATCGAGGTACGTGACCGGTGGGAGGGGGACCCAAGAGAGTCCCCCGGCAAAGGGTCATGGTTATTGTTGTTCGTTGTTGTTTCTTGTTGTTTGTTGTTGTTTGGTGTTGTTTGTTATTGTTGTTAGTTGTTGTTTGGGTTTATGTTTGTCTTTGTGGTTGTTGTTGTTCTTGTTCTTGTTTGTTCTTCTTGTTGTTGTTGTTGTTGTTATTGTTGTTGTCGTTGTTATTGTTGTCGTTGTTGTTGTTGTTGTTGTTGTTGTTGTGGTTGTTGTTCTTGTTATTGTTCTTCTTGTTGTTGTTGTTGTTGTTGTTGTTGTCGTTGTTGTTGTTGTTGTCGTCGTTGTTGTTGTTGTTGTTGTCGTTATTGTTGTTGTTATTATTATATTATTATATTATTATATTATTATTGTTCTTGTTCTTGTTCTTGTTGTTGTTGTTGTTGCTGTTGTTGTTGTTGTTGTAGTCCTTTTCTTCCATCTTCTTCCCTTACGCGCTCCCCCTTGCGTCGGCCGGGGTCGGCGGATATAGAAGTGTAAGATGACACAGGTGTACATAGTTTTAAAAAACACATGAAAAAACAATCACATTTGCAAAAGGGAATTGCCAAAGGGACTTCCAAAACCTTGCAAAAGGATGCAAAAGGGAACTGCAAAAGGAGGGAGAGAGAGAGACAGAGAGAGAGAGAGAGCCAGAGCCAGAGAGAGTTAGAGAGACAAGAATCTTTGTAGCCAGCAGCCCGTTGCACAGATCCACAGACTGATCTGACAGACGTTGACTTCTGAGTCGTGAGTCTTTTCTTCTTTCATAGCTTGGCTCCAGCCGCCATGCCTAGGTGATGTCTCTGAAGGCCAGGGGCCAAAGCAGTGTCCACTCAAACTGCAAGATAGATACATTATTGCAATGGGTCCATAGGTGGACCAGCATGGTGGGTCAACAGCTGTCCATGAGATGGCGGCACTCTGGGTGGAGACATTGATGTAGATGATGTAGCTCTTTGCGAAGCTGAATGTGGCTGAGGATGTTACCGCTTTCTGGCGAGAAGCCCGTGCTGGACTTCTCTGCCTACAGCACTGCGTACAACACCTCAGTCACCACGAATGTTCCTCGGCTGCCGCATCCTTGTGCTGCCGCCTGCCTGTGTGTTTAGATTGACGCTGGCATGGTATTGGCAAGATGGTGTTTCCTTCAACGATTTAAATATCACAATATATGAAAATAATTGATAATATATGATAATATCTTATA
>CAMXCT020005309.1:0-18753 GCA_947184155.2 Cladocopium goreaui | reverse complement strand
AGTTAGTTAGTTTAGTTAGTTAGTTTAGTTAGTTAGTTAGTTAGTTAGTTTAGTTAGTTAGTTTAGTTAGTTAGTTAGTTAAGTTAGTTAGTTAGTTAGTTAGTTAGGTAGTTAGTTAGGTAGTTAGTTAGGTAGTTAGTTAGGTAGTTAGTTAGTAGTTAGTAGTTAGTAGTTAGTTAGTTAGTTAGTTAGTTAGTTAGTTAGTTAGTTAGTTAGTTAGTTAGTTAGTTAGTTAGTTAGTTAGTTAGTTAGTTAGTTAGTTAGTTAAGTCAGTTAAGTTAGTTAAGTTAGTTAAGTCAGGTAAGTTAGTTAGTTAGTGAGTGAGTTAATTAGTTTGTTAGTTATAGTTAGTTAGTTAGTTAGTTTGTTTGTTTGTTAGTTTGTTTGTTTGTTAGTTACTTCGTCGGTTAGTTAAGTTAAGTTAAGTTAAGTTAAGTTAAGTATAGTTAGTTAGTTAGTTACTTAGTTAGCTAGGTAGTTAGTTAGTTAGTTAGGTAGTTAGTTTGTTAGATAGATAGACAGATAGATAGATAGGTAGATTAGATGGTGATCCTCCGCCGGGTTCAGCGGAGGTACAGAGGGCGCATCCGTCCTTCAGCGAAGCCAAAGGTTTTGGATTTATTGAGTGCCAGGAGAGCGGGCCATTGGTTGGAGGGTGCGTCTTCTATCTACTCTAAACTTGTTTTAGCAATACATACTGCAATGCATACAGGTTTTCACCACATGGACTGAAGGGGCTGAGAGTCCACAATTTGTCCACGGATTTTGCCGCATTTTGGCATCAATTGTCCACATACTATGCTACACCTTGGCATGAACTAGCCACATATTCACGTCGCTTCGCGACGGCAACCGCCCGCACCGCATCGTTGGGCAGCCGCCCGTATCTGCCAATGATGTCGGCCATTGAGACCAAAAACATCCGAAAGTACTGATTGTCGGAAAAAAAAACGCGAAGAATTTGATAGCCATGTATAGCGGACCAACGCAGTTCAAAAATAACGAAAAACATGAAAAAACGGCGAAATTGCTGTTATTTACCGTGTTTTTGCGCGGTGAGAAGCAGAAACCACTGCAAATACCATGGTTTTTGAGGGTCAGGTGGCCAAAAACACTGTAATTTACAGTGTTTTTTTAACCAACGTAAAAAAACACTGGTATTTACGATGTTTTCATTCACACCGTAACATAAAACAGGGTAATTTACGATGTTTTTGGAAGTTTTGAAGCTAGCCGTCAAGCATGCAGAAAACAGAAAAACACTGTAAAAACCAGTGTTTCTGCTATCACAAAACGACAAAAATCAGTCCGAAAACGGGTCCAAAAACTCAAAAATCCGCCTCCGGGCCAGGCCACCTGCGGAACCGCAAAAAAAAATGTTGCAAACCAAAAAATTGAGGTCAAAAAATTGAAAAACACAGGGTTTTTACACTTTTCGCTTGCCGATTTTGGACGGGCGCGTTCACGAACAGGTGTCTTCCGTACTGTTTTTTACAGTGTTTTTTGAAGGCGAGCGTCCCGACCTATCAAAAACAGGAGGTTTTGGCCGAAAAATGCCCCCCCCCCCAGGTAAACCTGTAACCTTTTACGAGTGCCATCCGGAAGATCACGCCCCAGCACCTTCGGTGCGGGCGGATTTTATATATTATATATTTAATAAATATTGTGCATATTATATATATTATATATATATATATTATATAACATATATATTCCACATATATTACATATTATATATATTATTTAGAAGATATATTTTACATATATTACATATATATTTTATATATTAGTTATATTATATATATTATATATATATATTTATATTATATATATCATATATATTTATATTATATATATCATATATATTGTATATTATATATATTATATATTAAATTATTTTTTATTATATAGTGTATATTATATATATAAATAGTTTTTGAAATACATGTAATATTGTATTTAATATATAATAATAAATATATTTATATATATATATATTACATATATATATATTGAAATATTGTATATATATATTATATATATATTTAATAACAGATATCTTTTATAGTACTATGTAATTAGAAACTATACTTACACAGCAGGTTCCCTTCCCAAAAAAATATGAAGTTTAAACTTTTTTGTCCCAAATCCAGCTCATAGACATCACACATCACCACAAAGACTTAAAATGGCACCCTCCCTTCGGGGGGGGGGGTCCTTTTTACGCGTTTTTGAGCAGCAGCCATTGGCTGGGTAAGTAAAAGTCTACCAGTCTATAAGCAAAAAAACATGTAGAGAACATATGGGCCTATGGGAATGTCTCTATATTGGGTTTGTCTTTTAAACATTGGGGGTGGAAAAAAACGAAGTTTCCGGGCATCAGCAAAGCATTTGTTTGATAGTTTCATTGCTTCTTATCAGACGCTGACAGGTTCTGTGGCTGACAAAGCAGTTGACTGAAGCTGGATTTCGTTCGGTGTTGCAGCTGGGCCGCAGCTCAAGTTTCGAAATCCATTGCCATTTCAGTGCATGTATCTGTCAAGTTGCAATTTGCGCTGAGAAATTTTGAACTCTGAGCTGATCAATTTGCAATTGCGTTGTTTGGTAATCATTTCAAGCTTGTTTGTCTAAAATCCGAGGAATCAATTTGAACACGAGGAGGACAAGGATACGATCTTTAACCTGGACGGGTACTTCTTGCAGAAGTGCAAGCGGGTGATCATAGCGTGACTTGTCTGTGCACTACCTACCCAATTGGGAAGGTTTGTGTTGGCAATCCAGTTGGATGATGTGGTTTTCAGAAGTCTTGGTTGCCCGGACTGCTCAGGCACAATGAGCTCCGTTGGGTCTACCACAGCTGAGGATGCACCTTGCCCGCCACTGGCTCGTTTGCAGGTTTTGTTTGATGTGAACCTTCCGAGCAATTGGCTTAAACTATCAGTGTTGTTGAAATTCCTTATGCAGCATTGTCCTCTAGCACTAGCGTCTAGAATGGGTTGGAATTAGAACAGAACAGCAACTGCCCTGATGAAGCACAAACTTGACATATCAAATGCATTTTCCCCTGTAACCGTAACATACAAAAAGATGTTTAATACGGTTCTGATATTCCATGTCCATGCCCCTCAAGACAATCCTTCATGCTGCAAAGTGGCAACTGAACAAACTGCGGAAAATTTGTTTATTTTTTATGTGAGCAAAAATGCGAACAAACAAACCATGCAGGACAAGCAATGCCAACAGAGGTGAAAATCTACATGAGCCTTTTTTTGGTGGTGTCCTTTTCTACCTTTTTTAGACCCTAAAACGCCAAATACTTCGATCGGTTTTTGGTTTTGCAATGTCGTGCAATCCTGCAAGGTGAAGACAGAAGTTGCAGATGCATCTTCAAGTTCAGGTGCCGTGCACCCCTGGACGAAGGAGGTGACAAATGAGGGAGGGACAAAGGAGTTTCTTCCAAAGGAGGAAGGTACGAAGGATATGGAGGAAGAGGGAGGGACAAAGGAGTTTCTTCCAATGGAGGAAGGTACGAAGGATGCGAAGAAGGAGGAAGAGGGAGGGACAAAGGAGTTTCTTCCAAAGGAGGAAGGTACGAAGGATATGAAGAAGGAGGTAGAGGGAGGGACAAAGGAGTTTCTTCCAATGGAGGAAGGTACGAAGGATGCGAAGAAGGAGGAAGAGGGAGGGACAAAGGAGTTTCTTCCAAAGGAGGAAGGTACGAAGGATATGAAGAAGGAGGTAGAGGGAGGGACAAAGGAGTTTCTTCCAATGGAGGAAGGTACGAAGGATACGAAGAAGATTTGATCCTCCACCGTTTCTGTAACAAGTCGAAGATGGAGAAGACTGCGCTGCTTCGAGAGTTTCTTGGCAGCTTTCAGGCATGTGAGAGTTTTCACTTGCTTGAAGGTTGTTTGATATGCGTTGATGGTTGATCCGGTGCATGATGTCCGTGTCCCAATTTTTTCCCCACCTGCCAGGTGAGGGTTGTTAGATTTTATCAGAGCTGTTGTCCTCCTCCTCCTCCTCGTCCTCCTCCTCCTCCTCCGCCTCCGCCTCCTCCTCCTCTGCCTCCTCCGCCTCCTCCTCCAGTTTCTCCAGTGTGCACTGCTGGACCTCAACCTGGGGCCTTCCCAGCTCAGTGTGCACCGCTGGACCTCAACCTGGGACCTGCCCAGCTCAGTGTGCACCGCTGGACCTCAACCTGGGGCCTGCCCAGCTCAGTGTGCACCGCTGGACCTCAACCTGGGACCTTCCCAGCTCAGTGTGCACCGCTGGACCTCAACCTGGGACCTGCCCAGCTCAGTGTGCACCGCTGGACCTCAACGGCCAGATAGAATGCCAGAAGATATGCCAGATAGAATGCCAGATAGAATGCCAGAAGATATGCCAGGTAAAATGCCATGAGATATGCCAGATAGAATGCCAGAAGATATGCCAGATAAAATGTTAGAAGATATGCCAGATAGAATGCCAGAAGGTATGCCAGATAGAATGTCAGAGAGAATGCCAGAAGGTATGCCAGATAAAGTGCCAGAATGTTTGCCAGATAGAACGCCAGAAGATATGCCAGATAGAATGTCAGAAGATATGCCAGAAGATATGCCAGATAGAGTGCCAGAAGATATGCCAGAACATATGCCAGATAGAATGCCAGAAGGTATGCCAGATAGAATGTCAGAGAGAATGCCAGAAGGTATGCCAGATAAAGTGCCAGAATGTTTGCCAGATAGAACGCCAGAAGATATGCCAGATAGAATGTCAGAAGATATGCCAGAAGATATGCCAGATAGAGTGCCAGAAGGTATGCCAGAGCATATTGCAGAAGATATGGCAGGTAGAATGCCAGAAGATATGCCAGATAGAATGCCAGAAGATATGCCAGTAACCAAACGTATAGATGTCATGGTGGGGATGACTCGAAGTAAAGTAATTTGTTTCTGTAAGTCTGGCAACGCACAGAATCGAGAGTCAGGTGAGTACATGGCATGAGGCAGGCCGCAAAACTTTGGTAACCCTGTGCATGATTTCTAGTTCCGCCAAACCCAAGGTACCGCAAGAACCTCGATCGCTCTGGGGTCAGTGTGGCAAAGTCCCTGTTGACATGGATCACAGAGGAAGCAGCGAACTAGACACAGCAGAGAACGGTCAGGGTGCAGTAAAGCCAAGGACCATATAGTTGGGCAACCATATAGTTTGATTGACACCATTGTAAATAATATAATATAGATCAATAATCAATATAAATACGCAGACGCATGGATACGATTCATATACTACTAATTGCTGTTGAAGGTTCTTGGCTTCAGACTGCAATTTTACAAGTGACCGTCGCTGCAACTTTTTGCCAATTGTATCAATTGGCACTCTGGTAAACACCATGGAAATCGCCCCAAAAGCAGCCAGTGAACCCTGCCATAGACCAAGCTTCCTTCTGAGCTACAGTGGTCCACTTGTGATGATTTTGACAGTGTCAACCAGCTCAATTGCTCTTCAACTTTTTTTTTCTCGGGAAGTTTGGCGGGCTGTTTTGCTTAGCAAATGGCTGCGTGATGCTGCGTGAGATTCATGGTTCAGAAGATACTTGGAAAGAAAAAAGTGGACCTGTGATGTTGTTTTAGCTTGCAATGTTGCCTTTTCCCTCCGTTTTGGCATTGCTTCTTTTTGCACTGGTTTGTCTTGGCAGGTCGCGCCATTTAGCAGCTGGTTGAGCAAAGCTGAAAAAGTGTGCTGTACATGTTGCATTTCTATGTCTTATTTTTGATAAATTCTTCGTGCAACTTTTTGTGGTGGAAATTGTGCTCACTGTTACAGGCAATAGGCTTGTCACAAGATATTATATTCTGTACGACTATATTAGCATTATTACATTATTAGAAACTATATTATATGTAATTATATTATTATTTTATTATAGTAGGCTATATATCAGGCTAGGCTGTATTATATCATGAATCATTTCTATGTCATGTCTAGTCTATTTTCAGATCTGTGAAAGAACGTCTTATTTTAACTTTTAACAATGAATATCAGGAGTCATGACGAAACCGTTTCGAAACCTGTATGATCGGTTGGTTAGGTTTACAGTTTCGGATTTTTCCAGACTAAGGATTATGGAATGAACGGCCCACCGGGGCAGGGTCCAGGTTGATGGATCGTCACCCACATCCACTCAACACAGAGATGAAATAAGTTCGAACGAAAAACGCGGGAAACAAGTACATGATACAGACATACATCATACATCATGCATTCAGTCACAGTTCATTATATTTCGATTCTGGAGTCTCTAATTTCCACACTGGGTCCCCTTGAGTGATTTGGAATGCCGTACTGCACGGGCAGTATGGTGCGGTAGACAGGTAAACCTAAACGAGCACTGCAGAGTTTCAGACTTACAAGTTGGTACGGGTCAGACTGATTTCTCAGCCCAAGTTGTCTTCTCATTTATATATCTCAGATATCAATCAGTATATTTCACCGAGACCGGTATCAGCCCTTCAAGCCTTCAATCACATTGTATCTGGCTATGAGCCGTCATCATAACCAGTCCAGGTTCCTATCATATCATATACCAGGTCAATGATTCAATATCATGTCACATCATATCACCGATCATTATTACCGAATCACATCAATTATCAATGACACTGTCAATGCATGAAATGCAGGTACGGTATCAATTAATTATCAAGTTTTCATATAACCCGTGTCACTTATCAGATATCTTTCATATCATTCATTCAGAATCATTCACCTATCGCTGATCACTGTCATCCTTGTTCCTTCTCTCCGAGGTATCGCAAAGGTCTTGAGCGCAGCAAGGTGACCCCGCACAAAGCTTTGATGACATGGATGACTGAGGCTGCAGCCTAGGCAGCATGATGGGCCATATGGGCCAAGATGTTTTTGAAGATTTTGCGAGCTAGATCTGCAATGGTCTATCTTCTCACAGCCCTGTTGAGCTGCAATTTCCATGAGGGAACGTTGCATTAGGAAAGGGCTCCAATACACACTTTCGCTGCCTGGGGAGGTGAAAAGGACGCATCCGATGCTGCAGCTTTCAAAGCATAAACCCATTTATTTGGTGGGCCTCCTTTGGTTCGATAGGATGGTGCATAATCTGAGTCTCTGTACTGGATTGCCCAGGACTTTTCAATATACAGACCTAAGCTCTCATTGGCCTTTTCCGGTCAAAGTATATACAAACCCAACTTCTTTATGAACTACTGGGTATATGCTGTGAAAAACCCAACTTCTTTGTGGGCTGGTAGACTGACAAAATGTGCCAACCCAACTTCTCAATGGCATTTTGGGTCCATCGTGCTTGTGTTTTTTTTTGTGGTCTGGATTGTGGTGACTGTTAGTGTAAGGGGGGACAGTCCAATATATATATATACATATGATATATGATATAATATCATATGATATAATATAATATTGCATAATATAATGCAATATATATATATACCATCAATCTAATCGTTAACCCAGGTAAATGTTTACTAATCTAGCGTTCTCGCGCAAGGGGCGGCCACCTTGTAACTGCAACATCATTTATCAAAATTTGGATTTAGCGATGTAACCATTAATAATTGGGATATATCCTTGGGTATTCAGGTATATATAAGTTTGTACATATAAGTTTGTACTACCTTTGACCCTCAGATGATCCATGAAGATTAGCAAGAAATACAACAAACATCAAAACGATCCAAGTGTCCAAGTCGCCATAACTTCATATATGGTAACCATATAGTAACCATGGTATCTACCCATGCGGTTTACATATTTTCTAACCATGGTCAATTCGGGGGTCATCACTGCACGGTGGTACCACCATGTGCAGCATCAGGTGCCCAGTGTGGGCCTCAGTGGGTATGGATCAAAACTCTTCTTGCGGTGGTGCCCCCAGAAATGCTTGTTGGTTGATACCCCCATGAACTATAGATCAAACCCTGGAGTTTTGAATACTGAATAATAGTTCGATTTTTGCTTGCATAAACCAAAAATTCATCCATTCATCCACTAGTTGGAAATGTGAATCATAAACTCAGCATAACCAAACAGTTTTGCAATTGGAGTTCTGGCCAACTTAGCGAACTGGGGCACCACCTAGTATGAAATCCCATATACACGCTGTCTTGCGCAGGATTTTGCTGATTATATCCTTCCTTTATGGAGATATTTTGTAACGTTGGAAAATTGAAAAAAATGGTGGTTTCTTCGCATTAATCATTATAATCATATATCATGTGGATTTCAGGGTACAATTCATCATGTGGATCTCTACTTCAAGGAACGCAACAAAAAAATCAGGATATTTCAGCTGGTTCTTGTGGAGATGGATGATTTATAACTAGCTCACCATACAATGTGCCCCCCCCTACTGAGCCATTAACTGTAGTTATTTGCGTATCATGAAACCAAACGTTATTGAAGTTATTTGTACCAATTTAGCTATCGTTCGGGGGCCCCACATTGTACTAAAACTGTTGATGAAGGGGAAACATCACATATACTGTATATATATATATATATATGTAATTGGAGGCCTAACGAACAGATTAATGGAATAGTGGTTAAGTTACCCTTCTGTCATCAAAGGTGGCTGGGAAATCCACGAACTGAATGGAGCTTTAGCTGTTTAGCTGAGAAAATTATCACACTGAATGGGGACTTTCCAGCCATGTCTTACCGCGACGGGTACCTGCAAGATCCTGCAAGATTAAGAGGAAACCCTTTGCTTGATTGATCAACAAGGCAAAGTTGGGATTTGTATATATTGTATTGTGGAATGGCTCAAAGGATTATATATATATATATATATATACCTGGATATTCATTGGTTACAAATTTCTTTCCAGGGCAGATTTTGGTTTGGTTTCTATCAATTTTCTGTAGATTTGCCCATTTCAAAATAAAAATGATCATTTCAAGAAAAAATCGCCACTTCATGTTTTCATTTTAGAGTCATGATGAATTTGCCCGGGTATTTCCGCCCTTTTCCCGGGTATTTACGACCTTTTCCCGTGAATTTCCGCCCAGAAAAACCGACACATTTTTACGCAAAGTAGAGTAAGATCAGCCCGAAAGGTACAAAATCCAAAATTGACCACAGTAGTCATTTCCAGCTCCTTCACAAGAAATCCGCCCTAAGGGCAGAAATCTTGCAAACGGACAATTATTTGTGTTCTTTCGAAGATCCAGGTATATATTAAGTATATATATATATATTTATATTGTAGAACTATATATAAATATATATATATATAGATATTCAAGAGGAATGGCTCAAAGGAATCCACACGCAACATTGGATTCGATTGATGCATTTTAACGCCAAATATGCCATTCATCTCTGTCAAGTAGCTTGTAGAAAAGTGGGAGCCAACAACTACTTCTTTCTGAACTAGTCTTGTGGCACGTTCTTGTCTTCAGTTGGTATGCGAATTCACGAGTCTGAAGCTACCTCCGTCGCCAAGACAGTTTGCACTGATACCTACCTGACGGACCTTTGGGAAAGATGTTTGGGTTAAAACAAGTGCTGCACAACTGCAGAATTCGCGGGCCCGGGAAGATTGCAAAATGGTAGAAGAAGACACATATGATACAGTTTGTGGCAAGTGTGGTGGCATGTTCTTGTTTTCAGTTGGTGGCTGTATGCGGTTCTCTTGCACTTGTTGGATGATTTTGGCACGTTCTTGTCTTCAGTTGTTCTGCAAATTCACCAGTCTGAAGCTACCTCCGTCGCCAAGACAGTTTGCACTGATACCTACCTGACGGACCTTTGGGAAAGATGTTTGGGTTAAAACAAGTGCTGCACAACTGCAGAATTCGCGGGCCCGGGAAGATTGCAAAATGGTAGAAGAAGACACATATGATACAGTTTGTGGCAAGTGTGGTGGCATGTTCTTGTTTTCAGTTGGTGGCTGAATGCGGTTCTCTTGCACTTGTTGGATGATTTTGGCACGTTCTTGTCTTCAGTTGGTATGCAAATTCACCAGTCTGAAGCTACCTCCGTCGCCAAGACAGTTTGCACTGATACCTACCTGACGGACCTTTGGGAAAGATGTTTAGGTTAAAACAAGTGCAGCACAACTGCAAAATTCGCGGGTCAGGAAAGATTGCAAGATGGTGTGGCATGTTCTTGTTTTCAGCTGGTGGCTGTATATGGTTCTCGTGCGGTTGTTGGATAATTTTGGCACGTTCTTGTCTTCAGTTGGTATGCAAATTCACCAGTCTGAAGCTACCTCCGTTGCCAAGACAGTTTGCACTGATACCTACCTGACGGACCTTTGGGAAAGATGTTTGGGTTAAAACAAGTGCTGCACAACTGCAGAATTCGCGTGAAAACACACATATTTGACACATTTTGTGGCAAGTGTGGTGGCATGTTCTTGTTTTCAGTTGGTGGCTGTATGTGGTTCTCGTGCGGTTGTTGGATAATTTTGGCACGTTCTTGTCTTCAGTTGGTATGCAAATTCACCAGTCTGAAGCTACCTCCGTCGCCAAGACAGTTTGCACTGATACCTACCTGACGGACCTTTGGGAAAGATGTTTGGGTTAAAACAAGTGCTGCACAACTGCAGAATTCGCGGGCCCGGGAAGATTACAAAATGGTAGAAGAAAACACATATGATACAGTTTGTGGCAAGTATGGTGGTATGTTCTTGTTTTCAGCTGGTGGCTGTATATGGTTTTCGTGCGGTTGTTGGATAATTTTGGCACGTTCTTGTCTTCAGTTGGTATGCAAATTCACCAGTCTGAAGCTACCTCCGTCGCCAAGACAGTTTGCACTCATACCTACCTGACGGACCTTCCGGAAAGATGCTTGGGTTAAAACGAGCGCAGCACAATTGCAAAATTTGCGGGCCCGGGAAGATTGCAAAATGGTAGAAGACAACATATATGACACATTTTGTGGCAAGTGTGGTGGCATGTTATTGATCCTTTCTTTTTGTTTTACCTGCAAGGATTTCTGTTGGTTTTAATGTTCTCGGACCAGGTCAAATATGGCCCAGATGCAGATGATGGCCATGATGATGGGGTTAGGGCCTTAGATCCCAGCGGCTTCGCAAGTTCTGCGATCCGCTGCTTTGTCCGTGAGCTCATCCAGATCTTCTTTGCTTTAGATGTGAATAAAATAAGTTTTATATATCCACTATATCCCAACGAAATCATTCATAAAAACATCCATAAAAACTACATTCAATTTATCCTCTGGTTATTTAACTTAGCTATTGAAAATCACCATTTTAATAGGTAAATGATCTATAAATGGTCCATTTTCAATAGCTATGTTAGTCATTTTTCCGCAGGGTATAGATTTTGAATAGCATGTTTTAGCTAGCTATGGCCTCTTTCTGCCATGTGGATAAAGATTGGATGATTGGCATGGATTAAGATGTGGATGGTCATTACTATGTGCAGGATATCTAAATCTAAGATTGGCCATCATAATTCCTGGTGATGGATGTGATGGTTGCAACTTTCCATCTTGGCCACCTTTAAGTTGTACAAGCAAAGGCGGTTTTAAGCGGGCCCTGGGTTTCGATGCCGAAACCCTAAGGAACATGGGGCAGATGATGGGCATGGGTGGCATGGGAATGTCTGCATCTCAGACTCGACTGAATGAGTTCCCTTTAAGAAAGCGCTTTTACCCATGCCTTGAGCTTGCAGCCTCTATCCAAAGTTCATGGGAGCGATTTAGAACACTGCATCAAAGAAAAATAGTCAGATTCGAAAACAGTATTCGAAATGCCGCAATGCACATGTTCGTGTGAGTTTCAATCGTTCTGCTTTGAGGTAGATCATGCTTTCAGGACATATCCCAGCTGATTGGTCCGAATTCAGACATGTGGTAAATCCAATGCCATGAGCCAATATAAACCGTCCCGTTCACCAATCATTTGGGGCTTGTCATGGGGATATGAATACTCGATATGAATAAGACAGCCCAATGCGGGATGGTTTTTCTTTTGGGTTTACCAAAACCTACCAAACAATTTATATACATGTTCCCCTCTGGTTATTTAGCATAGCTTTGGAAAATGGCCCATTGACAGATGATTTTCCCGTTCAATGCTCCATTTATAATGGATTTTCCATTGCTATTTCAAATAACCAAAGGGCCAAAGGGTACATCAGGATTATCGTTGAAGTACCAGCGACCTTCTCGGATTTCTCGTTGACAACTATTTCTCGGGCCTGGAAGTACCCGCTGGTAGTCTAGATGGCAATGCAACATTCCCCATCACATCCACTGGTAGATAAATCAAGGCTTCTCACATTTGACATCAGAGAATCCGTTGTGTTTTTTTTTCCTTTTTGTGATCGAAAAAAAGAAGAAACATGTGGATACCCATGGGCCGCAGGGTAAACTAACATAGATCTGGAAACCATGGTTTCTAGGACAATGATCTTCATTCAAGGTGGGTTTTCCACATCGAACTGTTAGTTTACGTCTCATTGAAAAACCAGCGGTAAAGGCATGATGAAACAGCCTCAGGCCCGGCATGGGCATGGGAATGCCCCCTGCTCACGGAGGGCAACTTGGCTCTTGATGGCTCTTGTGGGTTTTAATCTATGGATAGTCTGGTTGGTGGTTACCTGGTGGTTTCAAACATGACTTTTATTTTCCATTTCATATATGGGATGTCATCCTTCCCATTGACTCATATTTTTCAAGATGGTGACTGAACCACCAACCAGGAGAGTTAACGAGTGAGTTCACCAGGGAAACGCGTGAATTAAAACGCTTTTCATTGGATGATCTTCGTGACAATCGGTTGGGTCAACCTCGATTGAATTAGGGGGCGCATCAACCGCAATTTGAGGGGATAGCTGGGATAGCTGGTGATACATGGACAATGATGAAACATTTTGGCCGGTGAAATATGGCATATTTCACACGTTTCCATGGATGATTCACCCCCAATTGGCAGGTTTTTGGGTTTTTCAGGTGCACGGAAGCCGCAGACAACTGGTCATTTCCCAACTGGACTCGTATTTCCAAAGGTTTGTCGCAAGTGCTTTGAAGAGGATGTTCACCCATGTGGAAAATCAATCATAGGTATTGAAGAGGATTCTGGTATTGTCAATATTGTGGTATTGAATACCACATTCCTCCTATAGGATGTTTTCCACATAGAAAATGCTAACCACAATCTTCACGCAGTTTTTTGGACATCTCACCGGCAGGTGAACTCTGTCCCAGAAGTCCTAGCTTCGACCACTGGGTACTGTAAAAGGTTTTGTAACCGGTAGTTATTCTAGTATATATATATACTCTATATATATATAATTATATATATATATACTCGATTTATATATATATATATGTGGTATTGTGTTCTCCTTCCGTAAACACTTCGGAAATCGCAAATGGAGTTGGGTAAGAACCATAGCAGCGCTCTAATTTTGCGGGGTGGGCTTTGCGGGTCCATGGGCCATGGGTGCCCCTTTTTGTTGAACCATATCCAATTAATGTTGGTTCCTGATTAGTGTGTGCCCCCCCCTCCCCCTAAACTATATCTGGACTCTCTTTAAAGTAGAAAGTCAAAAATTTTCTTCCCAAAAGAAAAACATATCCTCAATTAAGTAAGGATTTCAATTGGCTACAATTGAAATCTAATTACTATTGTTTTTTTTGCCGATGAAGTTGTGTATTTGTAGTACTTGTAGTAGGTAGTAGCTGTAGTACTTGTACTTGTAGTGCTTGTACTTGTAGTACTTGTAGTGCTTGTAGTGCTTGTAGTGCTTGTACTTGTAGTACTTGTAGTACTTGTAGTACTTGTAGTACTTGTAGTACTTGTAGTACTTGTAGTGCTTGTAGTGCTTGTAGTACTTGTAGTACTTGTAGTACATGTAGTACTTGTAGTACTTGTAGTACTTGTAGTACTTGTAGTACTTGTAGTACTTGTAGCATGCCCAGCACATGCCCAGCTCATGCTCAGCCCATGTTTAGCTTATACTCAGCTAAATCTCAAGAGGCACTGAACCAGCTCATGCCCAGCTTGCTGCAATAGTGAACCCAGCAAACAAACCTACTAAAGTGAAATGGAGCCTCTCCTGGTCCAGGGCCTTGGAAAATTGTGGAAAAGCTGTTCTTTAATAAGGGTTTAATAAGGGATTGGTTCTTTTGGGAAAGGCTTGGAGTTTGAATTTGGCAATTTTGGAAAAGGCTTGCTTCCCTTCTGGGCTTCCAGGGGCTGCTCTGGCACAGCTTGCTGCAATAGTAAACCCAGCAAACAAACCTACTCAGATAGAGATGCATTTACAGGCTCAGATAGAGAGATGAGCAAAAACTTGACTGAGCTACAGCGTTTTTGAGGAAAAATTGCCTCTCAGCAATTATATACCGTTTTTTCAAAAAAATGCTCTCCCAATTTTGTTTTGCCACTAAAGCGAACCCTCCAAACAATACATGAGTTTCAGAATAATTTGAAAAAATTGCCACAATAGCGACC
The DNA here is from genome assembly GCA_947184155.2 of Cladocopium goreaui. NCBI lineage: Eukaryota > Dinophyceae > Suessiales > Symbiodiniaceae > Cladocopium > Cladocopium goreaui. The sequence continues at coordinate 4,285 of CAMXCT020005309.1, read as the reverse complement.
CTAGCTACTAATCAGGAGCTAACACTACGGGCCAGGCATTCAAACTAAACTCAGGGGCAAATTACATTTTGGTCGCTTATCTCCTAGGGTTCAATAGCAACTTTGCTTGGATAGTTCCCAGGTTTTTGCTGGTGAAACCCCAAGTTTCTTGGACTTAGCACTTGTCAAAAAGTATGTCAGAGTCTTCAAACAGGAGAATCAGCAGACAACTAATACAAAAAGAACTTTAAAGAATTTAAAAGACTTCCTGGAAACCCAAACAACTCATATCAACCAAAATAGCCAGCTTTGTCGCACGTGGCCCAGCTGAGCATGTGAGGCAAGGTGCTCAGGCGGCCTGAGAACTGATGTCGTCAGGTGGTGATTCTTGTGACACACTCAACAGTAGCATATGAGTAACCGACAAAATTATTGTAATACTGGTTGGTGGTTTGGAACCTGACTTTTATTTTCCATATATTGGGAATAATCATTCCAACTGACTTTCATATTTTTCAGAGGGGTAATTAGGTATACCACCAACCAGAATATAATATTAATGTAGTCTTGCTTCGCCTTGGCCTTTCCGAGGTTGCACAAAACCTTCATAACCGATAGGGGACGACCCTATACCGATACCCCATTTGTCATACCTCCGGGAATACTCAAATCTCACAACCGATAGGGGACGACCCTAATTTGTGCATGGCATTCAATTTAGCATATAATGCTGTGCGCTACTCATATTACTAGGTCAATCTTAGATGGGTAGTTTAATTTAATCTAATCCTTCAGTCTTTTGGTATCAATGGGATTATCTACGTTCACTAGCTAAGAATTTGTGATTTTTTGCAAGGTATCTAAGATTGGCCATGTATTACTGGTTGGTGGTTTGGAACATTTTTTATTTTTCCATATATTGGGAATAATCATCCCAACGGACTTTCATATGTTTCAGAGGGGTGGCTCAACCACCAACCAGATTAGTGTCATGGTCAAAAGTCGGGGATGTGCTGATCAATCGGGGCTAAGGCCGTTATTTGAGGCTTCAAGTGGTGAGATACCGTCAATGGGATGGGTCAATACCGAGCAAATGAAGAGATCAACCGGTGGCTTTTAAATGGCTTCGCCTATTTTTAGACAACCCCAAATACATCCTTAAATACCATCAAAGAATATCATTTAAACCATTTTTTATTCATAAAATATATAAAATCCTGATACATCATACAGAAATCAGCCTTACCCTCTGGTAATTTAACATAGCTATTGAAAATGGCAATTTATAGTTGATTTTCCCATTAAAATGGTGATTTTCCATAGCTATGTTAGTTTACCAGAGGGCAAATACATCCGGAATTTCTCCCATGATCATCCGTAAATCCATCCGGCAGGCTGTTCCCAAAGGCGGAGCCCATCTGCAAGGCGTGTTTCGGGTGTGGGTCATGGGACATTCCTTTTTCGTATTTTATGGGGATATAATAGGATAGCAACTCACAGTTAGGAATGTTTCATGATTTTCATGGGAATATTCCGTATACGTTTCCATATGGGAATATCATTCGATGGGACATTCCATAAGGGACAAATCCCCATGAAAGATGGGATGGAATGGCATAGTATGGGATAGTATCTACAATGATTGATTCGCAGTTGCATGGGGATTTGTCCCTCATATTTGGTGGGTTAAGCAACAAACATGCTGGTGAGTCAATGAACATCATCCCCTTGGACCGCAACAGGTGAGTGAATTATCTCATTCAACAACCCCAAAACCAGGGAAAGTTTCCCTACATTGAAGCAGTTTTGGATGAGGTTGGCGTCCATCATCACAAGCATTTGTACAAAAAGACCCTCAATTTATCCTCTGGTAATTTAACATAGCTATGAAAAATCACCATTTTTAATGGGTAAATCAACTATAAATGACCATTTTCAATAGCCATGTTAGTTTACCAGAGGGTACCAATTGAAGACTAGTCCTTCCTTGATGTGCTGAGTTGATGGTTGTTGATTTTCGCCAAAGGGGACATCCATTTTCGAAATGGTGAATCAATTTTTTTGGGTCACGGATGGTTAGTTTGTGTATGTGGGAAACGTTCAAAAACTGTTAGTTTCAAGTATGTATTAGAATTACAAATATAGATCTTATAGAATGTATGTATAGTGTAAATAGTGTATCCATTCTATCTGTATACAGACCATCAAAAGATAATATCATACAATATCACTGGTTGCTGGTTTGGAACGATTTTTATTTTCCATATATTGGGAATGTCATCATCCCAACTGACGAACTCATATTTTTCAGAGGGGGTAGGTATACCACCAACCAGATACAATCTCCCATGTGTATTGGCCGAACTGCATAAATATATCTATCGAATGATCTATCTGACTGGAGATTGGAGTTGGGAGTTCGGTTCACCAACGAAACAAATTGGGATTTCATGGGGATGTCACTAACAATTCATGTTGATTTGATGAGTTTGTTTTTACAAATAATATCCATTCATCGATATTTCCGTTGTTCTATTTAAAAATCTAATTGTAATCTAATAGAAAGTGAATAGACTAATTGATTCTAATAGATAAATGCATAGATAAGTATAGATTCTACTTGATCAAAACTATATATAGAGAAATCATAGATAGATAGTCTATTTGTCTAGCACAATCATATCAATAGATCGTGTAACATATAGATATCATATAGTTGATTGATCATTAGTAGTTCTCATATACTGTTATAATCAACCATTCTATAAAATATATAGGTTAGTAGTTAATATAAAATCAACTATTAGTAGCTATCTATATAATGTAATAATAGATTCGACCATATGTAGTTATCTAACCTATAGATACCTAACCTACAGATATCTAATCTATATCAAAATGATTGTGGATAAATCATAGACTAGATTTTCCATTTATTCATCACAATCACAAATAGGTACTTCTTCAAATCAATAGCTATCAATGGTATCTAGTTACTATATCACCACTAGTGAATATATATCATACATAGTATAAAACATACATAGTATAATATAGTATATAGTCATCTAGTTATCTAGGTACAATGGATCGTTGATCATAGTCACTATTGGTATATATTATTTATTTATAGAAATTGATATATATATATAGTTGATGTAATTTCATATAGATTATCTATTGTCCCTCTATTAGATTTTCTAATATATCTATGTGGGGCCCCCTACTTATAAGTTGGTTTATAAGATCCATTAACTATAGTTATAAGTATCATAAAGCCTAGTTATTGAAGCCACCTTAGCTATCGTTCGGGGCCCCCACATTGTATTCAATTTCCATTCAATCACCATTAAATCTAATAAAATCACTATGAAATCTCATTAAAACACCATCAAATCACCCATTAACTCACCATTAAATCACCATTCATCACCATTAAATCACCAGTTAAACCAGTAAATCACCAGGTTTAATTAACTCCATGGCCATATAAATCCCCTATAAATCACCATTAAATCCAAAAACTAATCACTATGAAATCCCATTAAAACACAATAAAATCACTATAAATCACCATTAAAACTCCATTAATCCCATAGAAATCTCCATAGAAATCCCCATTAAAATCACCATTTCATCCACGGCGTTTCGCCACCAGGCTTCGTGGCGGTGAAGTCTGGGCATCCACCGCCCCCCGGGCTGCCTCCTCCGGCTCCACCACCGGGCGCGCCACGGGGGACGTCGGAACGTCGTTTTGAAAGGAGGAGATAGGGGGTTTTACTAGGACAAAATGGTGATTTAGTGGGATTTACCAATAAAACGTGGTGTTTTTTTGTTTTGCCATGAACAAATGGTGATTTAGTGGGATTTACCAATAAACGAGGTGATTTAGTGGGTTTTACTAGTAAAACGTGGTGATTTAGTGGGATTTCCCGTGATTTACCAATAAAACATGGTGATTTAATGGGTTTTACCAGTAAAACATTGTGATTTAGTGGGATTTACCAATAAAACGTTGTGTTTTTTTGCTTTGCCATGAACAAATGGTGATTTAGTGGGATTTACCAATAAACGTGGTGATTTAGTGGGATTTACCACGAAAACGTGGTGATTTAGTGGGATTTACCGTGATTTACCAATAAAACATGGTGATTTAATGGGTTTTACCAGTAAAACATTGTGATTTAGTGGGATTTACCAATAAAACGTTGTGTTTTTTTCCCGAGAGCGCCTGCGAAGGGTTCTTCGTAAAAAAGCAGCCGTTATACTAGATCTTCACTCCTTCACATCTGCTGATCTAGATCTT
>CAMXCT020005308.1:0-18795 GCA_947184155.2 Cladocopium goreaui | reverse complement strand
ATATATATATATATACAATATATATATATAAAATTATATATACAATGTATATATATATATATGTCTAACCAAACTAGTGTATTGAAATGTGTGCAAGCTTGAATTTAAAGAAAAAAAACGGGAGGGGGGGATTGGGGGGGAGGGCGCAGCGCCTCCCCCCCAAAGCGGATTGGAAACACCTATTTTCACATGCAAGGTGCTAGGTTTAAACTACAAGTTCCAAGCAAAAAAGCAAAGAAAAGCAAGAAAAGCAAGAAAAGCAAAAAAAGGAATAGAAGCAAAGAAGCAGAGAAGCACTGCAGGAGGCAATAGAGTAAGCAGGAAGAAATCCAAAAAAAAATCCCTAAACTAAAAAAAAAAAAATCCCTAAATAAATGGCCCTCCCAAGTAAAATCGTAATTTTACCTCAGTTTTTGCCGATCGACCCTCATTTCGTGCGAAATGGTTGCTCCAGGACAAGTAAAATCGCAATTTTACCTCAGTTTTTGCCGATCGACCTTCATTTCGTGCGAAAGGGTTGCGTTTCGTGCCGTCTCGTTTGCACTGCCCCTGCCCCCGCCTTCAAAAGAAAAACAGAAAAGAAGGAGAGAGCAAGAGGGCAAGAGGGCAAGAGGAGAAGATGTGAAGATGTGAGGATGTGAAGATGAGAAGATGTGAGAAGATGTGAGAAGATGTGAGAAGATGTGAAGATGAGAAGATGAGGAGAAGATGGGAGGATGAGAAGATGTGAAGATGAGAAGATGTGAAGATGAGAAGATGTGAAGATGTGAAGATGTGAAGATGAGAGGATGTGAAGATGAGAGGATGTGAAGATGAGAGGATGTGAAGATGAGAAGATGTGAAGATGAGAAGATGTGAAGATGAGAAGATGTGAAGATGAGCAGCTGTGAAGATGAGAAGATGTGAAGATGAGAAGATGTGAAGATGAGAAGATGTGAAGATGAGAAGCTGTGAAGATGAGAAGATGTGAAGATGAGAAGATGTGAAGATGAGAAGATGTGAAGATGAGAGGATGTGAAGATGAGAGGATGTGAAGATGAGAAGATGTGAAGATGAGAAGATGTGAAGATGAGAGGATGTGAAGATGAGAAGATGTGAAGATGAAAAGATGTGAAGATGAGAAGATGTTTTACAGACCCCCACTATTGGAAGAACCCTGCGCTCAGACGCTCTCGGGAACTATCCAAGGCGCTTTCTGCTTGCATTCGAAAACTGCCACGAATCCAGCGTGGGTGCGATCACCAGTGAGCGTTCCCTTTGTCACATCTCCTGGTTTTATCATTTGGTGGACCACTTGGTCGTGCAGGCATTCCAGTATCCATTCGCGGCTTTTGACCGACGATGGCTTGGCAGCCAGGACGTGCAGTTTCGTCATTTGGTGGAATGGGGATCTGCTCCCATACCGCGCCTCTAGGCCCATCAAGCCTCGGCTGGCTGACGACATTCTTGTGCACGTTCAGTGCCTGGGCCGCAAATGTGGCACTCAAGCTGCCTGTCTCCTGGTCATCTTCGTCCTTTGTCCCTGAACCCGATGTGACCTGCTGAAGGCCAAGCTTCAAGAGCTCAGTGGACAAGGCTTGGGCGGACAGCTTTCCGCGATTCGCGTGCTGTGCTTCCACCAAGCACTTGAGGTGAGACAGCTCACAGGCAGCTTGCAGAGCTGTTCTGCTGAGCGATTCGTGCTCTTGAAGCACAGCCTGGCGCCTGTTAAAGGCGTTTCGCCAGATCTCTTGGGAAGTCATCTCAGTGAAGCGCGCAGGCAAACTAAGCAAAACTGCTCGCCACGTTTGCTTTTTGGCGTCCCACTCAGCATCCGTCAAAATCTCTTTGGTCCTCAGCTGTGACGAATCAAGCATTTATTGTGATATTTTTCCCCAGTGGTATTGAAACATTTAAGTTATTATTGTATGATGAAAAAGGAAAAATGCAAGATAAATGCAATGACCAAGGATCTGGATCGCCTTTGCACAGCCCGCAAAGCATGGGTGGACCATTTCTTCAGGAGAAACCATCTGCAAGTTGGAGGGCTGCTCTGTGTCCACATCGGATTTGGACACGGCAACTTGGAGTTGCGCGCGAAACTCCTCACCGAACTCTCCCAAGACACTGGCGATGTCCTCCTGCACCTGCAGGTAGTAGCTGCGGTTTGCGGCATCGTTCAGAGCGGCATCATCAAGTGCAGGCTGGGCACCCGGAGGTGCTGGAGCTGCTGCCTTGGCAGCGCCTCGGACGCCTGCTTTGGCCTTAGCCTTAGCAGCTTGCTGCGTCTGCCGTTGGGCTTTGGCAGCGACGGCGTTGGCAGCTGCCTCTCGGTCTTCGTTGGCCTGAGCCTTCTTCGTTTGCAATTCTCGCTTCACCGTCGCCTCATCTTCTCCGGCGGCGACGCGCTGGGCCAGCTCTGCCTTTTCGGCACCATTTAAACGCCAGCTTGACACATTTTTCAAGGCAGTCATTGCAGGGAAACACAGAGCCACACCTACTACGACCACGAATCGGCCCCAGTCACCTTGAACCAGAAAAAATACGGGCACAGCAGTTCTCACGACGACGTCTTCAAGTGAGGAAGTCAATTTCATTGACATCAAGCAGCTATAAGAATGCGGTGCAATGCATCGTACCAGATTAGGTATATTTAGTAATATATACATTTACAATTCAGTACGCAATTTCGATTTCCCAAAATTAGCCATTAAATTAATCCTAGTCCTAATCAACAGGGCAAACGGGGCTTTGCCGCATCTTTTTTCCCCACAGCCTTCTGTGCTTCTGTCAGTGTCCCGCTCCGGGCCGGAATCTAGTGGTCTTGCAAAGACCTCATGACGGCAGCCTGAGCTTCCATCAGGCTAGCTACGCTCCTAGCGAGCGACGAGCCCGTAGGCTTCTCGACGGACTCCTTTTTTTCTCAGTCTTCTTCTCCTTTTTCTTGCTGTCCGTCTTCTTCGTCGCTTCCTTTTTTTGGTCAGAGGAGGGCGACGAATCTTCTTCCGCCGTCACATCTTCAAACTCCGACGACGACGAAGACTGTTTTTCTTTCTTTACATCCGGCTTCTTTTTCTCAGCGCCGCGAGAACCGCCACTTGGGTTGGCGTTGGAAGCCTTGTGTCGCCGCTTGTTGTCCTCAGGCGCTGCAACTGGCCGGCCACGACGGGATTTCTCCTGGGCGGGGGGCGGCACGCTTGGCGGCCTGGGCACCTTTTCCCGCAGACGTACAGGTTCGGCTGCAGCGCGAGGTGCGGAGTGCTCTGAGCGGCGCGAGGGGGCTCTGGAGGTTCCTCTTTGTTCGCCCTCGCAAGGGCTTGCTCCCACTGCCCCTTCCGTGAGACCAGTAATAGGCCACGAGGTGGTACTTGGAGTTGGCTACGTGGGCAGCCATTCCCACTTCGCCGCCACCGACGGTTTGGAGGCAGACCGCGCACTGCTGCACATCATCCGGCGGCCTGTCATGGTGACCGCCAGTGCGTGGAGTTCGAGATCTCCCACCGTCGTCGTCGGCCTTTCCTTTGTCGTCACGACGATCATCCCGCCGGTGCTCGTCCCGGCGGCGGCGGCGGTGGCGGCGTTGGTCGGTCTCCTTTGCCGGATGCTCCTTAGCTTCCCGCCGCTTAGGAGGATCCTCATCCATCTTGTCCCTTGCCCGCCGATCAGGACCTTCACGGGACTTCGCCGACGACGAATCATCGTCGTCATCATCATCATCCGCCGGCCGGCTTTGCCGGCGGTCTGGGGTGACGGGCCGGTCATCCCCACCTCCCGCAGGAGGATCACCCGTCTCACGGCGGGTTTCCGTCATGGCTACCTGTCAGGGGCACGACAATGCAAGCGACGATTGGGAAGATGACAGTATATGACGATTCTGATGACCCTGAGCATCGAATATTGATCCTAATCAATCTATTGATTTTAGAAAAAATCAATTCAAATCAATCTAAAATATTGAAAAAATGATTTTGAAATCAATCCAAAATTAATAGGTTTTGAAGGCAAAAATCAATATGCAAATCAATATACAAATCAGTATATAAATCAATTCAAATCAATTTACAAATCAATTCAAAAATGAATTGGTTGAACTCTGATTTTGTTACCCTTCCCTTAACCTTGTGTTCTCACAGCTCTTTTGCTTGTGAGCTTGGGGTTGAAGTTCCTCACCTTGCTTTGAAGGGAGGCAGGATTCTCTCCATTTGCAGCTTCCCTTTTTCAAAGGTGAAACTGCTTTCCCATCTTCTATTCCATGTTGCCTTCCTTTTCCATTTTTTTGCAACCCCTTTTTCAAAGGTTGGATCCCCTTTTCCAAAGGCTTCAGGCTTTGTCGCATTCCCTTTTCCAAAGGTTATACTTATACAGACTCTGTTGCACCTTTTTGCAAAGGTTTTTGCATATGTTGTTCTTCCCTTCCTCAAGGGTCTGGGGAGAATTCTTTGGCAGTCTCTGCAAAGCCTTCTCTAGTTAAGAGCAAGTGAAGCAGCACTTGGTACTTGGGGGCTACCTTCACTGACAGCCTGGTGGCACTTACCCCAGAAGAGATGCTATAAGTGAGCAAGCTGACTTTGCCCACAAAATCTTCATTGCTGAAGCACCAATGGCACCTAGGGTTCAGCCATCGAGAATTCTCAATCATGTGCTGAAGTGCATGGTGCTTGTACACCTTATGGAAGAGAAGTCTCTCTTCCTCTTCAGCCCATGCATTCAGCATGGAATAGATGTCAAAAAACCCTTTCCCAAGGGTAAAAACCTTCTCCCACTCTGCAGTGGTGAGCACAATGTCTGCATCACCATACAGATCCACCACTTGTTGTAAGTGTTCCATGCAGTCCAGCATGCACCTTTCTTGGTAGACATCAGCTTGCAGCAATGATCTGCAGACCACCAAGAATGCTGGAAGCATGTGTTTTGCCTCACTACCCTTAATGCTCAAAGAAGGGTATGAGGTGTGAGGGTTCTTGGGGTCTGTGAACATGGTGAGCCTGAGATTGCTCAACCTGGTTGGGCTGTCCAGCTCTTTGTATGCCTTTTGCAAGGCTTCCCACACCACTGCTAACCGCTCCTGGGGGGATTTTTTTGTCTTCCAGGGTTGAACCAACACATGTAGTGGAGGACACTCCCCAGGAGGTGTGAGTAAACCCCATGCACAAAGCATATGTGCAGTGCATCACCCCTGACAAATTTGGTTGACAGCCCTGGGATGGCATTGAACAAGGGGTTTGAGCTGCAGGGATGTGCTAATGCCTGTGCATGGGTCACCCTTGTGAAGGCTTGGGTGTCCATTTCCAAATTTTTGAAATACTTTCCCTGATTGGCAGTGCTGGAGGATGCATCGCACTCATGGCAAGGCCTCTTGCTGGCCCAGTGGGGCAGGCCAAGGGCCAATGCAAAAAATTCAGCATCGCCCACCACTGCCCAAATCACACTTTTGTATCCATTTGCCAATGGTTTCCCTTTGCTTGCAAAGAAGGGCGATCCCTTTTTCAAAGGTGCACCATCAGAATCATGAGATGGGTGCAAGCCATTGAGGAGAGCACTGAATGACCAGCAGACCTCCTTCAGCAAATCATTCCATGTCTCCTCAGTTGTTGCTGACTTTGGCCAGCAGGAGATCAGGAACTTGCTTTGCAAGGAGTTGAAGCATGTCATCAAGGCACCCCAAGACCAGACCATTAAAGAATTGTTGTTGGCATATTGAACACCATCCCCATGGACAAAGAGTGGAATGGTGAACTTTTTCCAATTCCTGGTCTTCATGGGGTGCCCTTCCAAAGCTGGATCCCCTCTTTTTTCAAGAGTTTGCCAGAATTGTTCCAGCAGTGCTGTTGGAAAAAAATCATTGAAGTTGGGCAGTGCTGCCAAGCTGGAGAAGAGCATGTGTGGAAGGATCACTGCTGCTTCTTCCTTTTCCTTTTTCAAGGATTTGGGGTTGAGGCATTGAACTGGGACCTGCATAACCTCAGGCACAAAAACATCCTTGACAAACCTGGCCATGAGGTCCCTGTGCACATTGCCAGGATAAAGGCCATGGCTCCCTGCCCTTGCTACATCACAAACCTCTGGATGGGTGCAGCCATCCAGCATTGCTTGCTCTGCTAACCACCTGCAAGTGGCTGCTGAAAGCTTGCCATGGGCCCACAAGCTCAGAAGGGCTGTGGCTAGTTTGCTGCTTTTCCCTTTCTCAAAGGTTTTCTTGCCAGGTTTGAGTTTCTCTTTTTCAATATCCACACCTCTCAGCCTCTTTACACCTTGCATCACCCTTTTGCAAAGGCTGCCTGGCCCCTTTTGCAAAGGTCACCTTGTGGGCAAAGCCTTTGTGAAAAGGTTGGCTTGTGACCCAAGGCTTAAGCCAAAAAGCTGCAGACATGAACACATGTGGTTGGTGAGAGGGTGGGGGGTGCAACAAAAGTTTAAAAGTGCAGCTTAGGTGCATGGTGAAACACATTAAGTTACAAACAGCAACAAGTACCACACAGCCACCCCAAGAAGCACCAGCAGCCAGAAGCAATCATTTTGCACAGGTTGGTTGGTCTGTGCCTGGTGCTTTTGTGCCCAGGCCACTTAAAAAATGCTACCCATCCCTTGTGAAAGAGTTGCTGTGTGAGGGGTGTCCACTTGCCATCCCCTTTTGCAAAGGCAGCCCCCTTTTTCAAAGGTGTATATGTGTTCACACATACATTGCAGAGGTCGACTTAGTCTCACACACAACAAACACTTTCTTTGTGCCCACCCTTTTGCAAAGGTGATTTCCTCTTTTACAAAAGTGCACCCCTTTTGCAAGGATTCTGCCATGTGTTCACTTTCTGGAACTCTTGGACTGGGTTTTCATACTGATCTGGACAAGCTCCTTGGCTTCCTCTTTGGCTTCTGATATGGTGGCCACAGCTTCTTTCAATAGATCTTTGGTGGTGTTGACCTTTCCCTTGTCACCTTTTGCAAGTTGTTTCTTCACTTTCCCAAGTGTAGTTTCCAGCTTTGAAAGCTGTGCTTCCTTTTCTAGGTACTGCATGCCTTTCACTTTTCCAAGTGCTTCTTCATAGTTTGTCATGCACTGCTGCACCAAATCCCTGGTTTTCTTGAGCTTCTTGAGGCACTCAGTTTGCTGCTCATCTGGTGGCAAGTCTTCAAGTGCTTTGGGTGTCTCTGGGTTGGTATCTCCTTTGCCCCTGCCTTTGCCCTTTTTGGGGCTCACCTTCCCTTTCCCTTTCCCCTTCCCAGGGGTTTGATCCATCATCAGAGAGTGCAGCTCCTTTTCCAAGAAGTTGTCCCAACTTTCATATTCATCTTCATTCTGCTGGAACTCCTGGCCTTGGGTCCAGATCCTTTTGGCTGTTCCTGTGTTTTTTTTGTGTAGTCCATTGTGTCCATGTACTCATAGACCCCCCAAGTTGTCGCACACTGCCTCCACTGCACCCTGCCACTGGAGCAATGCTTTTCCAAATCATCTCCCCGTTTTTCAATGGCTTCTTTTTCTGATAACCATTTTTCTGTCATGGTCACCTCTTGCTTGGTGCCAATGGACCTGCTAACATTGCAGAACTTGGCAGCTTCCTTTCTCATGAGGAAAAGGGCTGTCAGCTCTCCCTTTTCATTTTTAGATGCATTGTTGAATGCATCCCTTTCTTCCTCATTGCCATTCTTGTTGAGGTGGGTCTGGTGTTTGGACCAAGTCCTGCTTTTTTCTGCTGTGGTCATACTCTTTTGCAGCTCCTTGGCTGCTTCATGTTCATCATCATTGGTTTCTGCGATTTGTTTGATTTTGTCCTGGAGGGACAGCTGCCCCAACTTTTGCAAGTTGTGTTTCTTCAAGATTCCTTTCTGGACTGCACCTTTTTTCAAAGGTTTCCCCTTTGCAGAGGCTGGTTTCCCCTTTGCAGAGGTGTTCTTCCCTTTGGCAAGGGTTTGATTCCCCTTCCCAGAGGTTTGTTTCCCCTTTGCAGAGGTTGATTTCATTGCCTTTTTCATAGCCTTCATTGGCTTCCCCATTGCTGCAAAAACAAAAGGGCTGTACAGAAGGAGTTTTGATATCAAAATGGCTGCAATGCAATTTGGTTTTGGGCGCATGTTTTTTTAGGATTTGTTTGATTTTCAATGTGATTGTTTTTTTTCCATGGGCATGTGGTGACAAGAAAAAACAGTTCTGATGAAATCTGATGAAATCTGATGAAAACATGGCTGTCATCAGATTTCATCAGAAAATTAGAACTTGTATTTTCTATTCATGTCCTGATTTAAGTTGGGAATTCTTGGTTTGAAATTGCAGTGCAACCCTTTTGCAAGGGTGCCCAAATTACCAAACATTTGTTTCTAAGAACTGGTTGTTGATAAGGTTTTTCTTTTGGTTTTTTTTAAAGTTCTTTATATATTGGTTTGTTTACTAACTTGTTGTTTAAAGTTTGTTTTAAGTCTTTTGAAATATCCAAATACCTGTATATTAATCCATTTTTTTGGTGAATATATATATATATATATAGAAAAATAAATAATATATATATATATATAATATATATAATATATATATTGTTGTATATTTGTTTCTTAAATAAATGAATAAATTTATTTGTATTTATATTTATATGACTTTCAAATATAGTCAATTTACATAAATTAATTTATTTTATATATATATATATATTTTTATTTTGGTTGGCCTGTTTGGCCTCCAGGTTTCTGTGCCAAGCTGCTGCCGCTGCATACTGGGAAGCAACAACTGGGTTACAAGCAAATGTGTTTCTTATTAATAGTTACTTGTACTGTACCTTAGTTTTTGGGCAGTGGCAGCAGCTATCTTTGGCCAAAAACATGCAGGTGAAACATACCCTTTTTCAAAGGTAAGTTGTTGTTTGATTCATCCCTTTGCCAAGGGTACTTGCTTTTGGCTGCACCCTTTCTCAAAGGTGTTTTGTTTGTGGATACCCTTTTTCAAAGGTATTTGTTTGGTCAAGCCCTTTCTCAAAGGTGTGGTGCTGCCACCCCATTTTGCTTTTTTGAAAAAGGCGCTGACAGCTTTTGAGAAGGAGCCATACAGGGGCAGGCCTTGGTCAGAAACCCAGCTGTAACTTTTACCTGGGCTTCTGATGCAGTAGACCTCAATGCCCTGTTGGTGGCATTCCTTGAGGATGTCCATCCCATCCTCAAAGATGGTGGTGCAGCCATATTGGTTGCACAGGGCTGCTTTCCCACCAGCACCACTTCTTTCTGTAGTGCTGATGAAGGTCACCTTGGTGAACCAATCCTCTTTTTCAAGAGTGGCAAGCACTTCTTTTCTCCTGTGGGTGAAGCACCAGGAGCAAACCACAACTTCAATCCCCTTTTCCAAGAGTAGCTTCATGGCAGACCTGTTTCCAGGTGTGATCTTCCCATCGACTTCCAGGGTCCAATGGAAATCAACCATGACCTTTCCCTTTCTCAAAGGTGTGGCCTGTTCAACCTGATCTTTTTTGACTGATGCTGCAGATGCAGCTGGTGCTGCAGGTGCTTCTGCAGATGCAGCTGGTGCTGCAGGTGCTTCTGCAGATGCAGCTGGTGCTGCTGGTGCACCTGATGCTGCAGCTGGTGCTGCAGATGCTTCTGCAGATGCAGCTGGTGCTACTGGTGCAGCTGATGCTGCAGGTGCAGCTGGTGCTGCTTGCCCCTTCTCCAAGGGTTCTTGTCCACCTGTGGTTGTTCCCTTCTCCAAGGGTGCCTCATCCTTTGCCTTTTCTTCAGGGATTCTGCACAGCCCCTTTTTTCATTGCAGCTTTCATGCCAGGCAAGTCTTGCTTCTTCCTTTTTCCTCCACTCCCTCCTCACCTTTGGCCCCCTGCTCCTGGAGGACGATGCCATGGAGACATCACTCCCCCTGCTGCCCCTGGAGCTGTTGGAGCTGCTCCTGCTCCTTCCCCTTCCCTTTGGTTTGGGAGGTGTTGGTGGCCTTCTCTTTCTGCCACCTTCCTGCTCCTCCTCCTCCTCCTCATCCCAGGCATCCCTCACCCTCCACCCATCATCTCTTTCCCAAGAGTTTGCCCATTCACCTCTTTCCCAAGAGTTTCTCCAGTTTCTCCACCAACCTCTTTCCCAAGAGTAATCACTTTCCCATGAGTCATCTTCCCAAGAGTCATCTCTTTCCCAAGAGTCATCTCTTTCCCAAGAGTTTTCTCCAGGCTGGTGTGGCTGCAGGTGCAGCCTTTGGAGCTTCCTTTTGGTGGAAGTGGTCCCCTTGCCAACTTTTTTACCAGCCTTGTTTCTGCCATCACCTTTTGCAAGGTGTTTCCAATTCATCTTCCACATCCAGCTGGGAGAACTAGTGGTCAATGTTTTCCCAGGCCACCAGTCACCATCCCCTTCTCCCAAGGGTTTGTCCAGTCCCTGAGGAACTGGGGTTCCCAACATCCCTTTTGCAAAGGGTTAAGCACAGGCCACCCTTTCTCAAAGGTAGTATTGGGAGAGCGAATTGGGGAAAAAAAACTTTAAAAAAACTGCTTGAGCAGAAAGGCTGCAGCAGTGGAAAAAGCTGCAGCAGCAACCACTCACCAAACATGTCAACATGAAACACTTAGGGGGCTTCAACCAAACCTAAGAAGCATTTAGGGGACCTATACAGCCCAAAAAACATTTAGGGTGGTTACAAACCAAAAATCATTTAGGGGAGACTGCAGCGGAGCTGCACTGGTAACGAAGATTGGGCTCTTGTCCAAGTTGCGGAGACAGAGCCAACTCAAGGCCAAAGTGCACCGAGCACTGTTTCACACGACCGCACGAGGTCTGCGCCACACCATTCAAATAGCTCAGTGAGCCAGGCAAAAGGGGCCCCTGAGAGCCATATATTACAACAGCCAATTGCGAGGTGAAATGTGTGAACCGACTGATCTATGAATGTGCTGATCTGATCCTATGTGACATGCCAAACCTGCACGGGGGGCAAAAGAAGTCAGATCAGCATCGCCTCGCTCAGAAAGGCTCACAGGGCCAGGGTTAGCTGCAGCACTCAGCGCATGCTCGTCCGCAGGTAAATCACGAGCAATGATTGCGAGATCAGGCTGCAAAGCTTGTTCTGGTACTTCACCAGCATTGATTGCGAGATCATGCAAATGTTCAGGTTCCGCTCCAGCATTGATTGCGAGCTCACGCTGCAGTTTCTGTAGAAATACATCAGCAGCACTGATTGCAAGATCTGCTAAATTGTGATGGGAAATGACAGGATCTTCACGGAGAGGAGAAAAATGTTCACCAAGTGCATCATCAACTTTTTGAACTGCTGTCTTTCCAATCTTTCGGTTCTTCTTGGCGGCAACGAAATTTGGATCATACGCTATTGACCAAAGCCAAGTCTTGAGGAACTTGGTGAGGCCGATTCTGGAATCCATGCGCTTTTTGGTCATGGCATCGGCCAAGTCATAGTCTGATGCCAACCAGCGAAGATAGCATCCAACTCGTTGGAGATTGTCACGGAGCTGGAAGGCCTGTAAGGCCGCACGCAAATTTGAAAGTCCAAGCAGTGGTGACTCGTTCACCTCAACAGCATCGTATCCACCTTTTGAGTCTGTGCAGAGAATTCCCTTGGTTGTTAGAGCTTGCTCCTCTGCCATTTCGACTAGATCAACTCTTCGTGCTGGTCGTAGAGCTCCTGCACCATGTAGCTCTGACCACAAAAGTCGCACACGAAAATTTTGATCTTCAGCTTCTACAATGCTTTGGACTTCTGCATCATTGCTACCTATCGCCTTGCGCTTCAACTTCCAGCTTCGCCAGGAGAGAAGGCACATAGGAGAGACCTTGCCAGACACGGACTCAGGACCGCTCGCAAGGGTAAGCATGCCACCAGTGGAATCACCTTTGGGTCTGTTGGTGTGAGCTTGATCACCCATAGAAATGAAAACAACATCATCCCATTTCTTCACATCCTTGAACTTCATGAACCTGAGATGTGATGGATCTTGTCGGACTTCTCCGATCATGGCTTGAATCTCTCTGGCATGTTCAAGGCGTCCATCAGTCACCACCTCAGTTAGAAGAAGGTTGCAACGGGCACAAAGTTGTGGTTGTCTGGATGGCCAACCATTGCAAGGCGCCGAGGGCCGTGCGACAGGCCGCAACTTCTTTGGAGCTCATGGGGCCGTCAGCTCTGATTCTATCGCCAGGTATTTCAACATCAACCAAGGACTCCACATAGGCGTCTTGGTCCACAGTGATGTAGACTTGAGGCCGGGGGTGGATGACGAAAGCTAGCGGGGTAGGAGAAAGAAGGAAGGGAAGAGGTGAGTTGCGGAGGGACTGTCATTATCGTGTCGCGGCATTGTTCGTCCCAACAAGGATGCAACAATGATATATTGATATATGATATATAACAATGATATATATGGGGGAGGGGGCAGGGGGGGGCCCTTTCGCGGGAAAAATCACATGATGTCCTTGGGGAGCCCCGGAATACGTGCTAAAGCAAGAAGACTCTAGCGAGCTAACACTAGCTTTAGTGATAATGAGAATAATTGCCAATAATGATAAAATGTAATTGAATAACGATGATGATGATGATGATGATGCTGATGATGATGCCGATGATGATGATGATGATGATGATGATGATGATGAATGATGAATGATGAATGATGAATGATGAATGATGAATGATGAATGATGAATGATGAATGATGGATGATGAATGATGATGATGATGATGATGACGAGGATGATGATGATGATGATGACGATGACGATGACGATGACAATGACGATGACGATGACGAGGACGAGGACGATGACGAGGACGAGGACGAGGACGAGGACAACGACGACAACGACGACAACGACGACGACGACGACGATGATGATGATGATGATGACGACGAGGACGAGGACGAGGACGATGGAGAGGACGATGGAGAGGACGATGACGATGATGATGACGATGATGATGACGATGATGATGATGATGAATGATGAATGCTGAATGATGAATGATGAATGATGAATGATGAATGATGAATGATGGATGATGAATGATGATGATGATGATGATGATGATGATGATGATGACGAGGATGATGATGATGATGATGATGACGATGACGATGACAATGACGATGACGATGACGAGGACGAGGACGATGACGAGGACGAGGACGAGGACGAGGACGAGGACGACGACAACGACGACGACGACGACGACGACGATGATGATGATGATGACGACGAGGACGAGGACGAGGACGATGGAGAGGACGATGGAGAGGACGATGACGATGATGATGACGATGATGATGACGATGATGATGACGATGATGATGACGATGATGATGATGATGATGATGGTGGTGATGGTGGTGGTGGTGGTGGGGGAGGGGGGGGGCCCTTTCGCGTGAAAAATCACGTGATGTCCTTGAGCAGCCCCCCCAATACTTGCTAAAGCAAGAAGACTCCAGCTAGCTGACGCTAGCTTTCGTGAAAAATCCATCCTTGCCAGTGTGAGTTCGTATGTCGGTACCGGCATGGCGATAATTGTCTCGCTTCTCAGTTCCCCACTTGTAGGCATTGAGAATGGATTGCTCAATGACTTTCCATTCATTGGAGTGTGGGTTGCCCACACAGTGAAAGTCATCCACGTGACCGCCCATCACTCCCAGCAGCAAGGGGTAGCGACCAGTGGCATCTTTGTCAATCTTTGAGAACCAAGCCCAAAGACACCGTTCTCCAAGGATAGGCACAGCACCAAGATCAACCAATTTGCGATGCAAATCAAGCCACAATCCTCGCGGTGCTGTAGTGGATCCATAGATGTTGCGCAGCACTCGCATGATGCCATCTTCACCAAGGCCAAGGGCAGTGCGAAGTTCTGCCACGCCAGATGTCCATAGTTCTTCATCGGCTTTCGTGGGCTGAGTTTGAAGGAACGCAGTTGCCAAGTCCAGGCCGCGTAGTCTCCATTGGTGTTGAACAGCAAGCAGGTAGATCATGTTCCTGCCCACCATTGATTGCACAGGAGCACTGGTCTTGAACGATGGATCAAGAAGTGATGGATGCTGGAAACCAAGAAGCACTATGCGTGCTTTTGCCTTCTTGTTGCCCTGGGCGTTCACAGTGGATTGAGGATTTGTCTGTTGATCCTCTCTAGCCTCATCTGCTTCATCTGGCGGAATGGCTTTCCACGTCAGCACCCACCTTGCACGGATGATGCGCTTGGTGGAGTAGGCACGCTTGATCTCAGCGTCATCAAGGCAACGACGGACAGCCTCATTCTTGAGGAATGAGTCAACCTCCTTGAGCTTCGCTCTACGGAAAAGCTCTTGATCACATTCACTAAGGCGCTTCAGATTCACTTCACTGTTGGCCAACTTGCGAACCAAAAAGGCATTGGCATTGCGCACAAAGTCTTTGCGCTGCTTTTGGCTTGAAAGGTTCACATCAATGGTGACAGCCAGGATCTCCTCATTGGACTGAAGGGCCTGGAAAAAGTCCATGTGGGAAGCTTCAAGAGCAGCATCATGCTCCAGTGCCTCAACCCACTTGAGATCATAGGCGTCAGTTCGAGGCTTCTTTGGCTCTGGTTCAGGTAGATGTGGAGCACCTTCTCGAAGAGGAGGTTCATAGACATTGACTGGTTCTGCAGTCAGGTCCACAACATGAGAAGGATCCTGAGGTGAGGGCGAGGAGGAAGACGCAGCTGCTGAAGTATCATCAGTTCCTGCCGCAAGTCCAGGGGCAGTCGAGCTCTTATCACCAAGTCCAGATGGTGATGTGGAAAGTCCAGCCGGTCGTGGCAAAAATCCAGGGCCACGGACCGAAGAGCTCTGATTCCCAATTCCAATGGGAGATGACCGGTGAACTGTTTTCCAGTCTGAGGGCTGCAGCGTGGACTTCCCTTGGATTCGTTGAACTGGAACCTTCACCATGGGATCTGGTTGAGGTGGAAGAAGTTGTTGTTCAAGCTCATCTTCATCAGGGACCTCATGAGTGATGTCGGTGAACTCACGGGCCGGCATCAGGTCAGAAAGAGTCTTCCATGCTGAGGGATCTTCTTGATGGTGAACTTCATGATGAAGACGTTCGGTGGGAGTAAGGCTTCTAACAGAGTGGACACTGCATCGGAAGAGTTTGCCTTGCATCAAGACCCACACTATATGTCTTCTCACGTCGCCTTCAGGTTGATGTGGAAGAACTTCAGCAAAAATGACTCGTCCAGGTCCAACCCAACCTGGTTTGCTGGCACGCTTGAAGCCACCTCTGGGTCCAGAGTGAACATCTTGTGGAAGAACCTTACGCCATATCTTGACCAACTCAGTGACCTTGAATGTCTTGATGGGCTGTCGAGCCTTGGAGTTGCCGAGCTTGGACAGGATCCGCTTGGATCGTGTCTGTATGGCCACTTCTTCAGCACGTTGCCTCGCAGCCACGATGTTTGCAAAGGTGGAGCGATCACTGTGAAGAGCATGGACACGACGATCTTCATCACCAATGGAATAGTCACGGCCGAAGGCCCATTGATGAGATGTATATCCTGACACGTATTCTGTAGAATTCAATGAGGATGCAGCCAGGGTCAACGTCACTTCAGGTTCCAAGTCCGGACAGTCAATCTGTATCGCGGACGCTGTGTGCTTCAAGTCCTTCATTCCGTGCTCAGCCATTCCATGAGCCCAGCTTTCTTTCTCAGCTGAGAATGTGAGATCCACCCCAGCATCGGCACAAAAGTTGCCGAACTTCGCAGCAGTAAATGAGCTGCCACTGTCGGTCACGAAGTGCAAGGGTTTGGGGTAGATCGCCAGCCAATGAGATGCCACGGCTTGCACCAACATCTCGGCTGATTCAGTCTTCATGATGGAGATGTCATAGGCAGGCATCAAAGGCACAACTGACCTCAATCTGGTTGCGCAATCCATCATGAGCAGGAACTTCAGTTTCTTGCCGGTATTTGGTACAATCCATTCGCTCACATCCATGCAAACTGCCTCCCATGGCCCGAACTGGGCATGTGTTGCAGCGGGTGGGACT
This sequence comes from Cladocopium goreaui, assembly GCA_947184155.2. Classification (NCBI taxonomy): domain Eukaryota; class Dinophyceae; order Suessiales; family Symbiodiniaceae; genus Cladocopium; species Cladocopium goreaui. The sequence goes on along the minus strand of CAMXCT020005308.1, from coordinate 2,847 downwards.
TGTCCGCTGCTGATCCCTCCAGGTCGGAGAGATATGCATACTTTCCTCCCGCCGGGAACTTGTGGAACTTATAAGTTAGTTACGGTAGTTATAGTGTAAGTTATCTTGATAGGTTTTTTAGAGAACTTATAAGTTCATTTTAAGTTCATTAAGTTCTAAGTATGTTTTTTCTGTATTTTTGATGATTTGTGTTTTATTGTATTTTTAGCATGTATTCTTACCGAAGTGTGTTAGTTTGATTGTTTTTCATTCGTTTTAATATTTTTCATGCAGGAGCTCTGTTTCTATTTCCACATTCGCGGATGTTCATTGCAGGAGCCACAACTTATTGTTGTCGTGGCGAACGTACATGAATTGTGTGCATTCCGAATTAAAGTTTTTAGTGACCGGCAGCAGCGCGCGACTGCATTCCCCAGCTGCCGGACGCCGCCAAAGCGTTTTCCCTGGGGTGTCGCGGTCACTCAGTGGCTTGAGGATCTCCACCAAGAGGGCGAATTCTTCGCCAGTGTGGATCGCGCAGATGATTTCTGCGGCCAAGCCATTGGCAAGCAGTATGAAGAGACCCTTGCCGTAACGAATGCTACGGTGCTCAAGGGCTGATGCCATCTGGACAGGCTGCTCTGTCCGGAGACTCTGTGTCAGCGCGCAGCTGACAGAAACTTTTCCGGCAAAAGTGGTAGCAAGCTTGTCTGCGCTCAGCGGTGTAGCCAACTCCAGCGAGCAAAGTTCCAGGAGAGCACTGCGAGCAAAGGATTGCTGACTGCATGTCAACTTGGAACCGCAGATCGCTTTGTACTGCCTGTGCTTTCTTTCGCACACAAAGCAATCGATCGATCTGCCCCACAGATCCATCTGTTCCTTAAGATGAAGCTGATAATGCATCTTTGGCCGGCATGCGTCTGCTGAGTACGCAGCAATGAACAAGCGCATGTGTTCCTGCTGCAAAGGCAACAAGTCACGCGCGGCCGCTGCATTTGCTTTGCAAGCTTTGACGCATACCACCACTTTGTGCAATGCCTTCAAAGAATCCAGCTGCGAATGCAGTGCCGGAAAGGGATCGCGCAGCATCTCTTCGCCATACGCCACACAGAGCGGAAGTGCGTGGAGACATGCCTGCGCGTCTCCCCGGAAATCCGCATTCACTTTCCAAAGCTTTTCCACAAAGTACATGTCTGGTCGCGGAGCCTCCGCATGACCCCCTTTGACGGGTTTCCACGCCACGCAGGCGTAGCGCCGCATATGGTCCGCAGTCACGCCTGCGGTGATGCAGCAGGCAGCGAACCAGAGGCCAAGCTCTTCAGCAACGATCCCGTTGCTGAACAAATGATGCATGGCATCATACTGCAAGAAGTCGAGCTTGAAGAAGGAACTCAAATGTCTCTGACCCAGTGGGCTTTCCATCAGGGAAGATAATTTGAATCCGAGCATGACTTCTGCCTGTTCCTTTAGTTTCTTTGTGCCTTGCGAAGATAGCACATCGATTATGTCGTCGACATGTTCCTGTCTTTGCTTGACAAAGCGACTGACATCGACGCAGGTGATGTCGACATGCGCAGCCGTGCCAGCGCGGCCCGCAGCCACAACATTCCGGCACTTAATGCATGGTTTGTAGCCAGCGCTGCCTTTGCAGCCTAAGGCCGAGCGAATGGCCTCGTGGTCGCTCAACCACAAGATATGGGGTATCAGCAGCAGCTCATACCCTTGATCCCCGATGCGAACTGGCAATCCGCAGTCGGTCTCGTGGCGATAAAAACTCAAAAGAGCCGTTACGACCGACGCCAAGCCACCTTTGCACGTCTCCACGTCTGACGCCTTGATGACACTCAGAGTCATCCACAGCGACTCGAGATGCAAGAACTCGAAGTTCAAGAAGGCAGCATAGATCAGCGTGCTCTTGCGAGTGGACGTGGCCGCCAGTGTGTTGCCTCCTTGCGTGTCGTCCGCATAAAAAATGAGAGGCTGCGTTGCGCCATGCCCCTTGAACATCCGCTCCATGCACGCCGCAAACAAAGGACATGCCTTTATCTTGGCGTCAATGAGCGCAGTCAAAGACATGCAGTGCGCAATGAGCGGATCACCCGCTGACCTTTCTACGGAAACCTCACGTAGACATGGTAAGGCCTCTGGATGCACATCCTGCAGCCTGGAGCAGGTCTTGCGGCCCTCATCCGCGGGGTGCAGCAGCGCCACCACCTGTCGACACTCCTCCTGTGTCAGCGATGGGATTTGTCGCAGCGTTGCGAACTGCTCCCGTGGGGTATCGCTTCCATGCAACCGGCGACGCTTCATACTACTTGCAATGCACCTTGAACATAACACGCATCAGACACCGATAAGATTTCTGCAAGACTTTTTTTTTCTTTTGGGGGTTATGATGCCGTTTATATTTTGTCCCTTTATTCCTGCCTTGGGAAGTCCTTGGTCGCTTTCATCATATTTTAAAAGAAGGCTATATTTCGTTGCATGGAATGATTCACTGCGACAATACCACTGCCCGTCCCCTCCCAGCTCCTCTTCTTACTTTTTCACCCCTATCTACTGTCGCCGCGGTCCTGTTTCGAGAAGACACAAAAATCGATAGGATGACACGCCGCCATCTATCGAGAGAGCACCTCGCAAGTGCAGGTCCACGCGATCCACGTGGTCCTCAAACAGAACTATATCCCGCGGATACATGCCAATGCTGCCTCTCAGGCGGCTGACTTGGCTCGACGTCGCTTCGGCTTTGGTTCTTCAGTACCCTCCGCTGCCGACGGAGCAGCTCCTGCCTTCGCCTTTGCTTTCGGCGGCGGCAAACTGTTTCGAAGGGATCTCTGCGCCTCACCCGTCGTCTTCAAGTGGATCTTC
>CAMXCT020005307.1:0-18833 GCA_947184155.2 Cladocopium goreaui | reverse complement strand
AGTTAAACTGAACTCGGAACAAAAAAAAAGCCTCACCGGACTCAGAAAAGACACAATAGGATGGACCCATGGCTGCAGACAAACGCGAGAATGATGACGACACTGTGTCAGGGAAAGCATCGGGATCAGTTTGGGCGGGTGTTTGTGTGTGGGTGTGTCTGTTTGCTTGCGCGGGCGCATATGTGCTAATATGGGTTGTGCTAAGTGAAATACATGCAGCGACAGTCTTGACACCTTTTTGACCTGATTCCGCAATGTCGTGGGGTGCACTGGCTGTCGTTCTGCGTGGCAGGCGCACCACTTTGAGGGCGTGACTGCTCTATCCTGCACACCTGCCATGCAACGCACATGCAACACACATGCAACACACATGCAACACACATGCAACACGACATGCAACATGAGCTTTTTACCTGTAAATTTACAGTAAACGTGCAAGATTTGACGTTTGCAGCCCCAACTCCGGTCTTAGAATGGAAAGTGTAGATTTTTGCCCCCGCGGCCACTTTGCTTGGAAATTTACAGGGAAAATGCTCGTGTTGCATGTGTGTTGCATGTGTGTTGCATGTGTGTTGCATGTGTGTTGCATGTGTGTTGCATGTGTGTTGCATGTGTGTTGCATGTGCGCTGCATTGGCAGGCCCATACAAATCACACCCGTGAAGTGGAGAAGTAGAAAACTGCGTGGCAGGCGCAAGAGTTGTAGGTGGCAGGGGCGAGACTTTGGAAGCTGAGCGCCTTGGATATTACATTGTGGCGGTGGCCCGTAGCATCCACCTTTGTGGGGTTGTCGCATATTATATAGAATAAGCTTTGACAAACATCTTGGGTAAATTTCACAAGCTGATGGTTAGCCCTTAGCATCCACCTTTATTGGGCTGTCACAGATTACAGAAGCGCATGCTTTGACAATGCGTAAATTTCAGAAGCTGATGTTGTCGCATCGATGTGTGTGTGTGTATGTGTGCTGATCTACATCCACATGCATATCAACAACAGTTAAACTGAACTCGGAACAAAAAAAGCCTCACCGGGTTCTTCAAAAAAACAGCCATCCAAAGGAAAACCACCAGAGATACCCTTGCTTTACCCCCGCAACCACCAACTTCAATGTGTGGATCGGAAGTGACGAGCTATCCATCAACGAAAGGCTTGTTTTTTTGAAGGCGCCAAACACAACTCAGAAGCACAAATGAAATTGGGGGACGGGGGGGGCATTGACCTCGGTGGTTGGGGTACTTCTGGGATGGCTGTTTTTTTTTGAAGAACCCGGACTCAGAAAAGACACAATAGGATGGACCCATGGCTGCAGACAAACGCGAGAATGATGACGACACTGTGTCAGGGAAAGCATCGGGATCAGTTTGGGCGGGTGTTTGTGTGTGGGTGTGTCTGTTTGCTTGCGCGGGCGCATATGTGCTAATATGGGTTGTGCTAAGTGAAATACATGCAGCGACAGTCTTGACACCTTTTTGACCTGATTCCGCAATGTCGTGGGGTGCACTGGCTGTCGTTCTGCGTGGCAGGCGCGCCACTTTGAGAGCGTGACTGCTCTATCCTGCACACCTGCCATGCAACGCACATGCAACACACATGCAACACACATGCAACACACATGCAACACACATGCAACACGACATGCAACATGAGCTTTTTACCTGTAAATTTACAGTCAACGTGCAGGATTTGACGTTTGCAGCCCCAACTCCGGTCTTAGAATGGAAAGTGTAGATTTTTGCCCCCACGGCCACGTTGCTTGGAAATTTACAGGGAAAATGCTCGTGTTGCATGTGTGTTGCATGTGTGTTGCATGTGTGTTGCATGTGTGTTGCATGTGTGTTGCATGTGTGCTGCATGTGTGTTGCATGTGCGTTGCATTGGCAGGCCCATACAAATCACACCCGTGAAGTGGGGAAGTAGAAAACAGCGTGGCAGGCGCAAGAGTTGTAGGTGGCAGGGCGAGATTTTGGAAGCTGAGCGCCTTGGATATTACATTGTGGTGGTGGCCCGTAGCATCCACCTTGTGGGGTTGTCGCATTATTATGATAGAAAAGCTTGGCAAACCATCTTGGCCAACTTTCACAGAGATGGTTAGCCTAGCATCCAACCTGTATTGGGCTGCTGTCAAAGATTACCGAAGCGCATGCTTGACAATGCGGTAAATTCAGAAGCGATGTTGTCGCATCGATGTTGTGTGGTGTATGTGTGTGATCTACCTCCAACATGCCTATCAACAACCAGTTAAAATGAACTCGGAACAAAAAAAAAAGCCTCACCGGGTTCTTCACAAAAAACAGCCATCCCCAGGGGGAACCCACAGAGGACCCTTGCTTGACCCCCGCAAACCCCAACTTAATGTGGTGGAATCGGAAGTGCCGGAAGCATCATCAACAGAAATGGCTGTTTTTTTTGAAGGCCGCCAAACACAAAATTCAGAAGACAACATTGAATTGGGGGACGGGGGGTGGCATGCCCTCTCTGGTGTGGTACTTCATGGGATGGCTGTTTTTTTTGAAGAACCCGGACTCAGAAAAGACACAGTAGGATGGACCCATGGCTGCAGACAAACGCGAGAATGATGACGACACTGTGTCAGAGAAAGCATCGGGATCAGTTTGGGCGGGTGTTTGTGTGTGGGTGTCGCATATGCGCTAATATGGGTTGTGCTAAGTGAAATACATGCAGCGACAGTCTTGACACCTTTTTGACCTGATTCCGCAATGTCGTGGGGTGCACTGGCTGTCGTTCTGCGTGGCAGGCGCGCCACTTTGAGAGCGTGACTGCTCTATCCTGCACACCTGCCATGCAACGCACATGCACCACACATGCAACACACATGCAACACGACATGCAACATGAGCTTTTTACCTGTAAATTTACAGTCAACGTGCAGGATTTGACGTTTGCAGCCCCAACTCCGGTCTTAGAATGGAAAGTGTAGATTTTTGCCCCCGCGGCCACGTTGCTTGGAAATTTACAGGGAAAATGCTCGTGTTGCATGTGTGTTGCATGTGTGTTGCATGTGTGTTGCATGTGTGTTGCATGTGCGTTGCATTGGCAGGCCCATACAAATCACACCCGTGAAGTGGGGAAGTAGAAAACAGTGTGGCAGGCGCAAGAGTTGTAGGTGGCAGGGCGAGACTTTGGAAGCTGAGCGCCTTGGATATTACATTGTGGTGGTGGCCCGTAGCATCCACCTTTGTGGGGTTGTCGCATATTATATAGAATAAGCTTTGACAACCATCTTGGGCAACTTTCACAAGCTGATGGTTAGCCCTTAGCATCCACCTTTATTGGGCTGTCACAGATTACAGAAGCGCATGCTTTGACAATGCGTAAATTTCAGAAGCTGATGTTGTCGCATCGATGTGTGTGTGTGTATGTGTGCTGATCTACATCCACATGCATATCAACAACAGTTAAATTGAACTCGGAACAAAAAAAAGCCTCACCGGTTTCTTCAAAAAAAACAGCCATCCACAGGAAACCACAGAGATACCCTGCTTACCCCCGCAACCCCCAACTTCAATGTTGTGATCGGAAGTGCCGAGCATCATCAACAGAAATGGCTGTTTTTTTTGAAGGCCGCCAAACACAAACTTCAGAAGACAACATTGAATTGGGGGACGGGGGGGGCATGACCTCTGTGGTGTGGTACTTCATGGGATGGCTGTTTTTTTTTAAGAACCCGGACTCAGAAAAGACACAATAGGATGGACCCATGCTGCAGACAAACGCGAGAATGATGACGACACTGTGTCAGAGAAAGCATCGGGATCAGTTTGGGCGGGTGTTGGTGTGTGGGTGTGTCTGTTTGCTTGCGCGGGCGCATATGTGCTAATATGGGTTGTGCTAAGTGAAATACATGCAGCGACAGTCTTGACACCTTTTTGACCTGATTCCGCAATGTCGTGAGGTGCACTGGCTGTCGTTCTGCGTGGCAGGCGCGCCACTTTGAGAGCGTGACTGCTCTATCCTGCACACCTGCCATGCAACGCACATGCAACACACATGCAACACACATGCAACACACATGCAACACACATGCAACACACATGCAACACACATGCAACACACATGCAACATGAGCTTTTTACCTGTAAATTTACAGTCAACGTGCAGGATTTGACGTTTGCAGCCCCAACTCCGGTCTTAGAATGGAAAGTGTAGATTTTTGCCCCCGCGGCCACGTTGCTTGGAAATTTACAGGGAAAATGCTCGTGTTGCATGTGTGTTGCATGTGTGTTGCATGTGTGTTGCATGTGTGCTGCATGTGTGTTGCATGTGCGTTGCATTGGCAGGCCCATACAAATCACACCCGTGAAGTGGGGAAGTAGAAAACAGCGTGGCAGGCGCAAGAGTTGTAGGGGGCAGGGCGAGACTTTGGAAGCTGAGCGCCTTGGATATTACATTGTGGTGGTGGCCCGTAGCATCCACCTTTGTGGGGTTGTCGCATATTATATAGAATAAGCTTTGGCAACCATCTTGGGCAACTTTCACAAGCTGATGGTTAGCCCTTAGCATCCACCTTTATTGGGCTGTCACAGATTACAGAAGCGCATGCTTTGACAATGCGTAAATTTCAGAAGCTGATGTTGTCGCATCGATGTGTGTGTGTGTGTGCTGATCTACATCCACATGCATATCAACAACAGTTAAAATGAACTCGGAACCAAAAAAAACCTCACCGGGTTCTTCAAAAAAAACAGCCATCCACAGGAAACCACAGAGATACCCTGCTTACCCCCGCAACCCCCAACTTCAATGTTGTGATCGGAAGTGCCGAACATCATCAACAGAAATGGCTGTTTTTTTTGAAGGCCGCCAAACACAAAATTCAGAAGACAACATTGAATTGGGGGACGGGGGGGGCATGACCTCTGTGGTGTGGTACTTCATGGGATGGCTGTTTTTTTTGAAGAACCCGGACTCAGAAAAGACACAATCGGATGGACCCATGGCTGCAGACAAACGCGAGAATGATGACGACACTCTGTCAGAGAAAGCATCGGGATCAGTTTGGGCGGGTGTTTGTGTGTGTGTGTGTCTGTTTGCTTGCGCGGGCGCATATGTGCTAATATGGGTTGTGCTAAGTGAATTACATGCAGCGACAGTCTTGACACCTTTTTGACCTGATTCCGCAATGTCGTTGGGTGCACTGGCTGTCGTTCTGCGTGGCAGGCGTGCCACTTTGAGAGCGTGACTGCTCTATCTATCCTGCGCACCTGCCATGCAACGCACATGCAACACACATGCAACACACATGCAACACACATGCAACACGACATGCAACATGAGCTTTTTACCTGTAAATTTACAGTCAACGTGCAGGATTTGACGTTTGCAGCCCCAACTCCGGTCTTAGAATGGAAAGTGTAGATTTTTGCCCCCGCGGCCACTCTGCTTGGAAATTTACAGGGAAAATGCTCGTGTTGCATGTGTGTTGCATGTGTGTTGCATGTGTGTTGCATGTGTGTTGCATGTGCGTTGCATTGGCAGCCGTGAAGTGGGGAAGTAGAAAACAGCGTGGCAGGTGCAAGAGTTGTAGGTGGCAGGTGCGAGACTTTGGAAGCTGAGCGCCTTGGATATTACATTGTCGTGGTGGCCCGTAGCATCCACCTTTGTGGGGTTGTCGCATATTTATACAGAATAAGTTTTGACAACCGTCTTGGGTAAATTTCACAAGCTGATGGTTAGCCCTTAGCATCCACCTTTATTGGGCCGTCACAGATTACAGAAGCGCATGCTTTGACAATGCGTAAATTTCAGAAGCTGATGTTGTCGCATCGATGTGTGTGGATGTGTGCTGATCTACATCCACATGCATATTAACAACAGTTAAAATGAACTCGGAACCAAAAAAAAAACCACCGGGTTCTTCAAAAAAAACAGCCATCCACAGGAAACCACAGAGATACCCTGCCTACCCCCGCAACCCCCAACTTCAATGTTGTGATCGGAAGTGCCGAGCATCATCAACAGAAATGGCTGTTTTTTTTGAAGGCCGCCAAACACAAAATTCAGAAGACAACATTGAATTGGGGGACGGGGGGTGGCATGACCTCTCTGGTGTGGTACTTCACGGGATGGCTGTTTTTTTTGAAGAACCCGGACTCAGAAAAGACACAGTAGGATGGACCCATGGGCTTTTTTTTTTGCAATACACCTCGAGAATTATGACGAAACTGTGTCAGAGAACAAGCATCGGGATCAGTTTGGGCGGGTGTTTTGTGTGTGGGTGTCGCTATGCCTAATATGGGTTGTGCTAAGTGAATTACATGCAGCGACAGTCTTGACACCTTTTTGACCTGATTCCGCAATGTCGTTGGGTGCACTGGCTGTCGTTCTGCGTGGCAGGCGTGCCACTTTGAGAGCGTGACTGCTCTATCTATCCTGCGCACCTGCCATGCAACGCACATGCAACACACATGCAACACACATGCAACACACATGCAACACGACATGCAACATGAGCTTTTTACCTGTAAATTTACAGTCAACGTGCAGGATTTGACGTTTGCAGCCCCAACTCCGGTCTTAGAATGGAAAGTGTAGATTTTTGCCCCCGCGGCCACTCTGCTTGGAAATTTACAGGGAAAATGCTCGTGTTGCATGTGTGTTGCATGTGTGTTGCATGTGTGTTGCATGTGTGTTGCATGTGCGTTGCATTGGCAGCCGTGAAGTGGGGAAGTAGAAAACAGCGTGGCAGGCGCAAGAGTTGTAGGTGGCAGGTGCGAGACTTTGGAAGCTGAGCGCCTTGGATATTACATTGTCGTGGTGGCCCGTAGCATCCACCTTTGTGGGGTTGTCGCATATTTATACAGAATAAGTTTTGACAACCGTCTTGGGTAAATTTCACAAGCTGATGGTTAGCCCTTAGCATCCACCTTTATTGGGCCGTCACAGATTACAGAAGCGCATGCTTTGACAATGCGTAAATTTCAGAAGCTGATGTTGTCGCATCGATGTGTGTGGATGTGTGCTGATCTACATCCACATGCATATTAACAACAGTTAAAATGAACTCGGAACCAAAAAAAAAACCACCGGGTTCTTCAAAAAAAACAGCCATCCACAGGAAACCACAGAGATACCCTGCCTACCCCCGCAACCCCCAACTTCAATGTTGTGATCGGAAGTGCCGAGCATCATCAACAGAAATGGCTGTTTTTTTTGAAGGCCGCCAAACACAAAATTCAGAAGACAACATTGAATTGGGGGACGGGGGGTGGCATGACCTCTCTGGTGTGGTACTTCACGGGATGGCTGTTTTTTTTGAAGAACCCGGACTCAGAAAAGACACAGTAGGATGGACCCATGGCTGCAGACAAACGCGAGAATGATGACGACACTGTGTCAGAGAAAGCATCGGGATCAGTTTGCGCCGGTGTTTGTGTGTGGGTGTGTCTGTTTGCTTGCGCGGGCGCATATGTGCTAATATGGGTTGTGCTAAGTGAAATACATGCAGCGACAGTCTTGACACCTTTTCGACCTGATTCCGCAATGTCGTGGGGTGCACTGGCTGCCGTTCTGCGTGGCAGGCGCACCACTTTGAGAGCGTGACTGCTCTATCCTGCACACCTGCCATGCAACGCACATGCAACACACATGCAACACACATGCAACACACATGCAACATGAGCTTTTTACCTGTAAATTTACAGTCAACGTGCAAGATTTGACGTTTGCAGCCCCAACTCCGGTCTTAGAATGGAAAGTGTAGATTTTTGCCCCCGCGGCCACTTTGCTTGGAAATTTACAGGGAAAATGCTCGTGTTGCATGTGTGTTGCATGTGTGTTGCATGTGTGTTGCATGTGTGTTGCATGTGTGTTGCATGCGTGTTGCATGCGTGTTGCATGTGTGTTGCATGTGTGTTGCATGTGCGTTGCATTGGCAGCCGTGAAGTGGGGAAGTAGAAAACAACGTGGCAGGCGCAAGAGTTGTAGGTGGCAGGTGCGAGACTTTGGAAGCTGAGCGCCTTGGATATTACATTGTCGTGGTGGCCCGTAGCATCCACCTTTGTGGGGTTGTCGCATATTTATACAGAATAAGTTTTGACAACCGTCTTGGGTAAATTTCACTAGCTGATGGTTAGCCCTTAGCATCCACCTTTATTGGGCTGTCACAGATTACAGAAGCGCATGCTTTGACAATGCGTAAATTTCAGAAGCTGATGTTGTCGCATCGATGTGTGTGGATGTGTGCTGATCTACATCCACATGCATATTAACAACAGTTAAAATGAACTCGGAACCAAAAAAAAACTCACCGGGTTCTTCAAAAAAAACAGCCATCCACAGGAAACCACAGAGATACCCTGCTTACCCCCGCAACCCCCAACTTCAATGTTGTGATCGGAAGTGCCGAGCATCATCAACAGAAATGGCTGTTTTTTTTGAAGGCCACCAAACACAAAATTCAGAAGGCAACATTGAATTGGGGGACGGGGGGGGCATGACCTCTGTGGTGTGGTACTTCATGGGATGGCTGTTTTTTTTGAAGAACCCGGACTCAGAAAAGACACAGTAGGATGGACCCATGGCTGCAGACAAACGTGAGAATGATGACGACACTGTGTCAGAGAAAGCATCGGGATCAGTTTGGGCGGGTGTTTGTGTGTGGGTGTCGCATATGCGCTAATATGGGTTGTGCTAAGTGAAATACATGCAGCGACAGTCTTGACACCTTTTTGACCTGATTCCGCACTGTCGTGGGGTGCACTGGCTGTCGTTCTGCGTGGCAGGCGCGCCACTTTGAGAGCGTGACTGCTCTATCCTGCACACCTGCCATGCAACGCACATGCAACACACATGCAACACACATGCAACACGACATGCAACATGAGCTTTTTACCTGTAAATTTACAGTCAACGTGCAAGATTTGACGTTTGCAGCCCCAACTCCGGTCTTAGAATGGAAAGTGTAGATTTTTGCCCCCGCGGCCACTTTGCTTGGAAATTTACAGGGAAAATGCTCGTGTTGCATGTGTGTTGCATGTGTGTTGCATGTGTGTTGCATGTGTGTTGCATGTGTGTTGCATGTGCGTTGCATTGGCAGCCGTGAAGTGGGGAAGTAGAAAACAGCGTGGCAGGCGCAAGAGTTGTAGGTGGCAGGTGCGAGACTTTGGAAGCTGAGCGCCTTGGATATTACATTGTCGTGGTGGCCCGTAGCATCCACCTTTGTGGGGTTGTCGCATATTATACAGAATAAGTTTTGACAACCGTCTTGGGTAAATTTCACAAGCTGATGGTTAGCCCTTAGCATCCACCTTTATTGGGCTGTCACAGATTACAAAGCGCATGCTTTGACAATGCGTAAATTTCAGAAGCTGATGTTGTCGCATCGATGTGTGTGGATGTGTGCTGATCTACATCCACATGCATATTAACAACAGTTAAAATGAACTCGGAACCAAAAAAAACTCACCGGGTTCTTCAAAAAAAACAGCCATCCACAGGAAACCACAGAGATACCCTGCTTACCCCCGCAACCCCCAACTTCAATGTTGTGATCGGAAGTGCCGAGCATCATCAACAGAAATGGCTGTTTTTTTTGAAGGCCGCCAAACACAAAATTCAGAAGACAACATTGAATTGGGGGACGGGGGGTGGCATGACCTCTCTGGTGTGGTACTTCATGGGATGGCTGTTTTTTTTTGAAGAACCCGGACTCAGAAAAGACACAGTAGGATGGACCCATGGCTGCAGACAAACGCGAGAATGATGACGACACTGTGTCAGAGAAAGCATCGGGATCAGTTTGGGCGGGTGTTTGTGTGTGGGTGTCGCATATGCGCTAATATGGGTTGTGCTAAGTGAAATACATGCAGCGACAGTCTTGACACCTTTTTGACCTGATTCCGCAATGTCGTGGGGTGCACTGGCTGTCGTTCTGCGTGGCAGGCGCACCACTTTGAGAGCGTGACTGCTCTATCCTGCACACCTGCCATGCAACGCACATGCAACACACATGCAACACACATGCAACACGACATGCAACACGACATGCAACATGAGCTTTTTACCTGTAAATTTACAGTCAACGTGCAAGATTTGACGTTTGCAGCCCCAACTCCGGTCTTAGAATGGAAAGTGTAGATTTTTGCCCCCGCGGCCACTTTGCTTGGAAATTTACAGGGAAAATGCTCGTGTTGCATGTGTGTTGCATGTGTGTTGCATGTGCGTTGCGTTGGCAGCCGTGAAGTGGGGAAGTAGAAAACAGCGTGGCAGGCGCAAGAGTTGTAGGTGGCAGGTGCGAGACTTTGGAAGCTGAGCGCCTTGGATATTACATTGTCGTGGTGGCCCGTAGCATCCACCTTTGTGGGGTTGTCGCATATTATACAGAATAAGTTTTGACAACCGTCTTGGGTAAATTTCACAAGCTGATGGTTAGCCCTTAGCATCCACCTTTATTGGGCTGTCACAGATTACAAAGCGCATGCTTTGACAATGCGTAAATTTCAGAAGCTGATGTTGTCGCATCGATGTGTGTGGATGTGTGCTGATCTACATCCACATGCATATTAACAACAGTTAAAATGAACTCGGAACCAAAAAAAACTCACCGGGTTCTTCAAAAAAAACAGCCATCCACAGGAAACCACAGAGATACCCTGCTTACCCCCGCAACCCCCAACTTCAATGTTGTGATCGGAAGTGCCGAGCATCATCAACAGAAATGGCTGTTTTTTTTGAAGGCCGCCAAACACAAAATTCAGAAGACAACATTGAATTGGGGGACGGGGGGTGCATGACCTCTCTGGTGTGGTACTTCATGGGATGGCTGTTTTTTTTGAAGAACCCGGACTCAGAAAAGACACAGTAGGATGGACCCATGGCTGCAGACAAACGCGAGAATGATGACGACACTGTGTCAGAGAAAGCATCGGGATCAGTTTGGGCGGGTGTTTGTGTGTGGGTGTGTCTGTTTGCTTGCGCGGGCGCATATGGCTAATATGGGTTGTGCTAAGTGAAATACATGCAGCGACAGTCTTGACACCTTTTTGCCCTGATTCCGCAATGTCGTGGGGTGCACTGGCTGTCGTTCTGCGTGGCAGGCGCGCCACTTTGAGAGCGTGACTGCTCTATCCTGCACACCTGCCATGCAACGCACATGCAACACACATGCAACACGACATGCAACATGAGCTTTTTACCTGTAAATTTACAGTCAACGTGCAAGATTTGACGTTTGCAGCCCCAACTCCGGTCTTAGAATGGAAAGTGTAGATTTTTGCCCCCGCGGCCACTTTGCTTGGAAATTTACAGGGAAAATGCTCGTGTTGCATGTGTGTTGCATGTGTGTTGCATGTGTGTTGCATGTGTTGTGCATGTGTGTTGCATGTGTGTTGCATGTGCGTTGCATTGGCAGCCGTGAAGTGGGGAAGTAGAAAACAGCGTGGCAGGCGCAAGAGTTGTAGGTGGCAGGTGCGAGACTTTGGAAGCTGAGCGCCTTGGATATTACATTGTCGTGGTGGCCCGTAGCATCCACCTTTGTGGGGGTGTCGCATATTATACAGAATAAGTTTTGACAACCGTCTTGGGTAAATTTCACAAGCTGATGGTTAGCCCTTAGCATCCACCTTTATTGGGCTGTCACAGATTACAAAGCGCATGCTTTGACAATGCGTAAATTTCAGAAGCTGATGTTGTCGCATCGATGTGTGTGGATGTGTGCTGATCTACATCCACATGCATATTAACAACAGTTAAAATGAACTCGGAACCAAAAAAAAAACTCACCGGGTTCTTCAAAAAAAACAGCCATCCACAGGAAACCACAGAGATACCCTGCTTACCCCCGCAACCCCCAACTTCAATGTTGTGATCGGAAGTGCCGAGCATCATCAACAGAAATGGCTGTTTTTTTTTGAAGGCCGCCAAACACAAATTCAGAAGACAACATTGAATTGGGGGACGGGGGGTGGCATGACCTCTCTGGTGTGGTACTTCATGGGATGGCTGTTTTTTTTGAAGAACCCGGTAGGTCCTTGTCTTAAGTCGTTTGGACTTCTAAAGTCGTCTGCTTTTGCCTGGCGGAAACCGTTGACTTGAGCCAGTCTTTATTGACTGTGCACCCTAGAGCCAGCGCGCCTTACATGAGGCACAAAACACAGATGCAAAATGGAAAGGGCACATTTTCTTGCGCCTCCAGCGGCCCAACAATGAGACGTTTGTTATGCGACTTTGTTTCACATCAATGACTGGAAGAGACACAGATGGGTTTCGAAGCATGTTTTCGGTTTTTGCGGATGTCATTTGCAAGCATTTGCAAAGCTGGCCAGGTTTCTGATCATTTGTTGCGATGGGGTTTGGGACGTGAAGACCAACCAGCAGGCACTGGAGAATGTAGGTATGAACATGCAATGTGTTCTTTGGGTCTTTCCAGCAAAATGGTTGGAAAATGCCAATGTGAACTCCATCCAGGTCTATCTATCTATCTATCTATCTATCTACCTATCTACCTACCTACCTATCTATCTATCTGTCTATCTATCTATCTATCTATCTATCTATCTATCTATCTATCTATTTCGCACATTCTTGCACTTTGAGCAATGGTTCGTGGACAGAATCGGGGAAAAGATCAATGCAATCCCACAAACAAAAACATGTTCCATTTATTTTTCGTACAGAAACTTTGCTGCGACGAAGAACGCCATATACTTTTGTGGCTGTATTGTTTTGTTGCAGGTTGTTGATTTCATCCGCCATCGGTTGCCTTCACGTTCAGACGAGAGGGTGACGCTGTCCTGTTAAATGACGACAGCACGGGAAGCTCAAAATGTACCCCCCCCAAACTTTGTGTTCTGCGCAGCAAACTTGGGATATTTTTCAGAACAGTACTTTGCCAGGAGATTGCAATGGATGCTTTACGATTTGTTGGGCAGATGGCTTCTGTATAGGATTATGATGGAGCAGATGTTCCGTTGCGTTTTTTTTCGTTAATAACCCGAATTGCAATGGACGGAGAGGCCTTGGAGCAAGTTCTTGAAGATCTTCTGGATGCTTGCGCGAAACTGCCTCTGATTGACTTGCTGACTGTTCTGCCACGTCTATTAAGTACAGACTGCAACATTGCATTTGTC
The DNA here is from genome assembly GCA_947184155.2 of Cladocopium goreaui. Classification (NCBI taxonomy): domain Eukaryota; class Dinophyceae; order Suessiales; family Symbiodiniaceae; genus Cladocopium; species Cladocopium goreaui. Next base: position 5,746 of record CAMXCT020005307.1, on the reverse strand, counting down.
AGAGTCAAAAGACTCCTAGCCCAGATGCGATCAGATGCGATGAAGCCTGACCCATTGACTGAAACTTGACCTCCAACAAACATCAAAACAGGACAAGAAAGGATACTGTAAAATATGATACATTCAACTACCATCAATGCCTCGCTTGAAGAACTCAATCCCAATCTGACAGGTCTCTCCAGATCTTCGTGAGACTGGTGGCTTGGGTGGCGACAACATGACTGCTGTCTTGGCAACTTGGCTCCAAAACGCAGTTTGTGGGTTCTTTGTCCGCTCAACCACTGGAAACGATGACTTTGTACGCTTTGCGAGGGATCAGTTTTGTACCATCGCTGATCTTGAGGTTGTGCTCAGAAGCCTTGAGGCCCTCGTGGTTGACACTTGGAAGTCTCAGTTGGGAGTCTGAATTCTAGATGCAGAAAGATGGTATGACATGGTAACGTGCAGGTTGTGTCCGTGGTACCGTCAAGGTGTTTTGTGTTCGTTTGGGGCCACCATGTCCGGAATCTACGTGAGACATCGTGAGACTGGATGTTGTTGGTGCCAGCAAACTTGAGCGTTCCAAGCAGCCAAGCCATTTTCTGTGTTGTGAAGCTTTGGCAATATCACAACACATTTTCATGAAATTCTAGACTTCGCCATTGAGAAGTCCTATTGAATATCTATGTGGGATTATGTGGGTATATTTCGGTGGCTATGTTTGGCTTTGCTCTTACAAATGGAAATCTGCACTTCGACGGAGATCAAGAGCTTCAAAGTTCTTTTCAGAGCAGTTTCTGAAGTCTCTCCGCCAGTCTGAGTCACAATCCCAAATGTGTTGAAGGCACCTGACGCGCCATCTGAGTCAGACAGCAGGACGGCCATGGATGTTTTCAGAGATGTTTTGCGCAGAAGTCGGCTGAAGTTGAAAATTATATGCAACTTACAACAATCAACATTCTACAAATATGTCTTGCCTTTGTGGCTAACTTTGGAATGGAGTGCTTCCGACGTGCCAGATTTTCTTCATCCCTACAAGCTTGCCTGTCACAAATGTTTCACTGACAACTCCATGTGAGGGTCGAGTGATGATCTTTGACATGTCGTGTGGAGAGTTTTTGTTCTTAACGCCATGCAACAGTCCGTTGAAGCTTGCGCAGGCCCTCTCTTGCCAAAGTTGGGGTGCTCAGCGATGTTTCCGTCCAAAAACAGCTCAGGTTCCTATCACAATGTTCCCACGTCCATTGGGCCCATGAACAGCACAGCGGTAAGACAAAGCAAGCGCCCCCTTATAATAACTTGTACAGACAAAATATACATAAAATTGTGTGCCTGTACAACTCATGTCCGAGAAGACGTAGCAGAGTGGACAGGTAAGAACTAGTTTCAAAAACGAATGAAAGGGACAAGGACAACCTGCTTAACTTTGGTTCCATTGCAGCTTGTGTGTGTGGGGACCTTCTGAAGACAGGTAACATATGTGTCATGGTCAAAACAGAAGGGGATGGCCATCCCCCCATTAGTAGGGGGTAATGCGCGTTTGATATAGCTGCATAGCCATTGCTGTACACGGAATCCTGTTCATGCTGGTGGGATGAACATACCCCGTAGACTGCCATACACCGTGTTCTGACCATAGCATATGCCCAAGACTTGTGGACATTTGGACGGTTTCCTGTATATAGCGATCACCGAAATAGCTTCTGGTCCTGTTCAAGAAGTGTTGTTGCTTTCGGGACTGTACCTAGGGCCTAGGGACTTTCTTTTTTCTCATGCTATTTGCGTGAAATGCGAATGTTCCCCCATCATGATGACATTTCATGCATTTGTTGTTTGTTTTGATCAAGATTGGTTTTGAACTGCTTGACCCTGTGGGGAATTTTCATGACATGAATTCCATGCATCCCACCGATCACCAACCTTTGCGAACTTGACCTTTTTGTTTCTTTTCAAATTCTGTTCTGAATGGCAGGAGAACAATCTGAATTACCTATGACCCTCCGTGGCAGCACAGCCTTGAGGTGCAATTACTAGCAGAGAGATCGGGACAACGGCACCGTGTCGCAAAGGCCTGCTGAGCTGAGCATGAGAGCATGATGCGATTTGCATCGCTCCTAACCCGTGCAATGACAAGATTGTGCTGCGCATGCATGCGTATGCATGTGTACGCTACATCATGCCAATCTCATAACTCTCAAACACTCTCCAATATTTGCCTCAGCCCGGTAGATACCGTGGAGCCCAAACTATGATGATTTTGCCTCTGAGGCTTCCACTTGTTTTGACAACCGCAATTAGTTTGACTTTCTAAACCTGTCATTTAAGATTCGAATCCTCAGAAGCAACCATTTTCTTTGCACTGCACAGCAGGCGTCCCAAGACACAAAAGGCTGGCTGCAGGCAAGAGGGAAACCGTCTGATTTTTGGGCTGACAGACCTGCATGGGAGATCATGCGAGTATTATTTACAAACTGAGGCAATGAATTTCTGGCTGGCGAATGTTGTTGCGTGCCAAAACATGCAGAACCTTGCTGCTCTCGTTGAAAGTCTCTAACTGATGTCTGAAGAATGGTTCGTTCCCGGATTGAAGCCCAATTGCTTCTCGCATTCCGTCTCAAGTGTCGGTATCTTCAAGTTTCCAACAAACAAAAAAGACATCCAGAGACGTCCAGAGACAAAGATTTTTTCAGCGCTGCTGTCCCAAGGTGCGGTTAAGGGTACCCGGCGGCACCTCTTTGAACGACCTCAACTTGTTTGTATCGGAGGCAAGCTTGGGATGGTACACAGCGCAATTGGCGCAATGCTCCAACAGGACATTGGAGCCAGAAAATGCATTGCGTGAATACATGAAGCATGAACACTTTTGAACTAACATCGGTTGATAGCTATTTTTCTTGAAAGGTCTCTTTTGTTTGGCAAACACGTGTAAGTTTCGAGTCTCCGGCAACTGGGTGGTGTCAACCAACTCCAACGCGCGTGTGATTCAAGAATACAGGTGCCCCATATACTGAGCTTCCTAAACAGTAAAAGGTGTGCTTCTGCTGAGCTTTGGCTACTAGTAGCTGATCACAGCATGGGATGCAATTTCACTCTGGATTGTTGAACACCTGCAGGAGAAAGCACAGCTACAACTGGTGGTCCGCGAGGGTGCAGGCACCTCTCTGGGTGTCTTTGATGTGCCGGTTTTTTCCATGCTGAGATGCCTCAGACAGTCTTGTGGCTGGGATTCCTCCTGTGACAGGGGACCAAGCAAGCTTGTTCGAGCTGAAGGAACACTTACCACAGGCCCGGAGGGCACACATCTTGCTTCATCGAAGGAAGTTTAGAAGTCAAACTTCCGACAAAATGGACAGATGAAAAGCAGAGATGGAAAGAGTAAGAGAAGAGAAGAGAAGAGAAGAAGGAGGATAGGAGAAGACACAGTCAGAAGAAAGAAGATCCAGGTGCGCGAAAAGGTCGGAAAGTCGCGAAACATTGTGTTTTTCCACTGATTTGTGGCTCCGGGGGGTCGAAAAGTAGGCTCGCTAAAGCGGCGGGTGCGGAGCAATCTGGCCAGATGAGAGATGAACAATTGCACGCCGTTGTGGCGTGAAGCACGTTTGCAAAAGCTAAAACACCTCACGTTCGGAGCACTTTTGGAAGTTGAGATGATGAAAAAGTGCACGCCGTTGTGGCGCGAAGCACATTTCGAAGTGAAAATGTGCAAAGCACACCATGCTCGGACCACGTTTGGAAGTTGACATGTCGAAAAAGTGCACGCCGTTCTGGCGCGAAGCGCATGTTAAAGTCAAAAGTGTTAAAACTGACGGTCTCGGACCACTTTTGGAAGTTGACATGTCGAAAAAGTGCACGCCGTTGTGTCGCGAAGGGGTACGGAGCACTTTTGGAAGTTCGGATGTTGTTTTGCGTGGCAGGCACAAGGGAGTCTTCACCTGGTCAAAAGTGAGCAAAACGTGAGGGCTTTGTAGCAGTTTCAACTACAACCACTACACTGCACTACAACTACAGTTACAGTTACAACTACATTACACTACACTACACTCATTACATTACGCTAAACTACACTACACTACACTCCACTCGACTCCACTCCACTCCACTCCGCTACACTACACTACACTACACCACACCACACTACACTACACTACACTACACTACACCACACTACACTACACCACACTACATTCAATTACACTACGCTACACTAACTACAACTACAACTACAACTACAACTGCACTACATTACACTACACTAATCACACTACACTACACCCCACTTCACTACACAGCACTGCACTACACTCAATTACACTACGCTACACTACAACTACAACTGCAACTACAACTACAAGTACAACTACAACTACATTACACTACACTAATTGCATTACACTACGCTACACTACACTACACCACACCACACCGCACTACACCACACCGCACCACACCACACCACACCACACCGCATCGCACCACTGCACTACATTAACTACAACTACGCTACTTTACGCTACACTAGACTACACTACACTACACTACCCTACATGACATTACACTACGTTCATTACACCACAGCAATTGCAACTGCAACTACACTACACTAATTACACTACACCGCAGCAGCTACAACTCCACTACGCTACAACTACAAATACAGCTGCGCTACACCACACTACATCCAGAAGTTGTGGGTGAGGTGACCGACCAGGTGACCAGTGCAACCATTGCAACCATTCCAAAAAAACACAACTCCAACCACCTTTCGGTCCATCAGTGGATTCGCTCTGCCATCCGTGACTCACAACACCCAACCTCTCCTATAGGTTTCCTATTTCTGAAACTTCCGCCACCGCCTTGTGCGGCACTACTGGTATAAATATACAAGAAAATATTTAAGTAAGCACGGGCGCTAAGCTTATTTGATACACTTTTATGTGCTTTTGGGATTTGGTATCCCAAGAACAAAATGCCAACAGGGTAGATGGCAGAGACACGTCTAAACATTTGCTGTGACAACTTCCATGAATCTGTTGGTTTATGTTGTTTCATGTTGCTGGAAAGAACGCTGATTTTGCTCAATATATGATGAATTAGACTTAGACAGTGTTTCGCGCGATAGTGATCTATAGTACAGAGAACAGAGAACAGTTGTCTGCGCCTTGTCAGCATGCCACAATATTTTATGTGCGCTTTTCCTTGCCTTCCAATACCCTGTTTAGATCGGTAACAATCGCCCCATGGCCAATAACCAATTGGAACCAATTGGAACCAATTGGAACCAACCATTTCAATGCGTTTTCTCAGTGTGGTGCAGGCTGCACGGCTGCAAAGCATCACGCCTGCACGCTTCGTGGCCAGCTCTGGCCATTTGAGGCTCGCTTTGCAGTCGAACGAAGAATTCTGACCTTTGAAATCGTTTGAATGTAAACGTTGAGTTTTTTCAAACATCCAAAGAGCTGACCGTGCCACAGCCACGGCAACCAATGCATTCTAGTAAATCTTCATTGAATAGGGTTGTATTAGTTGTAGGGTGTTGCGCGCTTGAGTATTTCAACGTGGGCACTTTTAGCCGTAACGCACCGAAGTGACAAATGCAGGTAAGATCTTGGCTCTTTTTGTCCGGGCAATATATTATCTTTATACTAGGTTTATGTGTATTATAAGACAGTTGCTGCGACAGTCGCCGTGGCTGCTGTGTCATGTTGTGGGAAATTTGAAATGGCTTTCCAGGCTTGAGCTTTCCTGGACGGCCTAGGGGTGAAACTGC
>CAMXCT020005306.1:0-18852 GCA_947184155.2 Cladocopium goreaui | reverse complement strand
CATGGTGACTATATTAAACCAAGAACATACACAAATACAACAACATTGGAAACACAGAAATGGGTGACCGGGTGGGTCATGAATCATGAATATGCAGCAAAGAAAAACCTGATTCATTCCAAGTTTCGCGACTTCAGGTCATGCCGCAATGCCCATCCAAGGGTACCCCCAATATCCCCAACAAAAAGGGGTCTTTCAAATACCCTCTGGTAATTTGACATAACTATATAGAACATCACCATTTTATAGCTGGGTAAATCAACGAACTTTCTATAGGCATTTTCCATTGTTTTTTGTATTTCAAATACCTGGATGTATACATCACCTGACCTCACCTCGCCCCGCCCCGCAGAAAAATATCTTCGTACCTCCGGTGGGGCTCCCAAACGTGACTCGTTGGTTTCTAATTCCAACAACTAGTTGGAGCTTGTGGTAGAGATAAGTGGTCCATCCCAGTTAGTAAGTGGGTTATAACCCCAGTCATAAGTGGATTAACCCTACTTAGCCCATTTATAACCAGGATTATAACCTACTTACTAACCAGGATGAACCACCAAGTAGAGAACATTCCCTGTAATCCCATAGGATCTATGTATGCTATATATGGTAACATGGATCCCATCAATATACCCCAGTCATGTTAGCATATATACCAGCACCATGGATCCTATATGGGTAACATCATCGTAATTTATTTGCTTTATAAACCAACAAACAAGGGAAAAACGGCGCCACCTTACATCTATACATAGCAATTGCTGATATCCACCCCACATGTCCAACACCCTGGGAGTGCACCTGGGAGTGCCCGCAGTGCTAGGCGCGGGTGAACGCCTTCCGATGGAAATTTTAGGACCTTGAAATGGAGCTACCAGGTAGCATATCAAAATTATATAACTTGAGGGGCAAATCCCCGAAAATGAAGCCCTGAAACATAGGCACCTTACAGTATATAGTAAGTAGCTCCAATTTGTTCGGTAATGGCCATCTATGGATCTCAGTTACCCTCAATTTCAGATAGCGAAGCCACGGACCACTGATGATTTACGATGATTTACAAGTAAGACGTAACTAAAGGGTCCATAGCAATTTAAACTGATTGGCAATCCCGATGTTAAGTATGATTTACCTATTTTTGAGGTGGTCTTTCTCAATAGCTATGTTAAGCTATACATATTCTTGCCAACAATTTTTGCATTCCCACGTCGACAATATGTTCCTACACCAAACATCTGGATTGCCAATCAACGAAATCTGAACAAGTCATCGGGGACCAACCGACAGCAAACCGTTGATTGTATCATATCCCCATTGTATTAGTATCCCGTTTTTTTATGCCTAATTATTTAAAATGGAATAATTTGGGTAAAGCAATATCAAACCACCCATTTGGGAATGGTTTATACCACCATATACCACCTAAAAAAATTGTGATTTGGGGGATGGTTTATTATTGTTTTACCCACATTAAACACATGATAGAACAACTATTGAAAACCACCAACAACACTTCGGAAATCACCACAGATCTGCCATTGCCTGTTGAGAAAGCGCGCCAGGGTGCTAGAGTCTGGAGTTCCAACCCCTGCGTTGTGTGCTGTTGGGAACCCTAGGGACCGCCTTGGTGGAACACCTGGTCGTTTTCGGATGTGAAAAATTACCAGCACTGGGACATCATTGAGATTTAAGTGATGGAATGCATCACACATAGTATCTAGCCAACAAAAAACCATAGGAAGTGGACTTCCGTAAATGTGGCATTGTAAAGTCCCAAAGTGATGATCTTGAATAGGGAAAACGATGAACCAATGGATGGATCACTGTGTCCAGACAAACCCACCATTTTCTTGCCAACTCACCACATGAATTGCGTGAAAAGCAAGCGCTGTCGTCTCTGGAATGATGGCGAGAAAATTCTTGGCAATACCCTCTGGTAAACTAACATAACTATAGAAAAAAAATGTCATTTACAGTTAATTTTCCCATAAAAAATGGTGATGTTCCATATATGTAAACGTTTACCAGAGGGGATTTGTGTCTTCTGGTTGTTTCAGTTCTCTGTTCTTGTACGATCAGAATGAACATCTATGTCGTCTTTTTTTTGGTCTCTCCCAGCCTGTCCAAAAACCCAGACCTAGATGTTCATTCCAGGAATGGCAACTAAGAACATTGTTACCGTAGATGGTCAGTTTTCTCCCGGGGAAAAAAAGGGGTGACATCACAAAGTGACGAGAACCCATCGTTATCAGTCTTCTTATCCACTTCTCAGCCTGTAAAAAAAACGGGGTCTCTGAGATTCTCTGAGTATCTCACGTTTTTCCGGTCCCATTCAGATCCATATTTTTCTGGTCCCATGGTTTTCATACGTTTTCATTAAAAAAAACATCATCAACCTATCCAACAGTAATTGTTTTGTTGGGTGAACCATCCTGGAACCAGCTGCCTCCAGATCCCAACCCGGAAGTTATTGATGACAAATTTCATCATCCCCTATAAACATTGCCAATCAGCCAGATACCCTGCAAAAAATGACAAATTCTTTGCTGGTGAACGTAGATATTCCCATTGATACCAAAAGACTAGTTAGGATTAGTTTGTATCCATGTAAGATTGACCTAGAGAACGGGCCAATTTTTCACACATTTGGTGCGATGATACCCAGGATATCCCAGGATACCCGACCTTGAGACAGCGCCTCCTCGATCTCCTGAGATCGAGGAGTCTGACAGGCATGTGGATTTGGTATACTCTCTGGTTATGACTAACATAGCCATGGTATAGATGGCCCATTTATAGAGGTGTACCCATTAAACATGGTGATTTTCCATTGCTATGTTAAATCCGCCGACCCCAGCCGGATGCTGGGGGAGCGCGCTGGAGAAGGCCTGCCCTGAAGAATGCTCAAGGGACAGACAGAGACAGATAGAGACAGACAGAGACAGACAGAGACAGAGAGACAGACAGACAGAGACAGACAGATAGAGACAGAGAGACAGAGAGAGACAGAGAGAGAGAGAGAGAGACAGAGAGACAGGCAGACAGATAGACAGACAGACAGATAGACAGACAGACAGATAGACAGACAGACAGATACAGACAGATAGACAGATACAGACAGATACAGACAGATACAGACAGATACAGACAGATACAGACAGACACAGACAGACAGACAGACAGACAGAATGCTGTTTCGCTGTTTCGCATGCGCCCGGCAAAGGTGGCAGTCGGCAGCTTCCAGAGCTACTTTTCTAAGGGCTTCAGAAAGCAACGGATGCGCCGTTTGTGAGCTGCGGCGGCTGGACGACAGCTAGATTTTCTTGTAGGGTCAGAAAGTGACGTTAGGCAGTGGGGGCCGTTGCCCGGAGGCCCGGTCCGTCCCTCAGGGCCCTGCTGCTTCGCTGTTTCGCATGCGCCCGGCAAAAGTGGCAGCCGGCAGCTTCCAGAGCTAGTTTTCTAAGGGCTTCAGAAAGCAACGTTAGGCAGTGGCGCCTGGCCTTGGGACACGCGGTTGGAACCAGCAGGCCCTGCTGTTTCGCTGTTTCGCATGCGCCCGGCAAAGGTGGCAGTCGGCAGCTTCCAGAGCTACTTTGCTAAGGGCTTCAGAAAGCAACGGATGCGCCGTTTGTGAGCTGCGGCGGCTGGAAGACAGCTAGATTTTCTTGTAGGGTCAGAAAGTGACGTTAGGCACTGGGGGCCGTTGCCCGGAGGCCCGGTCCGTCCCTCAGGGCCCTGCTGTTTCGCTGTTTCGCATGCGTCCGGCAAAGGTGGCAGTCGGCAGCTTCCAGAGCTACTTTTCTAAGGGCTTCAGAAAGAAACGGATGCGCCGTTTGTGAGCTGCGGCGGCTGGAAGACAGCTAGATTTTCTTTAGGGTCAGAAAGTGACGTTAGGCAGTGGGGGCCGTTGCCCGGAGGCCCGGTCCGTCCCTCAGGGCCCTGCTGTTTCGCTGTTTCGCATGCGCCCGGCAAAAGTGTCAGCCGGCAGCTTCCAGAGCTAGTTTTCTAAGGGCTTCAGAAAGCAACGTTAGGCAGTGGCGCCTGGCCTTGGGACACGCGGTTGGGACCAGCAGGCCCTGCTGTTTCGCTGTTTCGCATGCGCCCGGCAAAGGTGGCAGTCGGCAGCTTCCAGAGCTACTTTTCTAAGGGCTTCAGAAAGCAACGGATGCGCCGTTTGTGAGCTGTGGCGGCTGGAAGACAGTTAGATTTTCTTGTAGGGTCAGAAAGTGACGTTAGGCACTGGGGCCCGTTGCCCGGAGGCCCGGTCCGTCCCTGAGGGCCCTGCTGTTTCGCTGTTTCGCATGCGCCCGGCAAAGGTGGCAGTCGATAGCTTCCAGAGCTACTTTTCTAAGGGCTTCAGAAAGCAACGGATGCGCCGTTTGTGAGCCGCGGCGGCTGGAAGACAGCTAGATTTTCTTGTAGGGTCAGAAAGTGACGTTAGGCAGTGCAGGCCGTTGCCCGGAGGCCCGGTCCGTCCCTCAGGGCCCTGCTGTTTCGCTGTTTCGCATGCGCCCGGCAAAAGTGGCAGCCGGCAGCTTCCAGAGCTAGTTTTCTAAGGGCTTCAGAAAGCAACGTTAGGCAGTGGCGCCTGGCCTTGGGACACGCGGTTGGGACCAGCAGGCCCTGCTGTTTCGCTGTTTCGCATGCGCCCGGCAAAGGTGGCAGCCGGCAGCTTCAGAGCTACTTTTCTAGGGCTTCAGAAAGCAAAGGATTGTTTGTGAGCTGCGGCGGCTGGAGACAGTAGATTTTGTTAGGTCAGAAGTGACGTTAGGGAGGGGGCCGTTGCCGGAGGCCCGGTCCGTCCCTCAGGGCCCTGCTGTTTCGCTGTTTCGCATGCGCCCGGCAAAGGTGGCAGTCGGCAGCTTCCAGAGCTACTTTTCTAAGGGCTTCAGAAAGCAACGGATGCGCCGTTTGTGAGCTGTGGCGGCTGGAAGACAGTTAGATTTTCTTGTAGGGTCAGAAAGTGACGTTAGGCACTGGGGCCCGTTGCCCGGAGGCCCGGTCCGTCCCTGAGGGCCCTGCTGTTTCGCTGTTTCGCATGCGCCCGGCAAAGGTGGCAGTCGATAGCTTCCAGAGCTACTTTTCTAAGGGCTTCAGAAAGCAACGGATGCGCCGTTTGTGAGCCGCGGCGGCTGGAAGACAGCTAGATTTTCTTGTAGGGTCAGAAAGTGACGTTAGGCAGTGCAGGCCGTTGCCCGGAGGCCCGGTCCGTCCCTCAGGGCCCTGCTGTTTCGCTGTTTCGCATGCGCCCGGCAAAAGTGGCAGCCGGCAGCTTCCAGAGCTAGTTTTCTAAGGGCTTCAGAAAGCAACGTTAGGCAGTGGCGCCTGGCCTTGGGACACGCGGTTGGGACCAGCAGGCCCTGCTGTTTCGCTGTTTCGCATGCGCCCGGCAAAGGTGGCAGCCGGCAGCTTCTAGAGCTACTTTTCAAAGGGTTTCCGAACGCGTCGTTAGGACGGGCCAGGTTCACGCGGCTTGGCCACCTGCCATTGGCTGGTTTTGCATTCCCGACACACACGCACATACGCCCACATACACACCCACACACACACCCACACACACACACACATACACACACACACACGCCCACATACACACCCACACACACACACACACACACACACAGACACATACACTATATGCCACACTACTCCCCAGATCTCCCCATAAATGCCTCTCTGCGAGGCCCTCCCTGTTCAGGAGTTTATATATATATATATGGCCCCTATTCAGGGCTCTGCTCCCTGTGCAGGAGACTAATGATCCCTATCCGGTCCTCGGTCACGATGTCCTCCGCTTCTTCGCGTTCTTTTCCAGGGGTCGGCGGCAGGGGGCGTTAGCCCTTAAATAACCAGATGGTAATTAACTTATAAGAGTCCATGAGGTGTTTCAGGGGATTGCTGTTTTTGTGGTAAAATAACCAAAACAAAATAGAACACATACTGAAATACCATATCTCTGGGAATTGATTTCATCCGTTTGAAGTCTTCAAACATCATTCAGCCAGAACATTGAACATACTGTCATTAAGTAAACAAAGCAGTAAGAATCTTAGGGGTTTCAAATTCATTTGATCACCTGAACAATATTGGGCTGTTTTATGAATGCGTATAGATGCGTAAAGAGGAACAGCCTATGATTCCAAGGGCAAAACCTCACCTACCATTCCCACAAAATTATATCATTTGCACTAATGATCAGAGCTGATCACACGCGTCAGGAACATGATATGTACGGGAAACTGAAGCCACCACAAGCATAATCAATAAGGGAAAATGCATGAAAATGCTGCGAATATCATCAACACTTCCAATGGGTAAGTGGTTGTTTTGCAAGTCGATGTGCCACAGGATACGGTAGGTATGACTTGCCACTGCTGGTCCGTGAACTTCCAGCGATTTGGCGGTCGCTTCGCGGTGACATAAAGCGCTGCAGCGGCAAATTTTAAAGGGTTCCCTGGCCCAATCATACTCAAACCGCACGGCGCACTTCTTGCTTTTACATGCTGCTTCTCAGAAAGGCACTACAATGTGGGGCCCCCTACTTCTAAGTTGGTTTATAAACCCCATTAACTGTAGTTCTAAGTATCATAAACCCTATAGTTATTGTAGTTATTTGCACCAACTTAGCTATCGAACGGGGGCCCCACATTGTACATCATGGTTAGCCAATGGTTAGCTGATTCCCAAGCCACGCATCCCATTGGGATCCATTGAGTTCTAGCTGATTTTCCCAGCGAACTAAACCTTCATTGATAGGCTAGGGAAAAGGCATCTCACATTGAAATCATGGCTGGCTAGGGGATTTCCAATTACCATGTTTGCTGACACCGGAGGGTATTGGGCGAACATGAATTGCTGAAACCACCGGCCAGCTGCTGCTTCAATCCCCATATAGGGTTAAGAACTCCGATGCGTTCACTGAAGAAATGGCTCCAAATTTGAATAAATTTGATGGTTTATCGGTTTATCATCATTTTCCCCATTTAAAGTGCATTCTTTGAGGATAAATGCACCACTTTCAGAATCTGTCAGATACATCCAAATATCATCAAATATATATAATGCCAACACTGGATTAATAACCCCCCCACAGAAGGTCAGAACTCTACCTTGTAGGTCCCCCCTTAAGCACCCCTTAATAAACGGCCTCTGAACCATAAAATTTTGGATATGGCTTACGTCAATTGGCTGAAAGCTATGGGGGACATTGGGAATGAATAGGCAAATCCAGAGAAAAAACATTAGGGACATGGTGGTTGATTAATCAGGGGCAAACCCTGATTATTATTAATGGGGACATGGGCTCATGAGCTATCCAAACTGATGATTTTTATAAAGAATTTAATTAGAAATCGATCATTTGGGGAATAGTTGTTTTTTGAAATTTTCAATGATCAACTTAAACCTTAAGTATAACAATGATGATTAAAAAAAAGGTAAAAAACAATTAGAAATAAATAGAATTGGAAATAAAAATTGTTGGATAAAAAATGTATTTCAGCAAAGCGGGTTGATTAATCATGTCCTAGCCAAACGGTTTATTAATCCTGGGGGACCACCTGTTTTTAAATTGCATTGTTTTTTGGGAGGAGGAGGTTGATTAATAACGGGGTGTTGATTAATCCTGACTTGACATTATTGTATATATATATAAAATTATATAATACTGTTGGTTAGATACATTGCATGATATCTCATGCCTATATCTCAATTAGATTGTAAACATCGACAGAGATCAGCACTCAACGCCCTTCCCTCCACACACTGTGACAGCCCTGGCCTTTTTGCTCCCACGACTAATGACACTTGCCGTATCAGGTGTATCCTTAGGAAACGGCTCACGTGGAAGCTGAAGGAATGTCAGCCATCCAACATGGCACTGAACAATCCCCTAAATCCCCTAAATCGATATAGAGGTTTTAATGGGGAAAATCTTCCATTGCCATGGGATATCTTCCATTGCCATGGTTGATTACCTAGTCGGGTAGTCCACCCCTGGCATTGGTACAAGTACCAATCCAATCAATCGACGGAAAATGACAACTGTGGTTTTAAACAGTAACAAGGCACGTACAATCACTGACATGTATACACATACTAAACATATCTAAAACATACAGTGACTATAACAATCATAGTTAAATATGATTGATCATGTGCGGAACCTACAGTATTATACAATAACTATAACAATCATCGTTAAATATGTTTGATCATGTGTGGAATCTACAGTATTATACAGTACCTATAACAATCATAGTTAAGTATGTGTGATCATGTGTGGAATTTACAGTATTATACAGTAACTATAACAATCATAGTTAAATACGTTTGATCATGTGTGGAATTTACAGTATTATACAGTACCTATAACAATCATGGTTAAATATGTTTGATCATGTGTGGAATCTACAGTATTATACAGTAACTATACCAATCATCCTTAAATATGTTTGATCATGTGTGGAATCTACAGTATTGTACAGTACCTATAACAATCATAGTTAAGTATGTGTGATCATGCGTGGAATCTACAGTACTATACAGTAACTATACCAATCATCGTTAAATATGTTTGGTCATGTGTGGAATCTACAGTTTTATACAGTACCTATAAGAATCATAGTTAAATATGTTTGATCATGTATGGAATCTACAATATTATACAGTAACTATACCAATCATAGTTAAATATGTTTGATCATGTGTGGAATTGATAGTATTATACAGTAACTATAACAATCATAGTTAAATACGTTTGATCATGTGTGGAATTTACAGTATTATACAGTACCTATAACAATCATAGTTAAATATGGTTGATCATATGCCGAAACTATAGTATTATACAGTAACTATAACATTCATGGTTAAATATGTTTGATCATGTGTGGAATTTACAGTATTATACAGTAACTATAACAATCATAGTTAAATACGTTTGATCATGTGTGGAATTTACAGTATTATACAGTACCTATAACAATCATAGTTAAATATGTTTGATCATGTGAGGAATCTACAGTATTATACAGTAACTATACCAATCATCGTTAAATATGTTTGATCATGTGTGGAATCTACAGTATTATACAGTACCTATAACAATCATAGTTAAGTATGTGTGATTATGTGTGGAATCTACAGTATTATACAGCAACTATACCATTCATCGTTAAATATGTTTGGTCATGTGTGGAATCTACAGTATTATACAGTACCTATAACAATCATGTGTGTATAATTGACCAGGAATATAAACCCAAACGTCACTACCGATGTAAATCGCGGGAATACCATCAACATCGTCATGGCCGGGTGGTTTGGAAACCTGGCTGGTGCCACTGGTGTCCCGAAATTTACGCATGGGTGGGTTTTCCATATCCGTGTAAACGTTCACACAATGTGGCCCCACTTGTAAGATTAGTTTATACATGTTTATAAAGCGTAAGGACACCACGAATACTATAGTTATAAGATGTGATAAGATGTTGTAATATATGTTATAAGACTTATAAGATGCGAAAAATGTTATGTCGTCGTAAGTATCATAAAAATCTTGTCAGTCCTGACCTGAGTCAGGACTTGCGGCAGGTGATGGCGAGCGATCGGAATGGCTAGACTATAGATCTATTGAAGATCTACTGAGTTGAATGAGTTGTTGAATGTTGTTGATATTTTTCGGGCTTCCAAACATTGGAACTGTAGTTCACACAGAACTCATGTGCTGCAGATAACTGAATCAAAACAGGACAGAAATTCTTGCATCAACACAACGTCTGGTGCAGGTCGTCGTCAGCGGTGCCACCTGCAGCCGTTCATCAGGGAACGGCCAGAAGAAGCAGCAAGCCGTCAAACAACTGCTTCTTCTGCTGCTCGTCGAGGTCTGCCACTCGCAACTTCCTGTCGCGCAGATTGATGGTGTGCTCCAAAAATCATGGAGCGTGCCTGGCAGCAAGTGCCCGAAGTACATGTAATGCAGCAATCTAAGACATGTAGTCTGCACATGGGTGTCCAATCTGTAGAAAACCAACCATTTATGAAAACCCAACGATGACACATCGATGTGTGTGTGTGTCACGAATCCCTTGGCTGGCTAATAATGGCTGGTTCTGTATCTAGCAGCTAATTAGAGAAGAAACGAATGCAATATGGTAACCCTCGTTTCACACAGATCGTTGCTTTCGAGCACCCATTGATTTCTATAGAAAAGCAATCCTGGTCAAGTCAATTCAAAGCGGTTTCCATCTGAGTCAGCACGACCAAAAGATGGAAGCGCTGAAAGCAGCAAACAAATCCTAAGGATTTCAGCTGTATAAAAAAATGGTTGATGACAACCCCTAGGGATTCTTGTACAGAGTAGATGGCAAAGTTTGGTTAGTACAACCATGCGGCAAGATGCGTTTCAAGTAGATGCCCCAAGGATTGATCCAAGGAACGTCCCCTACAGTCCCCGTCAAACCCGGGTTGAACCCCCCAAATGAGGCTAGAGGATCAAAAAAACAAATTACTTTACTTCGTGTGATCCCCACCATGACATTTATACATTCTCTTACTGGCAAATCTCCTGGCATTCTATCTGACATATCTTCTGGCATTCTATCTGGCATTCTATCTGGCATATCTTCTGGCATATAATCTATCTGACATATCTTCTGGCATTCTATCTGGCAAATCTTCTGGCATTCTATCTGACAAATCTTCTGGCATTCTATCTGACATATCTTCTGGCATTCTATCTGGCATATCTTCTGGCATTCTATCTGGCAAATCTTCTGGCATTCTATCTGGCATATCTTCTGGCATTCTATCTGACATATCTATCTGGCATATTTTCTGGCATTCTACCTGGCAAATCTTCTGGCACTCTATCTGACATTTTATCTTCCTACATGAGGTCCGGCAGGGAACACTTGGCGTGGATACTCGCGGTTGAGGTCCGGCAGGGAACACTGGGCGTGGATGGTCGTGGTTGAGGTCCGGCAGGGAACACTGGGCGGGGATGGTCGTGGTTGAGGTCCGGCAGGGAACACTGGGCGTGGATACTCGCGGTTGAGGTCCGGCAGGGAACACTGGGCGGTGATGGTCGTGGTTGAGGTCCGGCAGGGCACACTGGGCGTGGATGGTCGTGGTTGAGGTCCGGCAGGGAGCAGGAGGAGAGGAGACGAGGAGAGGAGACGAGGAGAGGAGACGAGGAGAGGAGGAGGAGGAGAAGGAGGAGGAGGAGGAGCAAGCAACTGACATAAAATCTAACAACCCTCACCTGGCAGGTGGGGAATAAGGATCAAAAAAAACAAAAAATAAGGGATCAAAAAAAACAAATAAGGATCAAAATGTAGTTGTAGTAGTAGAAGAAGAAAAGTAGTAGTAGTAGTCGTAGTAGTAGTAGTAGTAGTAGTAGTAGTAGTAGTAGTAATAGTAGTAGTAATAGTAGCAGTAGCAGCAGTAGTAGTAGTAGTAGTAGTAATAGTAGTAGTAGTAGTAGTAGAAGTAAGTAGCAGTAGCAGTAGTAGTAGTAGTAGCAGTAGCAGTAGTAGTAGTAGTAGTAGATTAGTAGATTAGTAGTAGTAGATTAGTAGTAGTAGATTAGTAGTAGTAGATTAGTAGTAGTAGATTAGTAGTAGTAGATTAGTAGTAGTAGATTAGTAGTAGTAGATTAGTAGTAGTAGTAGTAGTAGTAGTGGTAGTGGTAGTGGTAGTGGTAGTGGTAGTGGTAGTGGTAGTGGTAGTAGTAGTAGTAGTAGTAGTAGTAGTAGTAATAGTAGTAGTAGTAGTAGATTAGTAGTAGTAGATTAGTAGTAGTAGATTAGTAGTAGTAGATTAGTAGTAGTAGATTAGTAGTAGTAGATTAGTAGTAGTAGATTAGTAGTAGTAGATTAGTAGTAGTAGTAGTAGTAGTAGTAGTGGTAGTGGTAGTGGTAGTGGTAGTGGTAGTAGTAGTAGTAGTAGTGGTAGTGGTAGTGGTAGTAGTAGTCGTAGGCGTAGGCGTAGGCGTAGGCGTAGTCGTAGTGGTAGTAATAATAGTAGTAGTAGTAGTAGATTAGTAGTAGTAGATTAGTAGTAGTAGATTAGTAGTAGATTAGTAGTAGATTAGTAGTAGATTAGTAGTAGTAGTAGTAATAATAATAATAGTAATAGTTATAATATGTTTTAAGATGCGAAAAATGTTATGTTGTCGTAAGTATCATAAAGCATAGTGAAATTAGAGTTCCCTCCATCACCTGCCGCAAGTCCCGACTCAGGTCAGGACTGACAAGATCGGGGACTTCACCTTCTTTCGTAGAAGCTCTCCTGCCGGGGCTGATCCAACGTCGAGTTGGGCGGGCTGATTGGGTGATCGGAATGGCTAGACTATAGATCTATTGAAGATCTACTGAGTTGAATGAGTTGTTGAATGTTGTTGATATTTTTCGGGCTTCCAAACATTGGAACTGTAGTTCACACAGAACTCATGTGCTGCAGATAACTGAATCAAAACAGGACAGAAATTCTTGCATTAACACAACGTCTGGTGCAGGTCGTCGTCAGCAGTGCCACCTGCAGCCGTTCATCAGGGAACGGCCAGAAGAAGCAGCAAGCCGTCAAACAACTGCTTCTTCTGCTGCTCGTCGAGGTCTGCCACTCGCAACTTCCTGTCACGTAGATGGCGAGCGATCGGCTCCACCATCGAATCCCACTTCACAACATAGGGACGTCTCTTTTCCATAGCGAACCTGCAGCACTGTGCCTCGCGGAAAAAAACAGAGGTTTCATATGGTTTCATTTTAGGGGATGGAATTAGTTAAAAACAAAGATGATCATGCTAACTGAGGCCACCATCGCCAGCATAATTTGTTACAGTGTCTTTGGTCCTTGGCCAACATCCACTCACAGCATCTTCGTCTTGTTTCAGTTTTGGGGATCTTGATCTGCTCAATTTTCTTTGCTTAACAGGCTTAACATCCCAAAGTAGGAGGCATATCATGTTGATCAAAGACTCCCCATCTTGGTGATTTCAAATCTACGCATTTGGTCGTTTCTATGGCATGGTTTTGATGGGTTGGCTAGAATCAGATTTAGGACGTATAAGTTTTCCCCTTCAGACAAACATGGTTGCAGATGTTGCAGGATATACAAGTTTCGCATTGAACATGAGGGACATTTGCCAATCAAGACTGCTTGCGATGAATTGTTGTGTCAATACATGTGATAGTAACCCTCAAGAAGATAGAAAAGGAAGTAATTACGATTTCAATGAGGTTGTATCAAATTCTGTTTGGTTGCGATGAAAAGTGCTCAAAGTATCTATGACCAGCATGTTTAATGGGTAGACCATGAAACTAAATGGGCTATCTATACAATGCGAGGCCCCCACAGATATATTCGTTGGTTTATAGACCCCATTGACTATAGTAAAAGTAATATAAACCAATGGTAGTTTTCACTTGGAGTTCTAAACCCGACTTAGCTATTAGCAAATCCCTATACCATCTATAACCTTGCTGGTTAAATCATCATTGTTTTTCCTAGTTCCTTCTTTTTAAGAGTTTTTGCCATATCCTCCACAGACTCGACAACGGCGCCGGCCTGCTATCTCTGCACTCTTCGGCGTAGCGGCTGGAGCCTGTGGAGATTTCATGGGACATGGGATTTAAAGACGATCTAATCTGGTTGGTGTATAAAAACTGTCCCTTTACTGTTAATATATGGTTAATATATGGTTAATATATGGTTAATATATGGTTAATATATGGTTAATGATGGTTAATGTTGGAAACCACCAACTAATTTAATTGCTTTAATGGGAATATCATACAACTATATCTAACATTAAACCAACTTACAGTAGTATATTTGAGTCTGAAAATGTGGTACCGGGTATACCGTGTGCCAGGGTAACCACAAATGGATCCAAATTGTGATTTTGATGGAGAAAATTGTGATCAAATGTAGCTAACAAATTTTGAGAATACATGATCTAACTTCCAACGAACCCGCCAAACGAACACGGAGATATGTTTCCAGCAAACATGCCAGATCCAGAGTAAAGACTTCACCCATAATTCTTTTAGGAGTTCAAGCAGCAAACATCGAAACTATTCGTAACTTATCTGGTTGGTGGTTTCAACCCCTCTGAAAAATATGAGTCAGTTGGGATTATTATTCCCAATATATGGAAAAAAAAGTTCCAAACCACCAGCCAGTTATGTTTGAAGAAAATTGGTGTCAAGAAACCATGAGAGTTTGCCGAGAAAAGGCCCCTGGGACAGGTCACTTGGGTGACTAGGCCATGATTCAATCCACAAACTGTGGGAGTTAGAGGTTAGAGATGGATTGTTGACCAGTTTTAACATTGAACACGACGATGTCCTAACCAACAAACACGAGGATGGGTAAAGAAATGGGATCTTGGTCATCAAAAATGGGATGAACATCACGCACATTACTTGCTGTGAGCTCATATTTCTATCAAGAACAACTAGGATTTTAACATGTCTAGTCACCAAAAGATGAAAACACATGTCATTATCGGCAAAGCCAAAGTCATAGGCAACAAACCTGTCACACATGTAACGTCCTTGTCGAAAATCGGTTAGGTGACTGTAGCTGAAGAGTGGTAAGCGTCCTCCATCTTTCCCTTTTCCCTCTCTACCTGTTAGATTAATGGGATATATAGGTGTTATAGTTATATCTGGGTGATCTCTACCTGCTAGATGAATGATGATTAATGGTTTATAGTTGTATCTGGGTGATAATATATATATCAATATACATACATATATATATATATATATCAAAACAAATACATAATATTATACACATACATAATATATACTTTGTGGCACTACCATATTTATGTATACATGTAAATGTTGGAAGCATATAAACAAACCAGTTCCAGGGGGCACGCTTATTATTCCACAGTTCCCATATATATACATATATACATATACATAATAATCATATTATACATATACATAATATATACTTTGTGGCACTACCATATTTATGTATACATGTACATATTGGAAGCATATAAACAAACCAGTTCCCATATAATTATATATATAATTATATACTGTGTATATATATCTGGGCAAATTATAATAATTCACTAACCTGAATTAAGGCCATTTGGGGATGATTCCCTTTACTAACCATGATTCCAGGGTTCGGTCGCAGTGAGGTCGTTATAATTTACCCAGCGATATATACATATATATATATATATACACACACATAATATACACTAGTATATCATAACCGTAGAATCGGCATCGCTTCGGCGCCCCTCGTCACCCGCGGCTCGCGAGGTTCTTCCTCTTGGTGCAGCTCGGGAGACCTCGGTTCATCCAATGCATCAAATCCAGGAAAATCGGGGCTGGTTGACTCGTTAATATTCAACTAATCTTATAAGATTCGTTGTATAACATTGTATAACTCTATATATATATATATCCACTAAGTATATCTATATATATATATATATATCCACTAAGATCCACTAAGTATATCAACATAGATAATTCATGGAACAAATTAATGAACAACATATGTTGTAGTCATAAAGAATCCATCAGCGATTGTAGTTTGAAAATGTTAGTTATGAACAACCTAGCTTGCCGTCTGTTGTCAGAGATAATGGATAGCCCATCAAGAAATGTTTTTTTCAATGGAATCCAGCAGAAAATAGAGGCATAGCAATGAATCAACGCGAAAAAACGTTGCGGTTTGCTGATTCTCCGCCAAGAGTAGACGTCATGTTTTTGTGATGCGAACACGGTGAACACCAGAAATTCATCATTAAAGTTAATATGGCTAAACAACACCCAAAGAATAAACGTGCAATACACTTAAAATGATGCAACATGTTTGTTGATGGATCACTAATATTGGCTTGTCAATGGTTATGTGTTCACAAAAATCATCCAATCATCCAAGAACGGCTCTGAACCACTGAAAACAATACTACACGCACAACAAGATTGATCAAACATTGCAGGTGATTTCAGGTGCATTGCCTATCTGCTTTGTGACTCAAATCCACTGTGGAGGATGCCATCATTTGGCAGAAGCTCGAACCTACTCACGCCGTTCATGGCTCTGTCAGTGCATTTTACTTTACATTGCCAATCTTAGATACCCTGCAAAAAAAATCTTTGCTGGTTAGTAGATATTCCCATTGATACCAAAAGACTAAAGGATTAAAGTATCTATGTAAGATTGACCTAGTTTTGTGGGAAAATGCTGTCCTAATCAGAAACAAGATGCCATCGGCTCGATCTTCTGTGGTGCCTGTGTGAATGTGAAACCATTCCGGGTCCTGCCATTCTGAGTCGAAGCTCCATCTGGTCTCTGTTAAAATTAGAAGGTCGAGTTCAGCAGCACTGGCCCACAACTTGATTTCCATGAGTCTGTCCTGAGCAAGGCCTCCTACATTGTAGTGTCCTAGCTGGAGCCTGTGTCGGGGAGCAAACCGTTGGACAGGTCTGGCATGCTTGGGGATATGACTTTGAGGGATGGTCGGATGCTTGGCAGCAGGCAGCTGCTGGGGTGTGAAGCAACGGCCCTGGTACCATGCACATCCAACTGCATTGGCACGGTTTATCACACGTCTCAAGCTGCGCTTGAGAACAGCGTTTTTGGGAGGATGCTGTCTGGGTTTCCTTTGGCCGGGGCCACTCAGCAGTGTATGGTCACGTGCTTTCGCCTTTAGTATGGAGATCCAATCGTCGTCAATGGGACTGGCTCCCGTCCTGACCCATGACAAGTCAGAACAACCCTCACCCTCAATCCACCTATCAGGTTGCATTCTGTGCACTAGGTGTACCACCCCTATTAACGTGGCAATCAGAAATCCTCAAACAAAATGATGTTTTTAGCTGGCAAAATCCTGATACATGGTTGATGTGCCATTGCCATGTTGATAAAACATTTTTTACCTGTACCTTGGGATACAGTTCCACTACGACCTGAGTTCCTTAGGATTTCAATATCGCTTTTTGGTGGCCCCAATTTTCCCAACTGATCTTCGAATCCCCATAGTTGTAGCCATTTGGAGGTTTCCTAGTCCTAGGGGGTACCCCAAATCATCCAAACTATTTTACCATGTTAGTCTTGATATCCATGGTTAAAAATGGGTACCCCCATGACTTCGGAAACCCTACCCTCTGGTAATTTAACATAGCTGTTGAAAATACTACATTTAGTTCGTTGATTCACCTATTCAAAATGGTGATTTGCACAACATTTTAGTTTACCAAAGGGAAATGAACTATTCTTTGGTTCAATCACTACATATTGGTAGTAAATGGTAGTAATATCATATATCTGGGCAAATTATAATGATTCACTAACCTGAAATCTTGGGCCATTGTGGGATGATTCCCCGAATCCTAACCATGATTCCAGGCTTCGGGAGAACAGGCTTCGGTCGTGATAAAATTTACCCAGATAAATCCCAAGGCCTTATCCCTAGTCCTGCATCCCATTAGGTGGGTTAGCCTGAAATCCCATTCATTATCCCATGACGGATCCATGGTGCTGCTATATATGGTGTGCCATGGATCACATCAATATACCCCAGTCATGTTAGCATATATATATATATACCATACATGGATCCTATGGGTTATCCCATAGAATATTCAACGGAAAAAACGGTGAATTCCCATTATAATCGGGGTTCGGGATATCTCATTATAATCCAATAATCCATAGTACCCTCTGGTAATTTAACATAGCTATTGAAAATGACCATCTAGTTCGCTGATTTACCTATTAAGAATATGTTGATTTTCAATAGCAAACTGTTAGTTTACCAGAGGGTATCTTGGGAGTCCGATTTTTCTAATCTATCATGTGGTTGGGAAATTCATAGCTTCTTGATTTCCCATTTCTTGTGGGGAAGATGGATACCAACGAATCCACTATCATAAATCAATCTATAAATCCCATTGAAACCCCATTTTTCTTGGTTAAATCACCATTTTCCTATGGTTTTCCTATGGTTTTCCTATGGTTATAGCGTCCCCAACTGCATCACGCGGCGCCCGATTCACCGGGCTCCCCGGGCTGAGATCCCATGGATCCCATGGCCGGCCCCGTATCGGAGAGCGAGGCAGCCGTGGGAGGTGAGGCCTACAGGCTGTCTGTATGTATGCATGTATGTCTGTATGTCTGTATGTCTGTATGTATGTCTGTATGTCTGTATGTATGTCTGTATGTCTGTATGTCTGTATGTCTGTATGTATGTATGTATGTCTGTATGTCTGTATGTATGTCTGTATGTCTGTATGTATGTCTGTATGTCTGTAGGTCTGTATGTATGTCTGTATGTCTGTCTGTATGTCTGTAGGTCTGTATGTATGTCTGTATGTCTGTCTGTATGTCTGTAGGTCTGTAGGTCTGTATGTCTGTATGTCTGTATGTCTGTATGTCTGTATGTCTGTATGTATGTCTGTATGTCTGTATGTATGTCTGTATGTCTGTATGTCTGTATGTATGTCTGTATGTCTGTATGTATGTCTGCATGTCTGTATGTCTGTATGTCTGTCTGTATGTCTGTATGTATGTCTGTATGTCTGTCTGTATGTCTGTATGTCTGTATGTATGTCTGTATGTCTGTCTGTATGTCTGTAGGTCTGTATGTATGTCTGTATGTCTGTATGTCTGTCTGTATGTCTGTATGTCTGTATGTCTGTAGGTCTGTATGTATGTCTGTATGTCTGTATGTCTGTATGTCTGTATGTCTGTATGTATGTCTGTATGTATGCCTGTATGTCTGTATGTCTGTATGTATGTCTGTATGTCTGTCTGTATGTCTGTAGGTCTGTATGTATGTCTGTATGTCTGTATGTCTGTATGTCTGTATGT
>CAMXCT020005305.1:0-18866 GCA_947184155.2 Cladocopium goreaui | reverse complement strand
TGGCTGTTGCTGTCGTCATTGCTGTGGTAGTGATTGTGGGGGTTGTGGTGATTGTTGTCGGCGTTGTCCTCCTTGTTCCTGTTCATTTTGTTCATTGCCCTTGGCATACTTGGGAAACTACCGGCCAAGGTCAAGCAGAAATTGTGTTATGTGGCTTACGATCCGGAAGCCGAGAAAAAACTTGTCACATAGCGAAGCAGTTAAGCAGTCAAGCGTGTTTGTGTTAGTCGGTGTTAGTTGTTTTGATTTCATACCTTTTGTCTTGAAACCAGTGTAGCCCTGCACCACAGACTTGTCACCAAGGCAAGAGAGACAACGCTTGTTGACAGGCAGTGCCCCCTTCGGTACCAGAGCTCTTGCCATTGCTAGCTGCTGAAGCTGCTGACAAAAGAACGCCACAGGTACGTGCTGCCGGACAGTCGCACAATGCGAGTTGGGGCTGAACGTTTCATGGCGCCTGAAATCTTGCGTCTCAGCTCAATGGAGGAAGGATACATTATGGACAATGGATGACAATGGAGCATTGCGATGGGGGCAAATATTCACTAACACACTCACATGCACACAATATGTAGACCAGCGCGTCCGTTCAAACTGTCTTGAAGGGACTCATTACATCTGATCACTAATGATTCCCTAGGTTCAACCCAGCTTTGGCTGGGCATGGAGATGCGGATGGGTTGGCCGACTTGGTGACTTGCCTGCGAGAGATGCAAGATACAAGATGCAGCCCTATCATTTTTTAGCCTTCTCTCTTGAGTCATGTATGACAGAACTGTGGCACTTGGATATTTGGGAAGGATATATATATATATAAGTATAATTATATATATATATATATATAGATGTATGCTGTATGGCTGCGAGTGTCAGCTAGAACCCCATGAAAATGATGCTACGAGTGTCATTGGGCCACTGAAGCCACATTCTTTGTGTCTTCCCTGGTTTTTGACACGTCGAAGCCGATGCAGATGATTTGGGGTGTAGAAGGCGAAAGCACACAAGAAAATATGTGCTGGAAAACAGTCGCTACATGGCTTCTTGTAATCATCATCTTGCTACTGTTTCCTACTTTGCGGCCTCAGGTTTTCAACACCATCAGGAAATCTGACATCCATGTTCAGAAGGATGCTTTGGCTGGGTTTTGCAGTTTTGCAGTTTTGCAGTTTTGCGAGGGTTGCGTCAATTCGTCATCCAGCTCTCCCAAAACGGACTCCCTGTCCAGCCGCCTCTTTCCACTACTGTGCCCTCAACCTGGAAAAAAAAAGCAAAGCAAACCAAAGCTGAGTGCGCCGAGACGGACTTTGAGCCTTGGAAATCTGGAGACCGGCATTCGAAAGGGTCATCCAGAAAGGTTCATCCAGAAAGCAGGCATTTTTTCTCAGGTTTTCCTCTAGTTCCAACAGCCCACGTACAGAACCACAGCTTGATATTTCATCTTTTGGAGTTACGAAAGGGTGCAGAACCTTTCATTTCAATATATTTCAAAAAGGCACAAAATGGCAAGAAGGGAACAGAACAAAGCAAACAGAGTGAAGCTGGCCAACTTGCAATTGACATGAGCCAACGCAGCCTACCAGCTATATATATAATATATAACATATTCACAGAAGATTGCACAAGTATCAAGTCGGCTCCTTCAATTCATGCAAAACGTGTACATTGTAAGTTTCTGCCACGTTGCCTTCTGACTCTTTGTGCACTGAAATGATTTCAACCCATCACGTTTTCAGCACAATGAGAGAAGCAGGTAAACCGCGCTTTGTTGAAAGGTGTGCGCTTGAATGGCGTCTGCGGCAGTGGAAAATGTAGACACAAAAAAGAAGGGACATTTTGCGGCTAGACTTCACAAAGCTCTTTGCATTGTGCAGCACATGAAATTTGGCTTGAGGTCCCGAACCTGTGGAACACGAATGCAAATCCTAGTCACATTCCCGTGCTCTGGTTTCATCTCCATTGGTCCCTTTTGTCCAGGATTATTTCCAGCAGATCCTGCTGTCTGGCGGAACGACAATGTTTCCAGGGATGTCTTCAAGACTTGAAAAGGACATCGCCAATTTATTCACAGTGATGTCCCTTGAAGTCACCTGAATTCCGTTCATGTCACTCGTGTCCTCATCGAAAACAGAGTTTGACCAAAGGATCTCAAGGCTCTCTACCTGAAGAATGTACTTCGTGGAGACACCTCACGTGCCAGTAAATTCAGGGTTCATGTGGAGGCGGGGTTCAGCACTTGAAGCATGTTGGAATATGTTGGAATCACTCTGTCAACATGGGATCTGAGATTTTTTTTTGGAGGACCCTCCGCATCGGCAGCATATGGTTTTCTTGGGAGCATCAATTATGGCTGATGCATACGAGCAGCAGGCGAGAGAGGGCAGTCTAATTGGAGTTCACGCTCTTCACAGAATTCTTTTTGGACCTTGGCAGGCGAACTCCAGATTCTGGATTTCTCGTCAGGAATATCAAGACAGTGGTGCTGGTGGTCCCGACACGCCTTGCCAGCAAGACATGACATGACCTTTGATAGTGGGTTCCGCACTTGAGCTCTGACAACTCAAGACCCGCCAGGTGCGGTTCATCGATTGATTCCAACAAGGTTAGCTTGAGAATGCAAAAAGCCAGCAATTTGTTGTTCAGTCCAATCATTCAGCACCAATGATGGGGGATTCAATAAGGGTGCAAGGTTGGCGCGAGGGGGTGCAATGGAGGGCTTCTGAGTTTCGTCACCACTGCATTTATCTGCGGCAGTTTTAGCTGATGGTTCTGTCTTCTTTGTGCTGTTTAAGAGAACAGGACTCTTGCATGTCTTGCAAAAGCCATAAGTGTCGAAACTAGCAACAACTTAATGCAGTACGCTGTGATTCTCTCTAGTGCCCAATCCCACAGCATCCGAGAGATTTAATCCGGCAGCGAAGTAGATATGCAGACAACATTGGT
Organism: Cladocopium goreaui; assembly: GCA_947184155.2. Classification (NCBI taxonomy): domain Eukaryota; class Dinophyceae; order Suessiales; family Symbiodiniaceae; genus Cladocopium; species Cladocopium goreaui. The sequence continues at coordinate 15,926 of CAMXCT020005305.1, read as the reverse complement.
GCATTCAGACACGTTTAGCGCTAAACATCTGAACTTTTCATGGGCGAAAGATGACTGCAGCTGTCGCTGAGGCCCTGAACACTATTGCATTTCAAGATTTTTCAAGAGATCAGAAACTTTTTGTCAACCTCATTCGCTTCTTGGATAGCGAGTCACTCTCAGGCAGATCCGATGGAAACTCAGTTTGTTGATCTGCCTGACTCCATACTTTGCCAAGTGCAGCATGTGGCAAGCCAAGATCAATTGAGGTTGGGCCCACGAGAGCGAACGCCAGTCACATTAGCGGTGAGGATGGTGTGCCATAGCTGTGGCAGAGTGCATTGATGTGCCGTTCCAAGTTGTGACGTTGCTAGTGACTTCTGGTGAGTTTGTAGTAGAACGTGTGTTTCAGTCTAAGATCGAATTTCGCAGCTTGCAATGCAAGCCGGAACTTCCGGACTCTTGGATTCTACACCTCAAGGGTCACGATTGCAGTATAGTCTTGGCGGCAGGAAGTCCTTGAAAAGAACGCATGATATCTTCGTTGGAAATGAAGAGCTCAAGCGTGTTGAGGACCGCAGACCGTTTCAAAATGGTTTTGATCTGGAATTGACCAGCTGCTGATAGCTCCCCCATTCTGCCTCCATCCGGTTGATTTGGAAAAATGTGACTTGGGATCCTCGTCAAATTCGACTTCATTCTTTTGGAGTCCCATTCTCTTTCAGGACGGCCGAGGCACAGACATGATGCTCCGAATGAAAATGCATGATGAGCGCCTCCGACCAAGTCTTTGATATTTGCTTCTTATTCGCGTGGTAGTTTAAGGCAAGGCATGTGGCTGATACGCCGCCCTTGGAAGGGTTGCTTATTTTGAGATGTGCCATTTGGGATCCCGTGGAAGGGTTGCAAATTTGAAAAATGAAGGTTGCGAAAATGGGGGTTCAGGATTTGAATTTCAGCTTTGTTCAATGTGTTGCAGATGCTCTCTTATGGTCGTCACGGGGGGGTGGGGGGTGGGGGGGGTGTGATAACGTTCTTGACGAGTATAAACATGGTCCACGGAACTTGTTGCCGTTGTTAACATGTTGCTTCTCTCGTCGGGGGGGGTGGGGGGGAAATGTATGGGATAATTGAAAATCATAAATTTCTAATGTTTCTTCTTTAGCCCTCGAAGAACAAAATCGATTCACCGGGCAGGCGAAACGCATATTTTGACACTTGAGTCACTTGCCTGCCAATCGAAATGGATGTCCATGTTGCAAACATTTTTTGACAAGTCCCACAAATACCAGCATTTTGTCTCTTAGCCTCGAACATCTCAATTTCAGATTTGTCACCCTTACAAGGATGGCGAGTCAACCGGTTGCCTAGTTTAACGATTTTCTTGAATCCTCTCCACATTTTCCTGACGAGCTTTTCAAATATTTTGCCTCGTGCCAGGTATGAACACATTCGGGATGTGCCGGAACAGGTGACCGATGAGAATGCTGTGTCCGGCTCCGATTCGCAGCTGGGGTGTGTGGGGATGCGGATGCACCTTCACTTGACAACTGAGGTTGCCATTCCTGCGCAGCGCTCCTGCTGATGATGCGACAAGAGAGGCAGGTTTCGCATTTGCACGATTACAACAATTAGACTTTTAGCATGTCGTATATAGTCCACTTGACATCAATGTTGCAAGGTTTTAAGCCTTGTTTTGGAATGGCATCACAGCAGAAAAGAACTGCTGTCACTCTGAGTATCTCTGAGTCACCAAGGCTCTGCCTTCATCAATCACGCAGATGCTGACGGCTTGACCAGCTCGCTTGAAAAGTACTGCTAGATCTGGTAGCCCACGGCCAAGGAGAAAGTCGCCTGAGTCTGGCTGCTGTGTCTTTGGCTTCGAGCTTGTGCCAGGATGGGGAAACTGGCCAAAAATCTGGTCCTGCAGTCGGACCGGTTCCATGGGCATGTTTGTTTTTGAAGGCTCGGTAGAGTTTTTTCACACTCAGACAGGAACGCGTTTGGCCAGGTGATGCCACTAGTGCCCAAAGTTTCTGGAGATCCTTCGACACAGATTCAGGCTGGGACGGTCTTGGAATCAGTATCGTCATGTATCGTCACTTTTCATCGTACTAGCCGTTCCGAACACATAGTCTGTTTCGTGCAATGACAAGAGTCTTGATTAAAACAACCCTTGCTTTGAGCTGGCGGTGTTTGAAGCTGATTTCTCTGTTTCATGGTGCAGTGCACTCCACTCTGTTTGTAATTGCTGGCTAAGTTGACCCTGCGGTGGACGAAAGCACTCACATGGTGGCACTTTTTGGAGCCATGACAGGTGCGTCCCCTTCGAGAGCGTCCTGAAATTCCGAAGCCCATATGGCATCCACCGTGGAAGTTGATGAGGGTTATGCCGGCGGCCTACTCTCTAGGGCCTAACGATGTCTTGTTGTGGTTTCATTTCCCCATCAACTTTACGCAGCAAATCAGAACGGAAGGTCGGGACACGAAGGCTGGGTACGTACAGTTGCAGTGGATCCGACAAATGAATGGTGCTTGGCTTAGATTTCTCTTAGATATTTCTCTTAGATTGGCTCCCAAAAAAGTCAAACTGTTTCGATTTTCAAAGCCTCTGAGTCTAACAGCAACGCGACAAGGTTTGCATCCTCTGGGAACGATCGCCTCATTAAGATTTGGGATTTGGCAAGCGGCACGTGTGGCTCTGAGATGGTCAGATATTGCAAGCATCAAGCACGGAACTGACGTAAGGCAAACCAATGCAAGGCGTCAGGTAGTCAATTCATTTTGGTTGCGTGTTTTTGCTGTGCATTTGATTGCGATGCGACAATAATCATCAGCGACATTTTCGTTTGAGGCTGAAATTGTCTTTGACAGGGCATGTCAGCACAGTCCGGGCTGTGGCAATTTCTGACAGGCATGGTTTTCAATGTCGAATCCAAAGAACAAATATACTAATGTGACTAATGTGCAAAGACTGCTGCCACGGGTGCTAGGTCAACATGAAGAGTGCAAGAGTCCGTGTGGCTTGTGACTGAATCTAGCCCTTGCTGCAGGCATCCGTACCTATTCAGTGCTTCCGAAGATTGTGAAGTGAAGTGCTGGGATTTGGAGCAGAACATGGTGTGCTCCTCAGTTTCAAAAAGAACAAATCAAGAGGGTGACATTTTTGCATGCTTTGCCAGGTGATTCGAAACTACCATGGGCACCTTAGTGGCGCTGCTGCCTTACTCTTTGACATGAACGTTTGCTTTCAGAAGTTTGATAAGTACACCTTGATCATTCCTTGGTCAATCAATGCAACTCAGCCGTCAGTGGAGTCTACCGAGGTCTACTGCCTCGTTCTGCACCCCACCTTGAATATCCTTGCAACAGGTTGGTCGTTGCTGTGCGCTGTGCTGCATCAATGGGACCCTTTCAAAGGTCTCCTTCACATCTTACGCGTAGAAAACAGCAATATGAAAGCAGACATCAGATAGTAAAGATAAAGAACGATACGATATTTGGATCCACCGTTTGGCAATGTGATGTAATATAATGATTGGTCTGTGACGGTATGTGTATCCAATACATTCTGACCTTATGGAAGTCTTGGGCCGAAATCAGGTGGTCGAGATGGTTCCGTGCGCATTTGGGACATGCGGACGAAGACTGGCATTTTTGTATTCACCGGTCACACCAATGCCATTTGCTCATTGGCATCACAGGCCTGCGGATCTTTCTGACTGTAAAACAAGAGTGTTTGCATGACATTGCAAGTCTACTCATTTCTAGCGGATTCAGGGTTTTCTGCAGCACCATGGCGAGATGAGCGCTACAGGAAAGCATGATGTAGTATGCCTAGTATGAATTAGTCTGAGTGACGTCAGGCTTCTGAGCCGCAATTCATCAGCGGCTCCATGGACAGAATGGCGTGGAACTTACGACGTGAAATCCAGACATCTCCCATAATGTCAATCCCGGATTGATCATTTGGGGGTTACTCCCCAAGGTTATACTAGACTACTAAAGTGGGACCCCCTATTTGTAAACTGGGGGTTTATTAATTTGGTTGACATCAGTGGTCAGTCGTGACAGTTGTGACATATTCTGGCGGATTTCAGTGGCATATCCAGATGTTCATTTATACACATATTTATACATATTTATACCATATCTGCACATGCAGCATTGATCTGCTAGGTTCGGCTATGGGATTTGGCAGCTGGCAAATGTGCTGCATTACACCCAGTGATTGCGGATGTGATTGCTAAGCCGGCTAAGCCGGCTAAGTGTATCTGCGCTGTAAAGAGATTGTGAGACTTTTGCATTTGTGGCGGCTGCTTTGACCTACCAGATTTCAAGACGCTCCTTCGTTCAGTTTTTGTTTTGTCTTCATCCAAAGGTTACATTGACCAATCACAAGTGCGAACCCAAGAAAATTGTTGGACAGAGGTTGCATTTTTACCAACACATTTCACCACTGTGCCTGATTTCTGCATATATGTGTGTTTACTTCTTTGGAGTCCTTTTTTGATTTCCATCAAGGAAGAGTGTGAGGGCTCTGGCAATCCACCCGACGGAATACACTTTTGTCTCGTGCTCTTCAGACAACAACAAGGCCGCGAGAGGGATCCATTGCAGTCTGAATCCATAAGAGGGACGTGGACTCTTTTGGTCGAAAGATGACGTCACACGGAGAAGGGCAAATGTTGGAAGGGTTTTTCAGGAAGTGCGACGGTTTTCATACAAGTCACGAAAGGTAGCGTCAGCTACCTGAGTTCTCCGTGCTTCAGCACAATCATAGGGGGTATTGGGGGGCCAGCCCGTGGAAAACGTAGAATTCTCGACGTTATGTATTAGATATCAATTATCCTCTAAAATGGTCATGGGTTCAATTCCCACGGGTGACGCGGTCACGGTCCGCCACAGTAGAGGCACACTCTCCATGAGGGAGATGTCCCTGTAGTCCAGCATGATTGGTTTGCTTCAGCCTCAATAACAGTTGCTGCAAGGGGTCTTAAAAAGGGGTTTTAAATAAACCCCTTTTCGTGCATCATTTCACGCTGCACAAGACACCGTATCATGCAGTCATGCTCTGGATAAAATCATCTTAGACTGCGCAAAAACGTTTTTGGTGTATCATCTTAGGGGCGCAGCATTTTGACACCACTCCTCTCCCACTCCACTACCTTTCGTCCGCCTCCGCCTGCTCTCAAGTAGGGTGGTGGGATAGGCGGATTTGATTCGAAGTCTCTGCACCAAAAAATTGTAGTGTGGCCAAAGGTGAGATCGCGGATATTTGGCCACATGTCTTGCGGAACCTCAACCCCTACACAGCTTGCATTTGTGGTCCTTGCTGAGAAAATCTTCTCTGGTCGACTAGGTCCAGAGAGATTTCTGCAAGGATAAGCTGCGGACTCTGGTGTTGGATCTTTCTATTATATAATACTTCGTAGCTGCTATGATTCGCTGATTAAGGACCCATTGCACAGATCATACTGGTACAGTACTGAACTATGCATTCTCTTTGTCAGGTCTCAATTTCATAATACTTTCTTTTGTACAACCATTCTTCAATATGACATGCATCAATGTATCAAGTATCAATATTATTGGTGGTGTTGTCTCTTCGAGCAAGGATCTTGATGACTTGATGACATGTTGTTTCGCCCAACATGTATCGCACAAGCGTTCCAGTGTTCCAGTTTATGCTGGACTGTACATAGTGTTTGGTTTTGGGAGTCCCTGTATTCTTGGTTGTTACCTTCGCAGTTTCCCTTCCTTTCTGCACGCACGACTGCATTTGCAGGTGTGGAAGTGTCCCAAAGGGGCTTTCGAGCGCAACATTCAGGGCCACAATTCCATTGTCAATTGTCTGGACCTTGGTTTAAGACAACCAACGTGTCAACTTGCAAGATTCTCAGTTGACGACTGAATCTGGTCGAGTTGCAGAAGTGTTGCAGGCTGTACAATCAGAGAAGGGCAGCAGGGCTCATCACAGCTCATCGCTGGCACGGACAACGGCTATTTGCATTTCTGGGACTGTGCTGGCTGCTGTGCTGACCGTGCTGGCTGTGGCCGGTTTGATCTCTGTTGGCCATCCGCATTCAGCAGTGCCCACTCCCATCCATCATCCATGTTCCACAGGATTGGAGAAGTGGCCACAAGTTTCAGAGCTTGGAGGCAGAGCAGAGACTAGACTTTCTCCAGATTTCAAATCCACAAGAGAATATTACTTGTTTCAGAGTGATTTGTCCCAGTCCACAAGGCCCTTTGGCCCTTCCCACCACGATTTGATTCTGTTGTTTTGGACAGCACTGCGTACTTCAGATCCTATGCACAATAGGAAAGCCATGGAAAGCCCTTGCACTCTGATTCATTGGACTCGTCCAAGGGAAGACTTCTGTAGTTAACTGTAGTTGATCAGATGTTGATCAGATGTTGATCAAGATCGATGGAAATGTAGGCCATCCCACAGCCTGGCAGCATGAGCCCGGAGCTGACGATCCTCAATGCATACACAACTGTCAGAGTTTTTTCACACTCTATGCAGACACAACTTGCAAAGGCTATGGTATGCTATGGTATGCCAATTCTATGGTGTAAGCTGTCAGAATCATTCCGAATTATTCCCTTTTCAGGTGCAGAGAATGCGATCTTTGACATGGCGTCCTGAGCTTGTCTGCATGAACAGCCTGAACAGCTCGAAGGATGCAACCCTTGCATTCCCTTGCTGGGTCCTGCTTGAGTCCTGCTTTAATTTTGCTTGTGTCGTGCTGGAGTCCTGCTTGAGGCTAGACCAGAGCGGAAGCCGCCTAATCACTGCGGAGTGTGACAAGACTGTCAAAATCTACCGGGAGGACGCGCTGTCACAATGTGTCACAACTGTTCGGTCCTATTCAGAAACCTGGCTGCTTGCTGGCAGCTTGCTCAAACTGGAATATCAGGATCCCAATGCAACTCCGGAAACGCATCCTTTGAATTGGAAGGCCTGTTTCTTTTTAAAGTCTTGATTGCACAGGTGGTTAATTCATAAGTCGCATTCCTTCTTTTCTTCTCATTGCATTTGCAGTCGTTGCATTTGAGGCACCCAAGCTAAATGCGGATCACCGCTACTGAGCGTGGAGCATGTCTGTTTGCCTACAACGCAGTCAACGATCCGAGTTCGTGCCTGCACAAAAATGATCAAACATGCGTTTAGTTCATTTTCTGACATTGCAGTATTCAACATACGTAAGAGTAGTTGGTACGTATTTTTGTGTAGCGGGTCGACTTCCATCAGTGCGCACCAGACCCGCAAGCCGTAGCTCAAGCTTGTGCCATGACCAAAGTAATATACATGTTGTACTCTGATCCATGTGGCTATCTTGGCTAGTTTCGTTGGAGTATTCTTAAGTCACAACACTGCCACAATTGATAGACATCGCACGTCAAACAGCACCCAGATGTGGCCCACTATCTTGAATGCCGCATTGAATGCCCATCGCTTTGTTTGAATGGATCGAGCATCCGCATGGAGGGAATCTTGGCAACAGGGTTTTTCTCCTTCTCATGTGTGGCAGAGCTACAGAAACTACGGATGCTACAGATACAACGATACAACTAAATGCATCTAAATGCAACTAGTGTATGTATAATACAATATGATACAATATGTGATACAAGTGATACAAGCGATACAAGCGATGCACGCGATACAATACTGAAGTTCTGACTGTAACAACAGCTTTGTTTCGAATTCGCTGTGGCCATCCAACTCTCCAAGGAGCTGCGACAGAATCTGATCCAAAGGCTGATCAGGCGATGCTAGAGTGTCATAGTTGCGGAGCCGCGAGGTCTCACTCGTCTCTCCTGATTGGAATTGTGTGTATATAATTTTAAGATAACATAATATATATATTTAAGGGCTGCCGCCCCTGCCGCCGACCCCGGAATCAAACATCAGGAACGGCAGTTTGTGTCCTCGCATTGATGGGAATAGCAAGTTAGGAGTAGTAGTAGGAGTAGTAGTTGTAGGAGTAGGAGTAGGAGTAGGAGTAGTAGTAGTAGTAGTAGTAGGAGGAGGAGGAGTAGTAGTAGTAGTAGCTGTAGTAGTAGTAGTAGTAGTAGCAGCAGGAGTAGTAGTAGTTGTAGTAGTAGTAGTAGTAGGAGTAGTAGCAGGAGTAGTAGCAGTAGTAGTCGTAGCAGTCGCAGTCGCAGTCGCAGTCGTAGTCGTAGTAGTAGTAGTAGTAGTAGTAGTACTAGCAGTGGCAGTAGTAGTAGTAGTAGTAGTAGTAGCAGTAGGAGTAGGAGTAGTAGTAGTAGTAGTAGGAGTAGGAGTAGTAGTAGTAGTAGTAGTAGCTGTAGTAGTAGTAGTAGTAGTAGTAGTAGTAGTAGTAGTAATAGCAGCAGGAGTAGTAGTAGTTGTAGTAGTAGTAGTAGTAGGCCCCAGCGTGGTCTCCCGGGTTCGGCGGATTTCTACGCAGAGATGCATGGAGGTGTAAGGTAGCTTGAGTGGTCGACATTGCCATGAGTGGTTCTCATACTTATGCCCTCCTGGTGCTCCCTTTTGTGGGGTTGGTCTGAAACAGCATTTATTTTGGTCGTTGCTGTTAACGAAACGTTGCTGCCTCTGAAAAACACTCTCGCAGCAAATAACCAAGAAGGCCAGGATGAAAGGAAACCACCGAACCGGTGGCAGGTGACAGTGATTCCACAGCTGATGAAATTGGAAACAAAGTTGATTGACCTGGCATCTGCAAGTCACATTACCCTCGGGATGCATGGCTGCGGGATGATGCGACCGTGTTGTGCCCGTGCCAGTTAAGCAGGCACGGGTTTGAGAAGCAAGGTCGCAAGAATAGACTGGGGGCTCTACATGGTCCATATGGGCACCCATATATCAACAGCTGTCATCCGGCTTTGCTAGCCGCGGTACGTGGCGGCAACTGTGATGTGCAAGTCCCGTATCGTCTGCCGTACGCATGTCAGTCATGTCAAGGGACTTTGTCAGCAGATGCACGGAGGGATATAGTGGCTGCGGTACAAAGGGCGCAAGACGCACAGACCGGGTACTGCAGCGATTATTGTTCCAAGAACCAACCCATGGGATTCCACGAAATCAAAGAGTTTCAAAAAGGGCACCTGTCACTGCAAGCCAATTTGAAAAGCAGAGACATTAAGGAAATAGGCAAACGACATGCGAGCCGGTTCCTGAGTGATGCTTATTGCAAAGGGATTGTGCGTGGACAAGTGGAATGTTGCAATCTGCGGGCAAATCATGTTGAAGGACAAATTGTTGCGGCAGAACGGGTGTCGACGACATCCTTCAAAAATTTTCCCGGCCAAGCTTACTTGGGCATGTACGACAGCATGCGTGGCGAGAGGCCATGGGGCCAGAGAACAAAGTATGTGAAAACACGACCAGCACCAGACACGGGGGAACGGCATCTGCGAGAGGACGTGACGGTGCAAGCGTACGGTCACCGGCCGACAGCATCTGAAGTATGGTGGCTGTCTCCGTATGAATTCACGATGTACTGGGATGTTGTGGCGACACGTGTGCCATATAATCAGGAGGAATGGGAGAATAACAGAGAGAGCTCCTGGGATGTGACCGTCACCGACGCGGGCCGACGGAAATTGGCGACGGGCGGGACGGCTGCTGCCAGATTGCGTCCGCAAGTAGACTATCAGATTCGCCTGCTGGAAGGAATGGACCGGGTGTGCTTTCCAGCGGGCGGAGGAACAGCAGCACTTCGCCACAACTGGTACCTACAGCGGAAACGCCAACCGGCGTGCCCGCATTTCGCGCATGCTCCGACACCGAGTCGCCAAAGGGACGACACGGAACGAAACGCTCAGATTGTCAGTGTGTACTTTCGGGCCTGGACGTTGGACGCCATGGCAGCCACGAACCAGGTGCCGCTGCTATCAAACCTAAAGCCAGAGGGGGGAACTTGGGAAGACGGGCTACGTGAGTGGTTGCTGCGGCTGCCAAGTGAAGAGACAAAGCAGCATGTGGCAAATTTCCTCTCTGTGCACCGTGTCCGTCCGTCTGCCGACGAGGAGATGAATAGCGACAACGAGGATGTGGACTCCGAGTATGTTTTGCATCCGACGGATTTACCACGTGCCCTGGGGACGCTAGCCCCCGTGCAGCGCCAACAGGCCAGCAAAACGAAGAAGGACAAGAGGTTCGTCGATACCGCCGCAGCTTTCGCTACAGCGGAAGCCTTGTGGCAAACAGAGCCAGGGGAGAGGGTCCAGCACCGAACGGATTGCAGCACCTACGAGGGCTATTGTCCAAAAGCTATTCTCGCAGCAGCGCGGAAACGCACGCCAGTGAGCGAGCCGCAGAGCAGCCCATTCCAGGCACAAGGCAGCACACTAGGGACGCAAGCCGGCTGCCGGCCAGCGCAAGTCCACGGATGGGTTGCTAGCCTAGCGAACGGCGCTGCGAATGCGGAGCAGCAGGAATTCTGCCGGAAAGTTGCCGACCAAATTGTGGCAGAAATGGACGGAGAGAGGACTTTCGCTACACCAGCGCAGCCTGTGGCAGTTAAGCCACTGCGGTGGGTGCTGCACGGGGGCCCGGGAACCGGGAAATCACATGTCTTGAAGTTGCTGCGACAGGGGTTGTTTGAAAAAGTTTTGGGATGGACACACGGAGTGCATTTTCAGGTTGCAACGTTTCAAGCTGTTATGGCAGACCTCGTCGGAGGCGACACCATCCATCATGCCTTCGGATTGGACTGGTCGGGCGACAAAGGGACCAGCCGCCAGAGATTGCTGGAATTAACGACGACGAGTCTCCAATGGCGATGGTTGATCATCGATGAATTCAGCATGATCAGTGCAGAACTTTTGGCACAGCTAGAGCGACGTTGCCGCGAGCTGGTGCGAGACTTGCACCCACAGAAGTTCACTGAAGCCAGTGGACGTGTGCAACCGTTTGGGGGCCTGAACATAATTCTGGCCGGAGATTTGTACCAGTTACCACCGCCAAAGGGTACTTTCATCGGAGACATCCCATGGGAGTTGCTGGGAGGAAAGAAGGTCTCGAAACAGGCCCCCGGCTTGCATGGGCAGAATTTGATCTGGGGCGGTTGCGAAGAAGGGATGCAAGGCGTCACTGAATTGGTGCAGTGTGAACGAACCAAGGATGCTTGGCTAGAGGAAGTCCAAAAGCAGCTACGAACAGGAACATTGTCAAACGACAATCATGCTTTCTTGCATGGGCAACCCACCACCGTCTGCGGCAGCGCAGTCGGAGGTGTACCCACGTGCGGGAACGAAGGCTGCATGCCCCAAGCCTCTGCAGCGATGAGCCCGGAGCAGATCTTAGAGACTGAATGTGGGGCCTGTGCACTGGATCGCGCCTCCCGACATCTTGTAGCAGCAAGCACAACAGATCCACGGTATTCGGGTGCGTTCCAAAATGCTGTAGCCATATTCAGCACCAACGATGTAAAGTACCACGTGAACAAACTCCGAGCGAGGCAGTGGGCGCAGCAGAAACAAGAAAGGGTTCATTTTGCCATTGCCCGGGACATGGCTTCGGCAACCGTATTGCGAGAGAAAGGTGACCTGAAGGAAGAAAAACTTGTCTGGTTGCAACGCCACGATAAGGAGTGCAACGGACTGTACGGCGTGTTGCCTTTGGCCATCGGTATGCCAGTAAGAGCAACGGATCACTTAGATAGGCACAGGGGAATTCTGAAAGGATGCCAAGGAACTATAGTTGGGTGGACAGCAACTCCAGCAACAGAAAGTGGCAGTGCGAGTATATGGAAGACATTGCCGTCGATCATATATGTCCGCTTTAAAACTTCCACGGCATGGCGGATTGACGGGCTCGCTGAAGACAACGTATATCCGGTGGCACCGATGCGACGGTGCTGGTACTTGGATCGGCAGCGACGCAAACCAGAACTTCGCGTGACGCGCACGCAGTTCCCCCTCGCGCCCGGTTTCGCAATCACGGCCCATGTGGCACAAGGCCAAACGATTCGGGAAGGTGTCATCGCAGACTTGTGTTTGGCAGACAACGGGAATGCTTTCACTGCCTATGTTGCCATCACCCGTGTGCAAGGCAGAGAGACTATCGTCATCTTTCGTCCGTTTGCGGCGGGTCCGTATCAGAAGGGAGTGCCACTTGGAAGAGAGTTATTGCTGCAGCATTGGCGGGGAGACATGATTGATTGGAAGGCATTGCTGGCAAAGTATGCAGAGGAACGCCGGTGCGTCGCCTGCAACGAAAGGAAGCAGAAAGCCGGCTTCACTGTGGGGCAGTGGCGCCGAGCGGACGAGGAACGAATTTGTCGGGAATGCAGTCACCGTCGTGCTGCTGTAGGCACTCCATGGCAGTGCAACGTGTGCAAACTGTGGCAGCCCGAAAAAGCGTTTTCAGAGAAGCATCAGCACAACCGGTGTAGTTTCTACCGCGTGTGCCGCACCTGCGAAACAAGGAAACCGTGCCATCTTTGTGGCGAAAAACGCCTGGAGAAAGATTTTCCTGCCGCGGCCTGGAAAGCGCGACATGCTGCCCGCCGCATCTGTAAGCAGTGCACGAGCCGAACACGGCACCAGTGGACGTGTACGAACTGTGGTGCCCAAAAAAACAAAGCAGAGTTCCACAGTTTCACACAGACAAACAAAAATCAGAATGGCCGACAGACATGCGACCGCTGCGTGCAATTGGTGGTGGCATGCAGTGCCGCAGCCAAAGCCAATGCAAGGCTGGTGCGCACACGCAGAAAGTGCGAGGAACAACGAAAAAACACAGTGCTCGCCGAGGTACAAGCCGAGATTGCGCGTGTCGTCGCGGCACGCAAACTAGCAGGGCGGTCCGTGGCTGGCAAACAGTGGTGTGAAGAAACTGATAGAAGTGCTGCGTCAAACCCGGAAGGGAGCACCAGAAAGCCGGAAGGGAAGGCACAACAGGCGACAGCGGAGAATGCAGAGAGGAAAGGCCGATCGGAAGGCAAAGAAAGTCCGAGCGACTATACGTACAAGTGTCCGTTTTGTGATGGCACCATCGAAAGCAAAATGGCAACTGGCCGCATCAGTCACAGACAGGTGTGTGGTCACCGATTTCGGGTTGACAAGGGCGCCGTCGTGGGAGCCGTCCCGAACAGTGTCATGCATACCTACCGGTGTCCATTTTGTGACGGCACCATAGCGAGCCCAGTTGCAACTGGGCGTATCAACCACAGAGGTGTGTGTGGCCATCAATTTCGGGTGCACAACAGCGCAATCAGGGGCGCGGTCCCGAACAGTGTCAAGCACACCTACCGGTGTCCATTTTGTGACGGCACCATAGAGAGCCCACGTGCAACAGGGCGTATCGATCATAGAGCTGTGTGTGGCCATCAATTTCGGGTGCACAACGGCGCAATCAGGGGAGCGGTCCCGAACAGTGTCAAGCATACCTACCGGTGTCCATTTTGTGAGGGCACCATAGAGAGCCCACTTGCAACAGGGTGTATCGATCATAGAGCTGTGTGTGGCCATCAATTTCGCGTGGAGAACGGAGCCAGGATCTCCAGCCCCAAACACGAGCACCCGTGCCCGGCCTGTGGCACACTGGTGACATCAGCAAAGGCGACAGGAAGAATACAAAGCAGCCACAAAGATGCCAGTGGAAACCAATGCGGACGGAAAGAATGGGTAGTAAAGTAAAAACAGGATGGTAAAGTAACAAACGTCACCTAAGGAATCCATAAAGATAGGCAGAGCAGGGACCCAGAACCTGCAGAGACTCCAGATCCTCAGAGCCAAGATGCCAAACGTCACCTAAGGAATGCATAAAGAGAGGAAGAAAGAGTGCAGCAAGTGAGACTGTGGACCCCCAAGGGAAGAAAGAGTGCAGCAAGTGACACTGTGGACCCCCAAGGGCCCCAGAGACTGCAGATCCTCGAGATCCTGCAGAGCAGGGACCCAGAACCTGCAGAGACTCCAGATCCTCAGAGCCAAGATGCCAAACGTCACCTAAGGAATGCATAAAGATAGGAAGAAAGAGTGCAGCAAGTGACACTGTGGACCCCCAAGGGCCCCAGAGACTGCAGAGATCCTCCAGATCCTGCAGAGCAGATCCTGCAGAGCAGGGAACCAGGACGAGATCCAGATCCTCAGAGCCAAGATGCCAAACGTCACCTAAGGAATGCATAAAGATAGCAGGGACCCAGAACCTGCAGAGACTCAGACTCCATCCTCAGAGCCAAGATGCCAAACGTCACCTAAGGAATGCATAAAGATAGGAAGAAAGATGCAGCAAGTGACACTGGGCCCCAGAGACTCCAGATCCTCAGATCCTGCAGAGCAGATCCTGCAGAGCAGGGACCCAGGCAGAGACCCAGATCCTCAGAGCCAAGATGCCAAACGTCACCTAAGGAATGCATAAAGATAGCAGGGACCCAGAACCTGCAGAGACTCCAGATCCTCAGAGCCAAGATGCCAAACGTCACCAAGGAAAGCATAAAGATAGGAAGAAAGAGTGCAGCGCGAGTGAAGACTGGGGCCCCAAGGGCCCCAGAGACGATCCTCAGATCCTGCAGAGCAGGGACCCAGGCAGAGACTCCAGATCCTCAGAGCCAAGATGCCAAACGTCACCTAAGGAATGCATAAAGATAGCAGGGACCCAGAACCTGCAGAGACTCCAGATCCTCAGAGCCAAGATGCCAAACGTCACCTAAGGAATGCATAAAGATAGGAAGAAAGAGTGCAGCAAGTGACACTGGGCCCCAGAGACTCCAGATCCTCCAGATCCTGCAGAGCAGGGACCCAGAACCTGCAGAGACCCCAGATCCTTGCAGCAAGTGACACTGTGGACCCCCAAGGGCCCCAGAGACTGACCTAAGGAATGCATAAAGATAGCAGGGACCCAGAACCTGCAGAGACTCCAGATCTTCAGAGCCAAGATGCCAAACGTCACCCAAGGAAAGCATAAAGATAGGAAGAAAGAGTGCAGCGAGTGAGACTGTGGGCCCCCAAGGGCCCCAGAGACTCCAGATCCTCCAGATCCTGCAGAGCAGGGACCCAGGCAGAGACTCCAGATCCTCAGAGCCAAGATGCCAAACGTCACCTAAGGAATGCATAAAGATAGCAGGGACCCAGAACCTGCAGAGACTCCAGATCCTCAGAGCCAAGATGCCAAACGTCACCTAAGGAATGCATAAAGAGATAGGAAGAAAGAGTGCAGCAAGTGACACTGGGCTCCAGAGACTCCAGATCCTCCAGATCCTGCAGAGCAGGGACCCAGAACCTGCAGAGACCCCAGATCCTTGCAGCAAGTGACACTGTGGACCCCCAAGGGCCCCAGAGACTGCCCTAAGGAAGGCAGAAAGATAGAGGAAGAAAGAGTGCAGCAAGTGACACTGGGCTCCAGAGACTCCAGATCCTCCAGATCCTGCAGAGCAGGGACCCAGAACCTGCAGAGACCCCAGATCCTTGCAGCAAGTGACACTGTGGACCCCCAAGGGCCCCAGAGACTGCCCTAAGGAAGGCAGAAAGATAGCAGGGACCCAGAACCTGCAGAGACTCCAGATCTTCAGAGCCAAGATGCCAAACGTCACCTGAGGAAAGCAGAAAGATAGGAAGAAAGAGTGCAGCGAGTGAGACTGTGGGCCCCCAAGGGCCCCAGAGACTCCAGATCCTCCAGATCCTGCAGAGCAGGGACTCAGGCAGAGACTCCAGATCCTCAGAGCCAAGATGCCAAACGTCACCTAAGGAATGCATAAAGATAGCAGGGACCCAGAACCTGCAGAGACCCCAGATCCTCAGAGCCAAGATGCCAAACGTCACCTAAGGAATGCATAAAGATAGGAAGAAAGAGTGCAGCAAGTGACACTGGGCACCAGAGACTCCAGATCCTCCAGATCCTGCAGAGCAGGGACCCAGAACCTGCAGAGACCCCAGATCCTTGCAGCAAGTGACACTGTGGACCCCCAAGGGCCCCAGAGACTGCCCTAAGGAATGCATAAAGATAG
>CAMXCT020005304.1:0-18874 GCA_947184155.2 Cladocopium goreaui | reverse complement strand
AAAATGGCACATGTTGGGACCTCAAAAATCAATACCATGATCAATCCTATATTGATCTTGAGATTGATCAAGATTGATTAAAATTGATGGAAAATATTGAAAATGATATTGATCGATATTGATCGATATTGATCTTGGCAAAGCTTTTTCTTTGACAAGCTGAAGGTGTCAGGGCTTTCTTTGAAGCCATGTCTACAGCAGCATTCCAGGCTTGGCTTTCTTTCAAGCCTCTAAATTATTTCATTGATTCTGAGCTGCACAGCCATGGTGTACTTTGTGATGAAAGATTCACTGATTCTCGAAGCTCTGGTTCCATGTGAGCAGCTGTGGCCCAAGGTTGCAATGTATCCCATGAATGATTCTTGCTTGTATGTCCAGCAGGTAGCTGGGTTTTGGAAATGCAGTATCAAAGCAATGTGTGCCACATAGTGGCATTTAGGCGTCAATGTGAATCTGACTTCATCTCCAAAATGGCGGTGCAACCAAATGTAATGCTGCATGCTTTCTTTCAAGCACTTCTCAGCTTTTGTGCTGTCCTTCATGAAAAAATCATCTTCTGAAATGATGGCATAGAAATTTGCCATTTGGTGGCAGCATTCAGCCATGTGGGCAAAAGCCTCACATTCACTGGCCTTCTTCCAGGCCACCATGGCTAATGCTGGCATGAGATGTCGAATCTCTCCTGCATGGCCTTTGAGCTTTGCTGGCTGTGAAAATGGGTTTCTTTCAGAAGTAAACATAGAAACCACGAGGTTGTTGTACTTCTCTGTGATGTGCAATTCTGCGTATGCTTCTTTGAGTAGTGCCCATATTGTGGCAGTGTTGCCAGGCCCAACCTCTTTTTTGGATCCAGGTGGATATGCCCAGGCATGTAGGATGGAGCCTGCCAACCTGGCAGTCACACCTAAATCTAAAGTGTGCAAGACATCGAAGCACACTCTGTATTCTGGTAGGCCACCAGGGATTTTGAACAGAGTGTGGTTGGTGCAAGGGCTTTCTTTCAAGCCTTCCAAAGATTTCATTTCCCATCCAGGTTCAGAGGTGAAATCAAAAGGGTTTTTCAGATGGTTTCCTTTCTCACAATCACAGAGCCAGCAAATTTTTTTGCTTTGCCAATGGGGGAAACCTAGGTGATTTGCATAGTATTCCAAATCGCCTAAAAAATTGAACACCCAGAAGGAATGCCCCTCAGGTGTAATTGGCTTTCTTGCAAGCCTTTTCAAATTTGTTGGCAGTGGCCTCCCTTTCCAATCCACGTCTGGGTGAAAACCTTGGAAAAGAGCAGTGAAGCTCCAAGCCATGACCTCATGGATTTCCACCCATGTGTTGGAAGCAGCTGCTGACTTTGGCCATGCAGTTATGAGGAAAGAACTATCCATGGGGTGGCTGGGATGCATTTCCCTTGGGCCTTCTTTCAGGCCTTGAGGAGCATAAAGCGTGGGTCCCCAGGTGAATGTCATTAAGGGGTCTGTGGAAAATTCGACACCATCTCCATGAAGCCAGAGAGGGATGGTTTTGTGTTTTTGGCTTTCTTTCAAGCCACTGTCCCACAGCCTGGGGTCATTGCTTTTCAAGTTTCCCCAGAAAGCTTTCAACTTGTGAAGGCCAAAAAGCGAAGGAGCCAACTTAGGATAGCTGCTGAATAATTGCCAAGCCAGCAAATGTGGCAGTACAATGTGGCATGCTGCCTTGGTCTCTGGATTTTCTTCTTTGGCATCCAAGGCAGGAACCTGAATGGAAATTGTTGGGCTTTCTTGCAAGCCCCCGTGCATGGACTTTTTCAACCTAGCCCTTAATAGCCTTACAAGGTCTCTATGGCAATTGCTTGGGTATTGGCCAAAGGTTCCTAAGCCGCTCAATTCCACTATGCTCTCACATTGCAAGCCATCTGCAGTGGCTGCAAAAGCGATTTCTTGGAGCCCTGAGCTACTTAATTTCCCCAGGGACCAAAGTTGCAAAAGTTTCTTGCTTAGAGCCTGGCCTTCTTTCAGGCCTGGAGCTGGTCTTTTCCTAGTGTTTGTTAGTTCTATTTTCTGATGGATGCCTGGCATGACCTTGAGCCATTAAAAACAGCTGCAGCATGCATGTATCTTACAGGTGAACCTCTTTACCCAAAAAAAGCTGCCTGGGGCCTGGGCATGCAAGCTGCTTATTTTTTTTGCGGGGCAACCATGCTGTCGCAAGTCAAGGCAAAAGTGGCCATGTCCCAGGCCTTCTTTCAGGCCAATCCTAGGCAGTGAGCAATTTCTTGAAAGCCTTCAGAGCTGATGCTGCTTCCAGCAAGTGGTTCTTGATGCCTTCCAGCTCACCATCTGTTGCCAAATCTTCCAAGCTGTCTCTAGGTTTGATGAGAGCTTGCAGGACATCTGCACCCCAGCTGGCATCTTTGGCTTTCTTGCAAGCCTTCTTCAAATCAGCCACTCCTTTGCTGACCAAGGCCAGCATCTTCTTGACCTTACTGTCCTTTTCGTTTTCACCCACTTGTGTGGCTTCCTCTAACTTTGTGTGCCATTTTTTGTCTGCTTCCTTTTTTTGGCAATCTTAGTCTTCTCTGCCTGAGCTTTCTTGCAAGCTCTGCTGTCCTCCTCCTTGACTTTCTCTTCCTTTGCGAGGTGCTTCTGCTTGTCATCATTTCTTTTTTCTTTTTTCTGAGAGACCATAGCCTGGCCTTTTTTCAGGCCTTGCAGGAAACTTGCTGCAGGATTATGTTGCTCTGCTGAACTTTCGTCCTCATGTTCAGAAGAAGTTTCAGAAGGTTCTGACAAAGCATCTTCAACCTGGAAGCCTTTCTGTGGCTTTTTTTCAAGCCAAAGGTCATCCCATTCCTGTTTTGTTCTTGCTGCTGCTAAGGCCTTCTTGCAGGCCTTCAGTTCCTCACCTTGCAGTGCTATTTCTTGCTCAGCAGCAATCCTTTTTTTTTGCTCCAGTGTGAGCTCGGTCCTGATCTTCACCAGGAGAAATTCATAGAATTTCTTTCCCACCTTTTTCACTGCTATTAAACCACTCTCTACCCTGGCCAGGGCCTCCTCTTCCCCATACCAGTCAAGGATCTGCTTCCAGGGGACACACTCAAACCATTCTTTCTCCTTCTTGGAGTTGGCGACTTCTTGGCTTTTTTTCAAGCCCCCTTCCTGGGCCTGACCAGTCTTCAGGAAGTGCAGAAGCAGTTGCTTCTTCTGATCCAGGACACCTGGGCCACCCATCTGGAGCCAAGCTGCTTTGGCTTCAGGGTCTTTGTTCCTGGCTCCTTCATATTTTTTCCACAAGGCAGCTCTGTCTTTGTTGGAGATTTCCTGCCAGAATGCAGCCTCTGACAGGTGGCCTTCTTTCAGGCCTTGGATGGCTGCCTGTGTTTTTTCGTGAAGTTTGAGCCTGGAAGAAGTCAAAGTGGCACCAGCCTCAGAGCCTTCTTTCAGGCTTGCCTGGGCTGCCTTTGCTACACTTTCTGGAAGCATCTTTGCTGCTTCCTCTATCTCAGCCTCAGCAGCTGGTTTCCCTTCTTCAGAAGCATCTGGTTGGTGGCCTTCTTGCAGGCCCTCTTGCTGCTCCTCAGCAGTTGCCCCCTGGGTTGCTTCTTCCTGAGTTGCTTCGGGCTCAGAAGCTCCTACTTGGCCTTCTTGCAGGCCTTCTTGCTGCTTCTCCTCAGCACTTGTCTCTTGTGTTGCTTTCAGTGGTTGGCTTTCCTCATTTTTTTCATTCAGTTTCTGTGTTTTTTTTTTTCTGGCTTTCTTTCAAGCCCTCAAGGGATGCAGGCCTTTTCTTGGCCATAGCCTCCAAGTACGGCTGGGGATTTGAGTTCTGAAATTGCTACAGAAAAAAAGGTTTTGGTTTACATGAAGTTTGAAAGTTAACATTAAAAAAAAAACATGCGTGTGAGTTTGCCAGACCCCAGGGAACTCCACAGGATGGTTTCGCGCAGGTTTCGCGCAGTTGGGAACTCCACAGGATGGTTTCGCGCAGGTTTCGCGCAGTTGGGAACTCCACAGGATGGTTTCGCGCAGGTTTCGCGCAGTTGGGAACTCCACAGGATGGTTTCGCGCAGGTTTCGCGCAGTTGGGAACTCCACAGGATGGTTTCGCGCAGGTTTCGCGCAGTTGGGAACTCCACAGGATGGTTTCGCGCAGGTTTCGCGCAGTTGGGAACTCCACAGGATGGTTTCGCGCAGGTTTCGCGCAGTTGGGAACTTCACAGGATGGTTTCGCGTAGTTTAGGCGCAGTTGAAGTTATTTTTTAAAATTATAACATTTTTATGACATGCTTTTTTTAATTAAATGTTTCTTCTTTTTTCAAATAGTATTGGCTCTCTTTCAGTTACCTTAACTATTATTTCTTATTATTTCATTTTATTTTATTTTTCAATATTTTATTTACTTTTAAATTTCTTATTATATTATTTATTATCTTTTTTTCTTTTTTATTTATTGGTCGCTGAAGCAGGGGGGCCTTCTTTCAGGCCTGTCCCCTGGTGAGACAGCCTGAGGTGGTTTGGCTTTCTTTCAAACCTGTTTTTGGTTACTTTTCTTCCTTGTGGCTTTCTCTCAAGCCAAGTTTTTGTGCATGCCAATTTCTTCCCTGTGGCTTTCTTTCAAGCCTCACAGGTCGGAAGCATCCACCTCTTTCTCTCTTTTTTCTTTTCCCTCCTCCTGCCCCTCCTCCTCCTCCTTGACCACTTTCTTCCTTTCCTTTCGCTTCTTGGCTGTTTTCCCCTCCTCCATATCCTTGTCATCTTCCTTCTCCTTCTCCTTGGGCTTCTCTTCCTTTTGGGGCTTCTTCTCCTTCTTTGCAGCTTCCTTTTCCTTGGAAACCTTTTTCTCCTTTCGCTCCTCCTCCTCCTTTGCAGCTTTCTTTTCCTTGTCCTTGGGGGTCCTTTTTCTTTGGCTGCTCCTCCTCCTCCTTTTCCTCTTTCTCCTCCTCCTCCTGCCAGTCTGGCTGCTCCTCCTCCACAAATACCTCCTCCTCTTCACTGTATTCATATGAATAAGAAGAGGAGGAGGATCTGCCGGCTTTTTGTTTAGGCCTTCTTTCAGGCCTGCTGCTGCTGCTGTCCTTCCTTTTTGGCCTTCTTTCAGGCCTGCTGCTGCTGTCCTTCCTTTTTGGCCTTCTTTCAGGCCTGGCCCCTGGCCCTTCCTGCAGGACAACCCCTCTGGCAGGGCTGGGGCTCATCTCCTGCTTGCTGAGCCATGCAGCCTTCTCTTCCAAGAAGGCTGCCTTCTCTTCCAGCAACTGCTTTCTTTCAAGCATTAGTTGCTCCTCCTCCTCCTTCACCTCCTTCTCCCTCTCCTTGATCATCCTCCATTTCCTGCTCCCTTCATGCAAAGGCTGAACCTTGTCTTCCTTAAAGCCTTCTTTCAGGCCCTTCTCTTTCCTGGCTTGGACTTCAGGGTCTCTGGCCCTCAAAGCCTTTCTCGCTTCCCTTCCCCTCTTGCCCCTGGCTTCTTGCCTGAAAGGGTCCCAATCCTCCTCCCCTGGTCGATGCTCAGGGACAAAAGCTGGCCTTCTTTCAGGCCTGCTGCTGCTTGCCTTTTCTTTGGCCTTGGCTTTGCCTTTGCTTTTCCCTTTTTGGCCTTCTTGCAGGCCTTCCCTGGCTGCCTCTGCAGGGCTTGGGCCAAAGAGGCGGCCCTGTGTGCTTCTGGGAGCCTCCTCCTCCTGTCTCCTCTGCCCCCTGCGCAGGGAGTTGTCAGAGGATGATTCCTCCTCCTCATCCCTGTCCCTCCACCTTCTCTCCCTGTCTCTCAGCTCCCTATCAGGCTCCCTTTCCAAGCCAGTCCAGGTGTCGCCATCATCCCAATCCTTTTCATGACCCCAGGGCACATAGCCAGCATAAGCTCGGCCTACCCACCAGGTCATGTGGTTTCAGATGGCCTTCTTGCAGGCCTTGAGCTGGAAGATTTGCAAGTGATTGAATTGCTGGGCCTTCTTGCAGGCCTTAAGTTGAAGTGCGCTTAGAGGTTGAAAGGTGCCCCCCCACCTATCTTCGGTTTTGAGGCTCAAAAGGCTGCAGGCAACAAACAGATTGCTTTCGCCTACTATGTTAAACCCTTTTTGGTGAACATAACACCCCTGGAACACTCAGGTCATAACCTAAGTACAACAAAAAGAATGACAGTGAAAACGGTGAGGTTTTTCTTTAAATTTCGTTGGCTATCCCCTGCCCCACAAAAACAAACACTTTACCCAAACCCCAAACCACAATTTTTTTTGGCCAAGAAAAAAGTCCTGGCCATGTGCTTTGCACATGGCTGCGGCCTGAACCCTCCTAGTGGCCTTCTTTCAGGCCTTGCCCTGTTAGAAAGGTGTATGCCTTCTTTCAGGCATTCAATCTACATTTTTGACTAAATCGTCTCTTTTTTCTTTCATGTTTTCCTTTGTTATGTCCTCCTCCATGGCCACCTTTTCCAGCTCCAAAATCACAGCGTGATGCCCACCTCGGAAAATCTTTCCCATTCTTTTGGTGCAGCCAATGATGAGCTTCCAATCTCTTCCAAAAAGGCCCATGAGATAGGCTTGGTCCTTGCCCATGACTTTTTTCACTGCTGACCATGGCCTTCTTTCAGGCCTTGGCCCTTCTGCTGCCACCAATGGTTCTGGCTGTGGTGCTGCTTCTTTTTTTGGTCCTTGCTTCTCTGTGGGCCTTCTTTCAGGCCTTAAGCTTTTTGCCTTGGGCAAGGAAGCTGTCTTCGAAGCTGGCTTTTTTTTGCATTCTTTGCTGGCTGGCTTTTTTTGGATTTCTGACCTTCTTTCAAGCCCTGGTCTGCTCTCAACCAACTCTTGGGCTGCCTCTTGTGCAGCTTTATCCAGCTGCTCCTTGCAGCTTACCCTCATTTTTTCCAGAATTGTCATGTTTCTGGAAAAGCAATCTTTCACTTCTTCTTCTTCTTCTTTTGCAGCCTTTGGAGAATTGAGAATGGCTGGCCAGCCATGGGAGTCCACAGAAACATCTGAAACTTGTAGTTTCAAAGTTCTGGCCTTCTTGCAGGCCTGCTCCTCGGGTTCTTTCAAAGAAGCAGAGCTGGAACTTCCTTGGCCACCAGCCTCTGCAGCTTTCGCAGAAGAAGTCTCCTTGGCAGCTTTGGCCTTCTTGCAGGCCTGGTCATCCTCAGGACCTGGGGCTGCTTTCTTGCAAGCATCTGGCAAATCCACAATTTCAAGAATGGATTGCCTTTCAGCCCCTGTAGCTCCCTGCAGGCACTGCCTTAGTTTCGAAGAGTCTCTTTTCAGTCTTCTCACATGGCTGAGCAAGCAGACAAATTGACTTGCAAGCTTGCCTGCCCACAGGTCATCCTTCCACTCACTGTCGTTGTGAGTGTACCCATATTTGAGGATGCACTGCTTCAACTGCCCAGAGGGAATTTCTCCTTCTGAGATTTTGTAGAACTCCTTGACATACTTTGCATTGTGGTGCAAACCTGCAGAGCTCACAGCTGTGCTTACACTTTTCTCCTGATAGTCACCAAGTTTAAAAGCATCAGCACCTTGGGTGGCCACAGCTGTCTCAAAAATTTTTCGCAAAGCATCCAAGTCCACTGGTGGCACCAATGACCTGCGTGCTCCACCCTTGGATGTCATGGCTTTCTTTCAAGCCCTAGCAAGCTGAAAATCCTCAGATTCAAATCCCTTGAAGATGATTGATCTTTCAAGCCCACAACACACCAGCTGAAACCCCAAAACTTTGAAGAATGGCCTTCTTTCAGGCCCAGACCAGGCAATGAGTTTAAACCTGCTATAAGCAAAAACAGCTCTGGCACATATGAGTATGAAATAGAAGCTTGCGCGTTGTGAATGCCTCTAATGGCCCCCTACATGCTTGAAAAATGGATCTGACAATTGTAGCTGAAGACTGATGATGGTCTTGACTTGCTGATGATACTACTATATGATATTGATCATGCTATTGATCGATATTGATTGGAAATATTGATCTTTTCTTTCAATCCTCGATATTGAAAAACATATTTTCCTGGTATTGAAAAAAATCATTTTCAATATTATTGATCAGGATTGATCAGGATTGATTTTTTTCAATATCGGATCCTCAGGGTCACGCCGTGCAGTGATCTTGCCAATGGAAGCGATGATGGATCAGAAAGTGATGGTGGAGGTTCGGGGAGTGAAGAGCCTGATGCCACACCGAGTAAAGAAAGTGGAGGTGGTGGAACGGACAATGAAAGATCCGTGATGCCAGTGCGCAAGTACTTCCTGGGGGATTATGGATGTAAAAAAAGGTGGTTTGTGCGACTACCGCCATGAATGGGGGAGTGACAATGGACGGGGTCGATGTTTTGGACCTGTGGATCGACCAAGCACCTGAAAGTGAACTGCCCGGCGAATAGAGCACATCAAGGAAATCCAAAGTTGAGAGCGGCCATGGAGGTTGCATCTGAGTCGGAGGTGGAGAACACGGAGGCGGATCCTGACAACACCACAGAGGTGAAGGGGGAGGCTGGCTCTGCATCGGAGGTTTCAGAGGAGGAGGCCGATGCCAATGGTGTTCTCTGCAAAGGGACTCATGCGATGAGGTCTTTTCGGTTGTCAGCGAAAATGCTGAAACTGGAGGACCAAAAGAGGAGTAGGGATTTGCTCGACGGTGGAGCCACTTGCATTCTTCGGCCTGCGGTGTCGGAGGAGGAATATTAATATTAGAATTGTTCGGGTAGAGACGGCCACGGAGAAGGTGATCCTGAGGAGGGTCAACAAAGCAACAGTGATCACCAACACTCAAGCTCAGGTGATTCTGCCTTTGGGCAACTTGTCCAACGTGTGTTCCTGGTGAAATGGGATCCTATAGTGGGTTTGAGATGAAGTACCCATGTGGAAAGGTTGCGGAGGTGGAATTGGAATTGGGGTGTCCTACTGTATCCATGGAGGTCGCGGAGGAGCTCATTTCCATCCTGGAGATTGGGGAGCTGGAGGAGATGGAAGACTTCGACACCGACAGCGGTGACTGGTGAGGAGAAAGGTGCTGGTTTGGAGCACGGTGGAGGCATAAAGTTGAAGGCCTTCAGAGTTCCAAGGGAGAGGGAGAAAAAGGAAGACCCTAGACCCGAATCAGCTAGAGGAGGTCCAGCATCAGCACCAGAGGTGGTCGAAGGAGGAGGTGCACCCGATGAAGAAATGCCGGGTGAAGAAATGAGAAGGAACAGAAAGCGGCCAGCCATTGAGGCTGGAGTAGAAGGTTCAGAACAGGAACCCAAAGAGCCTCACGTGGAGGGGGAAACCGCTGAAGAGCCTGCTGGAGAGCCGCCCACACCTGAAGAACAGGTGAAACCGGGGGAGGAATGGCGGTGGAACCATCACAAGAGGGTGAAGCGACCTCGGGGGTGGATGCGGCGCCATTGGGGGAGGAATCAACCGAGGAGGTAGTGGTGGAGGATGCACCTATGGTTCCAACTACAGCCACGGAGGAGCCCACAGCCACGGAGGAGCTCACAGTTCAGGGGGTGGAAGATACGCGTCCATCAACTACTCAACCTTCTAGAGAAGTGCAGGAGGAGGATCGAAAGTAGTTTTTACTCTCACCGCCAAGGGAGGGGGTTGGTCTGACAGAGAATCAAAAAGATTCAAGAAGAGAAGTCAGAAGAAAGAGAGAAGTTACGTCGACGTAGAAGACGTAGAGCGGAGGAAAGAAGGGAGGAGGAACCGGCATCATCGGGCGGGGCATCATCGACCGTGAAAAAGGAGGAGGTCGGGCCAAGCTTGCGGAGGATGCTCAAACTGCCAATGAGGCACCTTCTGAACCTGGAACTGCTGTGACAGCAGGCTCCGCTACCAATCAAGAGGCTGCTGAAACCACACCATCAGCAGATCAAAATGCCAAAGAGGAGGCTGCCGAAAATACACCAGCGGCAGAATCCGACGAACCTTCTGGGGAGACAGTTGCTGAGAGGAGGAATGTCAAAGAAGAAAAGACGGAGGGGGCTTCTGTGGAGGAACGTCCTGCTACCACCACTGGAGGAGGATCAAGGGTTCCCACAGAGGGAAGTGACCGGACCTCTGTAAAGCAGGAGGTGGATGACCAAGAAGGAATTCGTGCTAAGCCAAGGAAAGGCTTGGCAAAGATACCGTCCCGCAGGAACGTAAGGTTCGGGTGGAGGGTAAAGATGCCGAGCCGAAAAGAAAGTTGAAAGGAAAAGGGGTTGGAGGAATCAAGCCTCGACCAACTGAGGCAGAAAAAACCACGGAGGTGGAAAGGCCGACAAAGGCCAATGAACTTGAGGATGCAGGGACCCTAAGGAGGCGGAAAGCAGAAAGCGCAACGGCTCCAACGGTGGATTTCCCAGCGCTACCGCCACCAAAACCAAAGATGGTGAAGAGGGAGTCAACCAGGAGGGCATCACAAGGAAAACAGGCAGGACTGAGAATGGAAGCGGTCCCAATGCCAAAGGCGAAGGGGAAGGCGGAGGAAACTAAAGCATCGGGCCTGAAGGCAGAAGCAGCTTCGGTCGCAAAACCAAAGGCCGAGGAACCTAAGACTTCCGGAGGTTCGACGGAG
Organism: Cladocopium goreaui; assembly: GCA_947184155.2. Taxonomy (NCBI): domain Eukaryota; class Dinophyceae; order Suessiales; family Symbiodiniaceae; genus Cladocopium; species Cladocopium goreaui. Next base: position 8,385 of record CAMXCT020005304.1, on the reverse strand, counting down.
GTGGAACTCAAGCCTGCAAAAAGGCTAAAGTTGGCAGAAAGGGCCGAACCAAGAGATCTTCTGAAAAGTGGAGGAAAATTTGTGAAGGTGAAAGCGGAGGTGGTTGCCAAGTCCAAGGCGGCATCTGGAGTGGAGGACGACGTTTCTCCATCAACCGGAGCGGCAGAAAGCTTGGGCACTACGCCTACACCGAAGACGGAAAAGGCAGCGCCCAAGAAAAGGGTCCATGCCAAAAAGGAGGAGGTTTTGACGGACCAACCTGACTATGATCCTCCTGAAAGCGATGGCACGGAAACATGCTGGGTGGAAGAAAGTGAGGAGGAAGAAGTCAGGGAGGAGGATCAAACTGCGGAGGAGGAAAGACCCAAACAAGTATCGAATTTGGAGGAGAAATGTGGGACTGTCGAGAGGATGAGTCCCTGGAAGATCGCATCAAAAGAAGAGCCTTTAACAACACCATGAAGGCCGCTCTTCCAGATGAGCTCATCTACCGGAAGATCAACTACAAGCCTGGACGAGATGATGATGAGTTCTTCGGGTTTGAGACAAACCGAGACATTCCCGGAGATCTGGATGGCCTACTACATGCACCGTGTCTGGAGGAGGCAGTTCTACGACTCCGCCGGGGAAGATCTCTACTCTACTACCAGGAGGAGGATCGGTGGACGTGGGGCACTCTGGTGGGTTGGTATCGTGATGGGTACAAGTTCCTGAGCCTGCAGGAACGAAATGGTAAATGCATGGCCCGCCTCGAAGAAGAGTACTGTGTTTTACCGCAAGAGGCGGTAGCCCTGGTGAGTCCAAAATCAAAGGATTCCGAGGGAGAGTTTTTTCCAAGAGGCTGGGTCTTGAGAACCAATGCCAAACCAGGTTCAATCGTTGACCTATTGGCCCTAGAAAGTTTTTCTTTGTAAGGTCACACAGGCTCGAACCACGACAAGACGCGGTCCGAGGGGGAGCACGTGTGACCAAATAAGTGTATGTACAGGGAGGAGGGTGTATAGATGTAGGGCTGTAAAGTCCATGTTCTTTTTCACCCTGGGGTGTAAACCTCACAATCCAAATAGGGTTGGAAAAAACCTAACAGACCAGTTGGGTCGAAGTGATGCAGTTTTTATGCGTTGCTTTGGCTCAAGACTTCTTGCCTCTGAAGGAAAAAGAGAGGTGAGACGTGCAGCTGCTGCGACCGGGGCCCAGCGCGGTAACCCCGCTGGCGAGATAATAATTACAGTTCTGAAGCGATTCCATCCCATGTCAATCCATGTATCTTACCACATGCATTTTTGTCAAGTGAAAACAGGAGTTGGATTTGAGGGTTATGAGCCCAACTATCGGCCCCTGTGTTGCGCAATGGAACCTTTGAGATCTAGGCCAACACCCACGAGGACCAGTGGGGATAGCAAAACGTTGGTGAATCCTTTTCACTCTGCGAAAGTCCAGGGGGAATATCTACTCCAAGCTGCACGCCCCCCAGATTTGCCTGATGTTTCTGGAATGGAAGAACACCAGGTTCAAAATACCTCGTGTTTAGCCCCACCAAGAAGTCTGATGCCAGATGCTCCTACAGGGAAGGGTCGAGGTTGCCAATCGGCTGGTGCAAGGCCTATGGCGACGGAACCTACTGTGACTGGAGCTGGAAGCATGCAGACTGAGGGTCGGCTGCCGGGAGTTGAGAAGCTGGATGTCCCGGAAGTGTCTTTGCAAGGGGATGACTTGCAGCGAGCATTGGAGGTTGAGATGTTGGATTACCTACGGGAGAAAATTCGAAGCTTACCGATGAGGTAGCGTTTCTTAGAGGGCAACTGACGTGAAGTCTGTTGGAAACACAGCTTCTGGGGTTGAATCTTCACCATGGTCGGCAATAGAGGGTTCGGGATCGTTGGGGAGCTCTGGAACTGCGAAGATGTCACCAAGAAATCGTCCTGGACGCCATGGATCAGGGAACCAAGAGTGGTAAGAATGGGAGCTGAGATTGATGGAAAAAGAGGTACAGTGCATGTCAGTGCCCCGCCAAAAGAAGCTGGAGGTTGCCTACTTTGCTTTTTGGACATTGGGTTTGCGGTGCCCTCCAACAAAGGTTCTGCTGATGGCGCTGGGGCGACTGGTGCGATGCTTTGAGTTCAGGCGCCCCTTGGTGACATTGCTTGCTACGGTCTGGCCCAAAGGCCGGCGCCTGTGGGCAAAAAGCAGCGTGCAGGAGATCCTTTGGGCAGTGTCAGCGCTGCCCTTGGCAGGGACTGATCTTCGAGCTGGCGTCAGCGATATGGTGACATGTTCAGACGCATCAGAAGTAGGTGGTGGCCTATGCGCGTCGGGGTCCCTTACAAGTGAAGGGGAGGGCGTCCTAAAGCAGCTGCAGAGTCCAGATTTTGTGAAGAGGCGAATGGGTTGCTTTCAGCCACAAGGCGCTCTTCCAGTTGACAACTCACAAGGCCCTCGGGTGTTTGTTGTGTCGCTCTTTGATGGCATCTCTGCTTTAATGTGCGGGCTGTGCCGGTTGAGATGTCAGGTGGTCGCCTTTTGTGCTTCAGAAGTGGACAAAGCTTGCAAGCGCTTTGTGAGGCAGCGTTGGCCAGGGGTCATTGAACTTGGCGACATTTGTGCCATCTCCCACTCCACAATTGAGACTCTTGCAGCTAGCGTGGGCGATGGAGTCGATCTGGTTCTCTGTGGGGGTGGCAGCCCCTGTCAGGACTTGTCTTCCCTGTTGGCGGACAGGGCAGGACTACAAGGGCAGCGTAGCAAGTTGTTCTTTGAGATGCCCGGGATCTTCAGGTCCCTGCGGGAAGTCTTTCGTTGCCCGCTGCACAGGTTTGTGGAGAACGTCTTCTCGATGACGGTGGACAACCGGGCTCAGTTTACAGAAACATTGGGATTTGAGCCAGTGCTGCTGGACAGCGTTCACTTCTCCCCCTGCAGAAGGCCCCGTTTGTTTTGGATTGACTGGGATGTGCAGCCACAAGGAGATGAAACGCTGCTGGAGCATGAGGGGTACAAGGAGTGGGTAGTGCGCGCTCCGGAGATGCCTTCAGCGTGTTGGCTTGATAAACTGGCCCAAAAAGACCCGCTGGACCCTCTGCCAACTTTCACGAGAGCCTTGCCGCGAAAAACTCCGCCCCGTGAGCCTGCGGGGATAGCTTCAGCTAGTACTGAGGCAATTCAGATGGAGGGAAGACCAACACCGCTTCCAGGTATACCAGTATGAGGAGAAGCACATGATACGACGGCCTGATGGAACACTGAGACTTCCGTCGTTGATGGAGCGCGAGAAAGCCATGGGTTTTCCACGTGTCAAACGGCATGAGCCCGAAGCTGACGATGGTGGGGGCGTTCAACCAGGGCGCATGCATGATTGGCAACTCTTTCAATGTCTATGCCATTACCCTCCTGATGGATGAACTCCTGCGGAACCACGACCCAAGCTATGTGGCCAGGCCTCTTGACCGCATTTTTGAGAAGAATCGAACAGCCCCTGCAAGATGGTGCGAGAAACCCCAATTTGACCCTCAAACTCAGCTTGATTCCCGCTCAAAGATGATGGTTCAAGAATTTTTGCGTCATGCTGACAAAAATGCCTGGCTGTGATGTTAAACTTGATGTTGGCATCCCCTTTAGAACAAGGGCCTGGCCTCGTTCCGGGATTCGTTCACGCCTTTTTCACTGGAGAATAATCCATGGATACCGTTGGAAGTTTGACAGTCACATCAACCTTCTAGAACTACAAGCTGTAGTGAACGCGTTGCAATGGCGCTTGCGTTCGGTGAGCCGCTTTCGACATCGGGTCCTGCACCTTGTTGATAGCCAGGTGGTGGCGTCCATTGTGGCCAAGGGGCGCACAAGCAGTTTCCGGTTGCGAAAAGCAGTGGATAAGCTGGCTAGCATTGCAGGTGGGGTGCAGCTTGCCATTGGATACGTTGCTTCAGAAGAAAACCCAGCAGATATACCATCGATGGGCAAAACGACCAAGAAGCAAGGTGAAGCGCATCGGCAGGAAAGAAAAAGACAGCGGGCCGGGCAGCGTTATCAGCTGGCTGTGAGGAGGATCCTCAGGTTTTGGAAGGAGTGCAGACGGCCTTCAACGAGCTGGGATGATGTCGATATGGCCACCGCGCAATGGCTGGAGCACATTTTCTCAGAAGGTTACCCAAAAGGGTATGGCTCAGACGGGCTGGCGGCGCTGCGGCACTTTCTTCCGGAACTGGCTGGGAAGCTCCGCCACAGCTGGAGGCTGCTTAAGTCTTGGCAAAAGGTTGAGCCGCCCTGTCGCGCGTTGCCTAGCCCATTGATGGTGACGGCCATCAGTCAAGCTTGCGCGCTGAGGGGGTATGTGGACTGCGCTGCCGCCTTCCTGGTTGCGTTCGATACCCTGCTACGACCAGGTGAACTTTACCGCTTGACCATAGGCGATATTACCTGGGCAGGGGGTAAGGCAGCGCTTAGTCTCAAAAATACCAAATTCAGGGCAATGCCGGGGTGCAGAAGAAATGGTGGTGTGCAGCAGTCGTGTAGCTAATGCCTGGTTAGCTTTGCCTGTGCATGGCAAATCCGGTTCAGACCTTCTATGTGATCGCAGCCCTGCCCAGCTACGCCTGCTCTTCTTTTCTCTGCTTGAGTATTTGAACATCCAGGGACACTTTTCAATGTATTCATTCAGAAGAGGTGGAGCTACGTGGCATTTCCTCTCTGAGGGATCAATGGAACGTACTCTCTTGAGGGGTCGCTGGATATCTTCATCGACGGCTAGAAGAATCTATGCACACTATTGCAAGTAAACAATTGAACTTATGGATTGCATACCCTAAAAAATATAGTTACTTATGGGTACTTATGGCCACATCTGAATAGATTTTACTTGAGTCACATGTAAGCTCAGGTAACTACAACTAATCACAAGTAAACTCAAGTAACTACATAAATGTCCAAAGATTACTGGTGGAAAAAATCTCAAGTAAAAATATCTCAAGTAAAAATATTCAGCAGCAGTGAAGCACAGTCCCAAGCCTCAAATCATGTCGTTCTTCTAGTTAGTGTTTCAAAAATTCACAAAATTACAAATACAATTGCTGAGCATAAGCAATGAAACATGCACAATATGTGCTAACTCTTAGAACAAAGTAACTAGTTTTTACAATGTGGAAATCATGCCCTAAGAATTTACTAGTTCTTCTAGTTAGTGTTTCAAAAATTCACAAAATTACAAATACAATTGCTGAGCATAAGCAATGAAACATGCACAATATGTGCTAACTCTTAGAACAAAGTAACTAGTTTTTACAATGTGGAAATCATGCCCTAAGAATTTACTAGTACTACTAAATCAATTTACTAATACTACTAAATCAATTTACTAATGCTACTAAATTTCATTTACTTTACTATTTACTAGGAAATTTACCTAAATTTCGCCTACTAAACCACGAAATTTACCTAAATTTTAAGTCTACTAAATTTAATAGAAAAAGAGACTTACGGTAGCTACAAAGCCTACAACCATTGGAGGAAATTCACCACTTCAAGTACTACTTCAAGGAAAGAAGGGGCGACCACGTGATGTCTCTGGACTGACCAAGGCAGAGATCTGCGAATCATCCAGAAGATTGTCGCGGTGGCCACCCCTGATGATGAGGGCTATTGCTGTTGCTCTCCAAACCTGCACCATGAATGAAGAGGTCAAGCTGCGTGCAGTTTCGTGGCAGGAGCACATTGCAGCTGGCCATACTCCATTCCGAAGAGATTGCAGAGTTTGCCAAGAAGCTTGCGCGCGTGATGCGCATCATCGGCGACAGAAGTTGCCCCCGAAAGCAGGTGTTCTCAGTGTGGACATTCAAAGAAGCACCTGATTTGCAGAAAAGGAAGGCGAAGTATCTCCTGGTAGCCAGCTTCACTTGGACAGCCAGAAACCAAGAAGGTGAGGAGGAGGTTGAGGAGATACCAGAGGTTCCCCCAGACGCGCCAGAGATTGAGGATGCAGAAGCAGAGGAGGAACCAGAGCAGATTGCAGATGAACAACCAGAAGAAGGCCCAAGCAGGATCCACCTGAGGAGATGGAAGAAAGAAAGCCGGTGAAGATCGAGGTCACCAAGCTTTGTGAGCCTTTGCCATCAAGGAGCCAAGAAGATGTGTCAAGGGCGATCACACGTTTACGCCTGGAGATCAACCACAGATGAATGGGCGTTGTGAGGCCATCGTCCAGCACATCAAAGCAGCCATCAGGCGTACACTTCATGGTGCAGAAGCTCCATTCGATCGCTGGCCGATTGCGGCTCGCTTCATCAATGAGAAGTTGCGACAGAAGCAGGTCGACAAGGAGAAAAAGACACCACCTTTCTTGTCGCAAGTTTTGGTCAGAAAGAGGTTTTGGAGGTCGCGAGAACTTGAACCAACACAGGAGACCGTCACCTACCTGTGTCCTTCTTGGGTTCATCATGAGCAATGGATCGAAAGGGCAGATGGAACTCAGGCGCTGACAAAGATGGTCATGCAGGGCTTGAGTGAGCCCCCAAAGTTGGAAGATTGGATTGGGGTTGAGGATGCCTTGAACCCAATTGAAGACAGGAGACGAATCAGACACAAGGCGTCCATCTACATGTTGGAAGTTGAGGATGCCGCGGAAGCAGATGAGCTTGAGAAGAAAGAAGGAGGTGACAGATTGCCAAGTTTTGAGGAGGAGGAAAGAGATGCATGGGCCATAAAACAAAGGGTCCAGCGTTTGGTAGAAGAGGAGATGGTGGAAGCTATGGGAGATGATGAGAAGGTTGCGGGCATGGTGTTGGACTCCATTGCCATGGTGAAAGAGCTGATTGGACCCGAGAAGGGAGAGGAAATTTTGCAGATACGCATTGTGTCACAAGCTGAAGTTTGCCGTTCCATTGAGATGAGGCCATCCATAGAGAAGGAGTTGTCATCTTTGTTTGAAACAAAAGGGGCACTGCGGAAGATCACAGAGGCTGAGGTGAAGAAGCTGCTTGACGAAGATCGAGCAGAACTTATCCCCAGCAAGTTGGTCTTCACAGTCAAGCCTGATCAGACCAACAAGGGTGGCAAGAAAAAGACGCGATTGGTAGCCTGTGGAAATTACTCAGATCGAGAAGAAGGACAAGACCTTTTTGCAGGTGGTGCATCGGCAGTGGCGCTTCGAGCTGCATCGACAGTGGCGGCGCAGTTTGGTTTTGATGGCAGCGTCATGGATGTGCGAACTGCCTTCCTCAATGCGCCGATGCTCTTGTCAGGTTCAAAGGATGAGAATGGAGAAAAGATGGAACCAAAAAGGGCTATCATCCGTCCTCCGGCTCTTCTCATTTTGGCTGGATTGGCACGGCCGGACGAATTCTACGAAGTCATCATGGCCCTCTACGGCTACAAGGAGTCGCCAAGGCTGTGGTCAGACTATCGAGATCAAGAACTTGCAACTATCTATGGAGTTTCCATGCGAAGGTGGCATCTTGACCTTGGAGCAGATGATCACCGAACCAAATATGTGGAGAATGATGCTGAAGAAGCCAGGTCCCAATCAACAAACTGCTGCGGAGGAGTTTGTCGGCCTGTTGGGACGACCTACTGGTTCTTGGTTTTCCCGGAAAAGGAGGTGAGATTTTTGGGTGCTGAGCTTTGGAAACGTGATGGTGGAGCTTGGTTGATGACGCAGACCAACTACATCAAGGACTTGCTGAAGAGAAATCTTGGAGGTGACCCCAGCATGCGGCCTACGAGAAAGGTGCCATTGGTGAAGGAGCCGGAAGTCATTGAAGGTCCGAGAAGCTCAGCGAGTCATTGGTGAATTGGTTTGGATCACAGCCAGATCCAGACCTGATTTGGCCTTCATCATCTCCAAGCTAGCATCACTCATCACAAAGTCACCCATGCAGGTTTTGCAGTTGGTGAAGCCTGTGTGGTACTACTTGGCTGCCACTATGAGCCAAGGTTTGGTTTTCCAGAACAATATGGGCGAGAAGCAGCTCAATGTGTATACGGATGCCTCCTACAGTGAAGTCTCATTTGGATGTCATCTGATCCTATGGGGCTCGTCGCTGCTGCTGTGGAAGGCTGGCAAACAGCCCATTCAAGCTGCATCAACGGCAGAGGCTGAACTTGTGGAGGTGCTTGAAGGAGCGTTGGCAGGTGATGCAGTCAAGGTCGTTTTGGAGGAGGCTTTGGATGTTTGTGCTAGGTCATTTTCCTACACAGACAGCTCGGCGGCATTAGCCATCATCACCGGGGACACTGGATCATGGCGCACACGGCACCTGCGGAAGAGGGCCTTCATTTTGCGATCCAAAGTTTTGGCAGGAGAATGGATGATCAGGCATTTGCCTGGGGCTGAAATGCCAGCTGACCTGGGCACCAAAGTTTAGTCAGTGCAGAAGTTTAAGGGCCCCTCTTTTTTTA
>CAMXCT020005303.1:0-18915 GCA_947184155.2 Cladocopium goreaui | reverse complement strand
AGTGTGAAGTGTGGAGTGTGAAGTTTGAAGTTTGGAGTGCGAAGAGTGCAGTGTGCAGTGTGAGGTGTGGAGTGTCGAGGGAAGGACACGGTCGGGACAGGTTGTCTTTGAACTATAGGTCATTTATGTTTGGGAAACTTCCGCCGCCGGCTTGCCCGGGTCTATGTTATATGTATATATATATATAATTTGATTATACGCGTACGCGTGCGCGTACGTGTATGTGTGCGTGTAGGTGTTCGTGTACGTGTACGTGTACCATACATACATACATTCATTACATTACATTACATTTACATTTACATTTACATTTGCATTAATACATTACATTACATTACATTACATTAATACATACATTACATTACATTACATTACATTACATTAATACATTACATTACATTACTACACTACATACAACATACATACATACATTACATTACGTTACATTACATTACATTACATTACTACACTACACTACATACAACATACATACATACATACATACATACATACATACATACATACATACATACATACATACATACATACATACATACATACATACATACATACACACATACACACATACATACATACGTACATACGTACATACGTACATACGTACATACGTACATACGTACATACGTACATACGTACATACGTACATACGTACATACGTACATACATATTATATATCATATACACTGGCTGCTGCTGCTGGGCACCCGTTCGCTCCGCTTACTGGATGCGCTTCGGGGCTGCTACGGGCAGCCATATATATATATACATATCTATATGTAAGATATATACACACATATGTATATATATATATACACCGAGCATAGCTCGGTCACGTCTACTTGAGTGGACCCTAGCCAGTATTTTGGTCAAAGTCTTCTTCAATATGATATGCGCGCTCTGTTGGCCTCCATTCCTCGCAAGTAAACTCAACGAAAAAGCCCACATTGAAAACTTTTCATGAAACCAGTTTTTGTGTGATTAAAGTTTGTGCCTACAAATACCGATTCTCATTTGGTCATTGTAATTTAAGAGTGAATGTTGTATCAAACGAGACACTGCACTGTGGTTAGAATTATGAGTTTTGAATAGATAATGTTGATATCCTTCAAGGTCAGAACTGCACCAGAGATATAAAGAATACAAATCCCAAGCCAATCTCAAAAGCAACTTTATTCTTGAAATCGACAATCTTCAACAATGACCATAAATGCACATACCCGTTTGTAAATAGAGGCATACAGGAGCCATGCATTCGAGGGATGAAGTGAACATGCACATCTATTGCTACCCAAAACCAACGGTTTGCGACATGATTTCCGTGCGTTTCATCACGTCCCTTTTGGGCACATTTAAATGAGGTGAAGATGCATTCTCCAATTCAAAAGAAGCAATGGCTGTGGAGAATGTTGTGTGACTTGCCAGCAGTCCCCGCCATTCAATGGAACGACGCGGGAAGCGGAGAAGCGCGAAAAATATTTAGCAGATAGCTCTCGAGGATCAGGATCAGGATTAGTCTGAGTTCTAAGCGATGTTTGAAGACGGGTAGTTCGCTGAAAGAAAGTACCTCAGAGGAAGTTTTTCCTTTACACAACATGAAACGACAAAGGAGGGGCGATGTTTGATTTGCATTTGCCAAGGCGAAAGATTCGATCTCGGGCAAATGAGAAGCATGAAAAGAGTTCAAAGTCTGAATCTCAGCCTCTTCGCCTCGGTAAATCCTTGAACTTTGAGGTTGACATGAAAAGGAAGATAGGTGTCAAAAAAACAAAAAACGTGCCTAGGCCTAGGTGATACTAGGTTCATCTTTGACTCATCTTTGTATACGATTTTTTGGAGTCAGTGCCAGTTCAGATTGTTTGGTAATTAATATGCCTGTTTTCACCAGGTTCCAGCTTTGCGAAGAACGATTTGGCATCCATGCTGTTTGGAAAAATTTCATGCAATGTGCAGACTCCACCTTTCCGCAGTCGGGCCGCGATTTTCACAATGAGGTCCGGGATCGAAGCTTATCCCAACGACACCCTGTTTCAGGTGAGCCTCTGCAACGCATATGGAAGCGCGGCATCCAGCATCATTACAGCATCATCACTTCAAACATGTCGCATATCTCAAAAATGCAGATTCTGGTTGAAGATTGGGTCCACATTATATACGATAATGGCCAATAATTTTCAATGATGTTTAACGATGTTCATCGGCCCAATTACAATGCCACTTGACATTCGCAAGTCCATCGCCGTGCAGGTGTTGAAGAGATGGGTCAAGAAGTGCGCAACGAGACGAGAAACATCTAGCGAATGTGTCGCTTTGCGGATAGCATTTGGAATTCTCAGGGCTTGACAAAATTGCATTGCGCAGGCCACTTCCAGATCAGCGTACGTTGCTTGCAGTGATGCTTTTCGTCGAGGTGGGGCCATTGGGGCTGGGTTGGGCCGGGCCACCGTGTTTGATCCCAGTAGACACCGCATGATCTTATGCCGTTCCTCACACAAGATGCACGGGCCAACACCCTAAACCATGAGAAGTTCTCAATGAGATGGTGACTCGATAGTGCAGAAATTGCAGATGTCTCGACTATCTATTTTGTTCTTGACTGCATGCATTTGCTGAGCGAGAAAGCTGGAAAACAGAGGTGCTTTTGATTGAGCCTAAGTTCTGACTTGCCTTTTAAACCCACATGGAAGCTTGATGAACGAACTTGACCTGCCCTCGGTGGCCATATCCTTTCAAAACTCTAAATCGAAATTGAATTGGAGAACTCCGGTCAAATATCCACACAAGACATGGGGGTTGTATTTAATCATATTGTTAGAGCCTCGCACATCGGCGTGTTGTTGCTGTTGCTGTTGCTGTTGCTGTTGTTGTTGTTGTTGTTGTGGTTGTGGTTGTTGTTGGTTGCTGTTGGTTGTTGTTGGTTGTTGTTGGTTGTTGTTGGTTGTTGTTGGTTGTTGTGGGTTGTTGTGGGTTGTTGTGGTTGTTGCTGGTTGTTGTTGGTTGTTGTTGGTTGTTGCTGGTTGTTGTTGGTTGTTGTTAATTATTGCTGGTTGTTGTTGATTGTTGTTGGTTGTTGTGGTTACGGTTGTGGTTGTAACAGTTGTAGTTGCAGTTGTAATAATTGTTGTTGCTGTTGCTGTTGTGGTTGTGGTTGTGGTTGTTGTTGGTTGCTGTTGGTTGTTGTTGGTTGTTGGTTGTTGTTGGTTGTTTGTTGTTGTTGGTTGTTGGTTTTGTTGGTTTTGTTGGTTTTGTTGTTGTTGTTGCTGTTGCTGTTGTTGTTGTTGTTGCTGCTGTTGCTGTGGTTGTGGTTGTTGTTGGTTGTTGGTTGTTGGTTGTTGGTTGTTGTTGGTTGTTGGTTGTTGTTGGTTGTTGCTTGTTGGTTGTTGGTTGTTGTTGGTTCTTGCTTCTTGCTTCTTGGTTCTTGGTTCTTGGTTTTGTTGTTGTTGTTGTTGGTGGTGTTGGTGTTGGTGTTGGTGTTGTTGGTGTTGTTGGTGTTGTTGGTGTTGTTGGTTTTGTTGGTTTTGTTGGTTTTGTTGGTTTTGTTGGTTCTGTTGGTTGTTGTTGGTTGTTGTGGTTGCTGCTCGTCGTTGTTGGTTGTTGTTGGTTGTTGCTGGTTGTTGTTGGTTGTTGTTAATTATTGCTCGTTGTTGTTGATTGTTGTTGGTTGTTGTGGTTACGGTTGTGGTTGTAGCAGTTGTAGTTGCAGTTGTAGTTGCAGTTGTAATAAGTGTTATTGTTGTTGCTGTTGCTGTCGTTGTTGTGGTTGGTTGTGGTTGTTGTTGGTTGTTGGTTGTTGTTGGTTGTTGGTTTTGTTGTTGTTGTTGTCGTCGTCGTCGTCGTCGTCATCGGTTGTTGGTTGTTGGTTGTTGGTTCTTGTTTCTTGTTTCTTGTTTCTTGTTTCTGCTGCTGTTGCTGCTGCTGGTGGTGGTGGTGTTGTTGCTGCTGTTACCCCTGCAGCTTTTTTCTCAGCCTCGTAGTGGCCGAAAATCTTCAAATAGGTTGTGCTTTCACGTTTTTTGAAAATATCACCGTAAACACCGCCGCGGGAGCCAAAAACAACGGTATTTACGATGTTTTTTGCTTCTGGTAGCAAAAATCACCGTATTTACAATGTTTTTTGGCTAGTGCCTAGCAAAAACACTTGTAGTTACGCAGTTTTCAGCATGTTGCAAGAAGCATTTCATCCATTTACAATGTTTTGGCGCTTGGTGCGCACCAAAAAAACAGCAAAAAATCCGCCAAAAAGTGCCCAAAACAACCTCCAAAAAGCATCTTGTCATTTTTGTCTCTTTTTTTCCGACCCCGGAACCCGAAAAACGTGAAAACACCACCAGAGTGAACGATTTTGGGGAAAGTTCGGTGGCAAGGGCGCACAGCATGCTAGTAGAGGACGGATCGGGGACGGGGCCGGCAGCTCATAGCGCCTGACGTCGCTTTCCGAACCGACAAGACACTAGCTCCAAAATGCAGCTCCCAGGTCTCAAAAGCGATGCTACTGGGGCTTGCGGCCCATGTCGCTTTCTAAACCGACAAGATATTATTTCTGAACCGACAAGATGCTAGATCCAAAATGCACCCAAACAGCTGAAGGATGGATCGGGCACGGGCGGCCCAGAGCCCCTTGCGTCGCTTTCTGAAGCGACAAGACACTAGCTCCAAACAGCAGCTCCCAGGCCTCAAAACGGCGCCTTCGCCACGCCCAAACACCTAACGTCGCTTTCTGAACCGACTAGAGACTAGCAGCTCTTAGGTCTCAGAGATGGCGCCTTCGCCACGCCCAAACAGCATGCTACTAAAAGACGGATCGCGCACGGGGCCGCCACCTCATACTCCCTAACTTCGCTGTCTGAACCGACAAGAAACGAGCTCCAAAAAGCAGCTCCCAGGCCTCAAAACAGCATGCTAACCAGCTCCCAGGCCTCAAAAACGGCGCCTTCGCCAGGCCCAAGCATGCTACTAAGAACGGACCGGGGACGGGGCCGGCAGCTCATAGTCCCCAACATCGCTTTCTGAACCGAAAAGAAATTAGCTCCAAAAAGCAGCCCTCAGACTTCAAAAACGGCACCTTCGCCACGCCCAAACAGCATGCTACTAAAGGACGGATCAGGCACGGGGCCGGCACCTCATAGCGCCTTTTATAACGTCGCTTTCTAAACCGTTAATTAATTCTATAGCCTATAGCTCCAAAAAGCAGCTCCCATGCCTCAAAAACGCCGCCTTCACCACACCCAAACAGCATGCGGGGCCAGCGACCCAGAGTGCCTAACGTCGCTTCATGAACCGACAAGACACTAGCTCCAAAATGCAGCTCCCAGGCCTCCGAAGCGGCGCCGTCGCCATTGACCTTCGCTTCGGATTTCGCTTGCCTCTTGCCTCTTCCTGGCTCGTACTCTTGCAGCTTGCTTGCTTTTGCCCTTGCTCTTTCAGCTTGTTTTCTTGCTCCTTGCTTTTGCTTCAGTTTCTGTGCTTCCTGCTTGCTTCTGTTCTTCCCCTTGCTGACAAGCTTCTCGAAACTTGCTGCTTGTACTATCTTCTCTAATGCGCTCCCCCTTGCCGTCGGCAGGGGTCGGCGGATTCTTGTTCTTGCTCCTTGTGTCGTGTCCCATCTTCTCTGACGCGCTCCCCCTGCCGTCCATCTATTTTCCCCCTAGCTCCGTCTCTTGCTTTCTATAGTTTCTTGCTCCCTGTTTTCTCTCTGCTTCCTGCTCGTCGACATTTGCTGCTTGCCATCTCTTCTCTATCTTCTCTGACGCGCATCCCCTTGCCGTCGGCTGGGGTCGGCGAATTTTATCACGCAGTGTATACCATGCACCCCCAAACTTATCTGGCCCAACCCAATCCAATCAATCCAATCCAACTTACCTAATCTAATCTAATCAAATGTCATCGCCTTATCTCTTCTTATCCTACTTTATATGGGAATACGATCATTACCCCACAGGCTCAGGCCTTGGACATGGAAGTTCTTCCGACCTGAGCTCAGCGGTGACAAAAATGGGATGGGATAGCGAACGTTGGATATACTGTGGATGGAAGAAATCTTCTAAATAATGGGATGTTTATATGCCATCTATCAACTGGAGCACTATTTCGCAACCATCTACAGTATGTTGATATTTTTGGGGTGTTGTTGTTTTTGTCGTGTTTTGTTGATATAATGGGAGAACCAAGAATATTCTGTCATATTTTGGCAAAACGTGATTTCCCATTGGCAATCTTCCCACAACTTATGGCAATTTTGAGATGGGGACAATGATGGAGAAGGGTATCATTGGGGTGCAGTATGCCCGCTGAATTTGTGTGGGTGGCCGAAAAGGATAGGGATTAAATTAAATGTCCCAACTTATGGGGGGGCAAGCACCATGGCGATATCCAATTTCCAGGATTGGTTGATGGGAAACTTTGTTTTTGAAAGCCTCTATGACTGATGGCAAAAGCCATGATTTCCCATGGTGCTCGGAAGATCACTGAAAGATCATTGGGAAGATTTTAGACCCTCTTCCTATATATGTATGTAATGTAATGTAATGTAATGTAATGCAATGCAATGCAATGCAACGCAACGCAACGCAATGCAATGCAATGAAATGTATGTATGTATGTATGTATGTATGCATGGATGTATGGATGTATGTATGTATGTATGTATACATAACATATATAGATATTATATTATTTATTGCGTATTATTTTTTGATATTATATATTATATATTTTTGATATGTGTTAGAAATTATATATTACTTATTTTTGACTGATTACTGTATATGATATATTTTCAATATTACATAATATATATATATATGTTTATCTTGTATTTTTGTTAAATATTTTTAATTATAAAATATGCATTTTAATATATAATATAAATATGTTTATCATACATTTTTAAATATAATTTATAGATCATATATTTAATATATTATATATGTATATATATATATATTATATAGTTTATTTATACAATATATATATATTATATCATTTATTGTGTTTTGTTTTATATATATAATATATGGTATTTAATTTACAGTCATCGACAGAATTATGGAAATGAAAAAAGGTTCGCGCGCCACAGGTATCGGAAAAGGTTCGGCCCCGAAAAAAAGATGCAATCGGACCGATAAGACCGATCAAAAAAAATATTTTTGGAAATGGCAATTTTCGGATCCTGATCCTCCAAACTACCTGGTTTACAGCGTATTTGCATGATCTTGGGATTAAACCTAGATTCAGTTTTCAGATCCTGATCCCCCCCAAAAAAAGATGAGACAAATGTCTACAAGAGCTTTTAATTCTTTCACGATGTGAGTTTAATTCTGGAAATCTCACTTTTCGGATCCTGATCCTCCAAACTACCTGGTTTTGAGTGTTTCTGCATGATTTTTCGGATTAAATCCCGATTCAGTTTTGGGATCCTTATCCTCTAAACCACCTGGTTTACAGCGTATTTGCGTGATCTTGGAACTAAATGTAGATTCAGTTTTCGGATCCTGATCCGCCAAAAAATGAAAGATTAGACAAATGTCTACAAAAGCACGATGCGAATTTAATTTTGGAAATTTCACTTTTCGGATCCTGATCCTCCAAACTACCTGGTTTTGAGTGTTTTTGCATGATTTTGGGACTAAATCTAAATTCAGTTTTGGGATCCTTATCCTCTAAACCACTTGGTTTACAGCGTATTTGCATGATCTTGGGACTAAATCCAGATTCAGTTTTGGGACCCTTATCCTCCAAACCACCTGGTTTACAGTGTATTTGCATGATCTTGGGACTGGGATCTTTATCCTCCAAACCACCTGGTTTACAGCATATTTGCATGGTCATAAGTCATAAGGGTTACCATAAATTATGCGCCGTGGCCATGGCCAAAAGAATTTTGGAAACGTGTCAATAGAAAAGTTGTCACCCGCAAAATTATGGAAATAGTCCAATTCCAAGAAGCACCCGCAAAAGGCTCGGGAGAAACGATAAGAGAGATTTTAGATTTCTGCACTTTTATGAGTAAAACAGAATTATTACCGACCCATGCGGAACCTTTTTTTTCCATTTTCAGAATTCTGTCGACGACCATATGTATATAATATACATTTGTGTATATTGTGTATATAGACAAATTTATACCTGGTGTCTTTTATGAGTGACGAGATGTGACGAGGTTTGACTCATGAATCAGAGTCGGAATGAAACACTGGTCATTTGACTAGTGTCCCAAGGCCGGACTTGAATTCCATCTGTCTGTCTATGTTGACCACGCAGGAGCAAATGTTTATTTTCCATTCGTGTCCATCCCTGGGTGTCCACCCTTGAAATATGGATTAGTCCAAAAATGAGGGATGCCCCAATGTCTAGCCTTTTGAATAAGGCAAACGATGAAAAACTACTGAGAATTTGAGGTTTTCCGAGTTTTTCAGGCAAAACCATTGTTTCAGGAGGTGGACGACATGCGGAATGCCTGCAGGACTGTGGGGCTGCCCGAGTCAGAGTCTGGTCAACTGCCTTCTGAGATGACCCCTCGAGCAGCCCTTTTTATGGGAATGATGATAAATCAGTGGATGGTGGCTGTGGTTTTCCGTTATTTCAGACACAACATGACACATCATGACACGACCATTTTGAGGTTGATAATGTTCATCCATACCTGAGTATCATAGACCAAGGGTGCACTATCACTTGGAGAGTACTGTAACATAGTGTAATGATGTGTAATGTAGGGGGTCATTGGGAATGAGGTGCCACCGCACTTGATGTTGAAAAAGGCGCAAGGGGTGCTGGTTTTGAAGGGACTGGCTGGGAAGTGAGCCTGCAGGATTTGTTTTGCCTCTTTTGAGTTGAAATATCCCTCCAATCCGTTGATTTATCATGACAATACTAGAGTTGATATATTATCGTGGTACATATGTACTGTGATGTTATGTTCTTGCTATTTGGTGTATATGCTGTACATTTGGTGAGGCAGATGCGAAGATCCCAGATTTGAAGCTCCGAAAAGAGATCGCTCCAGAGGCGGGCCATCAGGGCAGCTATTGTTGCGCATGTCTTGGCTTGACTTTGCAGTGGTTGAGTCGGACAGATTGGAACTCTTCTTGCTGTGCATGCCTACATTCTTTGCAGCCGAGCTTTGTAGTGGGGCACCATTTTTGAACAGTACAAGTGGGTGATAGGCCGAAACTGTTTGATCGATACTTGGAGCAACAAGTTCCTTTGAGCACATGTTGTAAGCACATGTTGTGGTGTATTCTTGGATGTTGTAAGCACATGTTGTGGTGTATTCTTGGAGCTCTTGTTGAATTGTAGGTTTATAGGGGCATAATCTCCACATCTCATCTGGAGCAGCTCGATGGATGGAATGCCTCTGGCATTTTTTCCCCTGCCTAGTAGGCAGTACGATGCACCCAAGACAATCTTGAAGATAACAGCTACCTAGTAGTGCAAAAACTGCAATATGAAAGGGTCGGAAGAGCGCAAAGGCACCCCAAAGATTTATTCTAAATGGCGAAACGATGTACATGTTGTCTTGTGCGCGCAGATCATTTCTCAGCTGAAGACGAAACTCAGCAGTTTGCTCGTTGGCTCTGTCGAGATTGAAGAGGCCATTGATCTGAAAATCTGGGAGATCCTAAAAGGATGGTGAAGCATCAAGTCCATGGGTACCTTGTTGTCAGACAACCCATATTATCCATATTGTATGAGTTATGCGTGAATCATCCTTTTGGTGGAGAATATCGAATCGTGTGCCAAAATACTGGAATAGTTGTGCAAACATGGAGACCATCTGCAGCCAGTTCGCATCCAGTGGCTCAATTTCAACATCGATGTCTCGTAAAAATGACATGAAATGACATGATTTTTCGCTGGCCCCAGCGATTGTAACGACCCAACGATGTTTTTGTCTTTCCTCACGCCTCAAAAGCGAAGGAAGACTTGGGTCAAAACATTGACACCCTTTTCCTGGATGCTGGATCCCAAGAGTGGAGAAGAGTCTCGATTCAAACATATTCAAACTAAGTCATGAAATGTTCATGTCTTTCGCTTCAAGTGACTATGGAAATGGGAAACAATAGTGCAGACTAAGATGTGTTCTGAGATGTTCTGAGATTTGGTGCTGGCTCGCATCTGGAGAAAAGGCTAAGGCTAAATTGAGTAATTACTTCATATTACTTCTGGTATTTGGTTGGTATACCCCATCACACCGCCGGCTCCCAGACTGAGAATAAGTGTTGTAATCTGAGCGTGGGCGGACCAAGACCTTCCTGACTCGAATCAGGATCAAACAGGGAAGTGAGAATAGTCAATGGCATCCATTTTTCCTCTATGTCATGTCAGAAAATGAAAACCATGAGAAACCCAAACTTCATGTGGCAAAATTCCGTGGTTCATGCGCCCAGATCCCTGCCACGGTGAAGATCATGGGCTTGGCCCGAGCCTTTTTGGCCTGGACAAAAAGGAATGTACCAGCAGCCAAAGACCAAAGATGATATGCCAAAGATAATTACACAACATGTATATAAATGATTATAAATGTATATAATATGTTTTGCATGTGATTACATATGCAGACATTACACACATACAAAGATATTAATTATAATATTGTATATATTATATATATATTCACATGCACCATTCACACCATATACATGCATACCTCCATACGTACGTAAGCACATACATGGACATAGGGATGTTTAAGTTGACCATGAGAGTCTTGAGGTTTCTTGGGCCATGGCTCTTGACATGCAGCCTTTCAAGACATGAAGTTTCCTCAGGTGATCTGTGATCAGTCAACTGAGGTGCACTGTTGTGAGTACGTTGCCATCCTCAAACGAGTGTTTGATGCCCAAGAGCTGCAAACTTTCCCCAGTTTGATCAACTCATGAGTTGTTCCCAGTGGCCATCCAGGTGGGATGCCAAAGAAGAGCTCTTCAACAGTATAGCGCACTAAGCTCAGCCTGGTGTTGGATTTAGTATTGTGATATATTGTGATTGGAAAGGCTGAAGTTACTGGAAACCGTATCCAAGATTGGTGACATTTGGTGATCACAAGATTCAAAGATGTGGAAACAGATGGAAACAGCTACAACTAGCTAAGATATGCTCAGATATGCTCATGTTTCCTGATTTGCACATCTGAGGATGGACCAAGACCCTAGTTTGTACACCAAAACAACCAGCGGTTATTGATGTGTATCCATTTACTTGGGAAAACATGTCACAACATGTGAAAAGCCATAGGTTTTGAGACTTCAGCATGTAGCCCATGAGTTGAATCTGTCAGCATCAGCTCATGGCAGGAAGCAGGTGGAACAATGGCGAAGCTTCGAAGTGCTGTGTCGCCTCAGTCTTCGAGATGCCTGTGTTCTGGTCCGGAAGCCTAGCCCTGGAAGCCCAACATGGGAAGATGACAGGCCGGTGGAAATACAATGAAATACATGTGTATACATCTATACTATTAAATTCTCTAAATTTAATTATAATATATATATATACATATATATGTGTGTGTTGAAAAATGTATGTACAGAATATACTGATATATACTGTATGTCTGGTATATCCATATCTCTATCTATTCTTGACAGATGAGTACGGGTCCCAAAGCTTCTTTCGTTAAAGAAATATGTTTAAAGTTTAAAGAAAAACAACTGTCGGTCTTAGGTTTGCCCAAGGGACCAAATCACGGAGCATTAGAAGGCAGCACCAAATAAGTTCAGACAAATGGTGCAGCAAAGGAAACTTGCTGCTCTTCACCTGTAGTGTCATTATGTCATTGATTTCGAAGAGTTACATAGACTTGGATACTATGGACAAAGTCCGTAGAAACGAAGACTGCAGCTGAATGGCAGAAGAACGAGCCAAAGGAAGACGGTTCGTGTCAGGTTGATTATACATATATGTACCATGTTCCCCACATTTTGCTGTACATTGTATTCTTTGGCTGGTTTGACTGCAGAGCACTATGAATCCAAAGCCAAGCACAATGAATCCTTGGCCAAGGCTAAGCAGACGTTGGACGCAGATGTGGAACACCTTCGCAAATCCAAATCTGTCAGATTCTGAGGGCGGGAGCACTCCTGATGTACAGGGAAACAACAAGAACAATGCCTGTGCCACAGAGCCTATGCCGTTTCCACAAGACAAAAAATGAGGATTATCCTGTCTAGATGTTCTCTGACTTTGGAAGTCGCTCAATACCACTACATACTTGGACTTGAATCGTTGTTGACTTGGGGTAGTTGACGTTGCAAGAATCTACAAATTGACATTGGCATCACTAATTCTGGCACAGACTGCTGGCTTCCAAGAGGGTGCTCTGTGAGACAGAGACAATTATGGTGACAGGTGTTCAAGGGCAATTTGCCAATACAACTACGCAAGATGTGCAAATAAATCGTACAAACATATCCAGATGGGACCCAAAAAGCCCTTATTTTGGTGAGGGTTCGACTGCACACACGAAATGAGGATCATCGCTGGTACAGACGAAAGCGGGATTTCAGTGTGCGCATATGTTATCCCAGATCTGCGCATTGTTGATCTGATCCTCTGTCCTATTTTGGACGGTAAATCCGCACTTCGTCAAAGTCTCCAAATGAAATATGGTAAGTTTGGGTTCCAGGCATTTCCAGCCATATACTACAAGCATCTACAAACTCATAGTGTAGCAGTGCTTGGCAGAGGTCTGTCAGACCCGTGTTGTTCAGTTGTTCCTCCACTGCCTCGCTAAGTCGTGCTTGAATCGCCTAGCAGCAGAGTGGAAATTGGCTCCAAGAGAGGCTCACCAGCATCGGCCAACGTGCTGGTGATTTCCACAGCGCTCCTTTGTCGTACGGGTTTACTAATCTTTCTTACTTATAGTTTACAGATTATTTATGTTTATTTATGAGTTTGGACGCAATATGGCTGTAGTTTTACCATGTTTTCCCATGTGTTGCCTCATTGCAGATTCTCAAATCGAAAAAGGCCCGCAGTTCCACCAGTCATGGCACATTGTCCACACATATCAGGAGGACATGATGTTGCTGCATATGCTGGGGCTGAATCGGCAGATACAGGCCGATGCTCCTGAGACACAGCCGTAGCGAGGATTGATTCCAAATAGCATCAGCATCAAGCAGCTACAATTGTCAGACTTGTGAAGCAATCAATCTGTTCCAGAAATACCGAACAGCTTGGTGCCTCGACAGGTGCTGCTCAGCATCGAACGCGATGTCGAGTTGCAATGGTGTGAATTGATGGCCAAGGTGTTGCAACAGACCGGCGCTAAAAGTTGAAAGTATTGGTCTTTGATGGGCCATATTATTTGTATGTATCTGTTTTGTTTGCGAACTGTATCGGATAGATAGATCAGATAGATCAGATAAATCAGATAGATCAGATAGATCAGATTAGGTAAGACAAATCAGATAGGTGAGATAGGTGAGATTGATGAGATAGATAGCATAGTTAGATTAGAATAGATTGGATTCGATTCAATTAGATCAGGTTAGATTTGATTAGCTTAGATAGGTAGAGTAGATTAGATTGGTAGGTTAGATTAGATTAGCTAGGTAGATTAGATTAGATAGGTAGATTAGACTGGATGGGTAGATAGATAGATAGATAGATAGCTTTATTTGGAGGGCGTTGATGTTTCTTACTGTCCAGGTAGAGGTAAGAGAAGAAAGAAGTGCAGCGCTTGGAGAGACTCATTGAGAAGTCATGGGGACTATAGTGACTAGAGCACGAATCAGCTCGACATCGCGCGTTGAGGTGGAAAGCTTCGAGAATATCTTAATTTCACTCAACGTTTGAGGCGCCATCATTGATGCTGTGGAAGTGAGCCAGGCTGCATGTGGTGTCTGAAAATATGGTACCGCCCCCCCCAATTTATATAAATTATTCGGGATCCTGACGATGATCCTATTTCAGGATTGCTCAAATCATAGGTAAATGATGGGCACGGGGGGAAAACTGGTCATTTTACCTCTTTATCATCTTTATCCGGTGTTCCCCAGTTGTATCTGGGGTGGGAGCAACCCTGTATTTTCAGACAAAGCCATGTCACAAGTACTGCAGTTGTGTCCTTTGATTTGATCATTTTGATGACTTGGCGAAGCCGATGTTGTGACCCAGACCATACCTCAACGAGGAGGATTTGCTTCCAGGTGCGCGACACGACACTTTTGCAATGACATCAAATAAGTATCTATCCCCGTTTGACAGGCCAGGTGTTGCTTGATGTATCTTGATGTTTTCTTATGTTTTCTTGATGTTTTTTTCTTGGAATACCTTTGAGCATCTTGGAATCACCATGAATGTGGGATGGAACTGTACTTGAAGGCGTTGCGCCAGTCCTGGCGCCAGGCAAAAAGCCACTCGAGAAAGAAAGCGGTCAGAAGCGCGGGCCAAAGAACTGAGACCTTGGAGAAAACTCCCGATGTTTTTCCATGGAAACAGGGAGGATTTTAAAGGGATCCAAAGGATTTGCAAGGGAATTCTCCCAATCAAACATCTTAAGGGATAGGGAGCGAAGCGATGTTGAAGGATGACAGCCATGAGGTCATTGAATCATGGATCCATGGATCAGAGGCTTGAAATCTACGACTTGGCCATGGTGCGACAAGGCGATCAGCTCAGTGGAACTTGAGTTTGAGTCTTTGGCTGCCATGCTATGAATGAGGTCAGCTGGGAATGCCATGTACAACATATTTTTCACCACATAGCAACAGAAGGGTCTAAGTCTAGGGTCTTGAATTTAGCTGGAAGATCTGGAAGCTGACTGCATTCCCAGCCACCTCGCATGGAATCAGTGCACCGCAGGCGTGTCCGAGATTTTCAAAAAGCTGAAACAACTGTACAAGTGGAAGCCTGACATGAGCTCTCGCAGGGAGCTCAGGCTGACATATGCGGATGGCAAATGTTTACATTCGCTATTGCGAGACATGAATCAGTCTTGGAAGATCATGGAAGTTTCAGTGCGCCTGAGTTGTGAGTTTTTGCATCAAGGAACGGCGATCTCCAAAACAAATTGGGTCAGTACCTCAAACATGATCAATTGCAAAATATCAGAAAATGTGAATGGAAATATGTCGAGTACTACATGTTTTGCTATAGATGAACAAAACATAACAAAACATAACAAAACTGTATGGTTGAAACATCTAAGCTGGCCTATGGGTGATCAGCCAGTGAATCAGCGTCAGGTTGCGCGACTCTCCGCAGTCTTGAAGTTGGTGAAGACGACGCGCCCCAGTGGCATTCGCAGACCTTAGATGATTCGTCAAGATTCACTTCGATCATCAGTTCTATCTGGTGTCATTTGATTTTACATGTATGAGCATATCAATCATATCAGATCATATCAGTATATCATAGTATATACTTGTAATATATCTAATTATATATATATACATATCATCATCTATAAATATACATTATATTCTGGTACTCTATATATATATATAATTATATATACATATGTGTATATATATATATCATTCTAGTGTCATCTCCTCATCGAAATGATCATCCTTTGAGACCTGGGATCAAAGGTACACGCTGTCCGCAGACAAAGAGCTGCGGAAGTTCCTTCAACTGGAGGCTTCCAGGCAAAGCGGTGGAGGGGGAACCGGCCAATGACAAATCACGGGATGGTGGGTGGGCTTCCAGATTTGGAGTTTGGAAATGTTTGGAACAATCCCGTAGTATTCGTAGTTTCTGTTTGATTTGAAACATGACTCGACTTACAAACTTTGCACGCTCTACATGCAAACCGTGGAGAACGTCCAACGTGGTAGGCATCTGGGACGAGGAGTGTAGCACCCATCAACACTATCCTATGGTTGGCAATTTGGCAGGGACTCAATGCCCCAGCTGTTTTTGTTTGTGGTTGTGGTTGTGGTTGTTGTTGATGCTGCTGTTGGTATTGTTCCACTCGGAGGAATTTGGGGAGCGAAATCTACAAGAACTACGTGCAGTGGAGGAACACGGAGCAAGGCTGGGTAAATGAAATCCTGTGTCTACTGTCTTAAATTAGCACTGTACAGACTGTACATGTTTGGGATAACCAGTTCAGTATAGTTAAGTACCATATATGATCCCAATATTTACCAACCATAATACAGCTCCCTTTGAACAAACAGGCAGCATCACCTTCAGGCGATGGTCTTCAAAAGCCTCGGAAACGAATTGTGCGGAAGCTTGAAGGAAAGATCTCGGCCAGAAAGGATCATTTAGACCCCACAAAAAATAGGTGAAAAATGGGGAATACTGCCACAATTGAAATGTTGCGACTGTTTTGGCTTTCACAATGTTTTTCAATGTTTCTTCCTTGGGAACAATATGGAACAATTGTGGTTAGAGATGTTCAACCAGTGTCCGTGGCATCACGCCTTGCATCGGCGGCAGACCCAAGAGCAGATCAGCTGATGATTGCGCAGCATACGTTGCCAAGAACCTCGATGACCTGCGAAAGTTGTAGAGAAAGAAATAGGAGACCACAATGTCACAACAGAATTGAGTGCTTTAAATTGTGAGAAACGAATTGATACACGCGTAGTTTGATACAGACCAGCGGGTAAAGCAAATCCATTGCAATACAATAGAATTGCATATCTTACGCATCGGAAAATAGCCAGAATACATGCATCCCTGTGAAAACGCAAAGCTATTTAAAGGAAAAGTACACGAGAAGATCCCCAGATCAAGAATTGTATGTTCAAAATTAGACCATGTATCAGTAATTGAACCACATTGTATGAAGAGGAAGAATACGATGAACAAATATATATATATATATAATAATAACAATAATAATAATTATTATTATTATAATTATTATTATTATCATTATTATTATTATATACAATATATATATATATACAATGTATATATATATGTGTGTATTATAATATTATATATATAATATATAACATACACATATATATATTATATATGTTATAATTATAATATGTTATAATTATAGTATATATATATATTTATTTATACACATACAAACGATACCAAAGATGTTGATTCTTGGAAATCTGATTTTGACACCAAGAGTGAAAGTTGCCGTAATGAAAACCTGTGGGATGATTTAAGCTGGAAAATGATGTATGGACGGAGAGATGAACCCAGCCACTGATGAAAATTTGCGTCAAATCATCCTTGGAAACCCTCACGCACAACATCAATGGTAAGGAACACGTATTGAACATCAACCTAAAAATCATTACAACATACAAACGGCCCCATCTTCGCGTGAAAGTCATGCTGTGTTGTTCTACACCTGAACTAGTATTTGCAAGTTGCAGCCATATTTGGAATAGAAATTGGAAGTACTTTTTTTTAATATTTTTTTTTCGGAAGTTGGGCTGCTTGGTGATTGTCCTGGATCAGTGACTGGAATTTCCGGTGTCCCAGTGGCAGCTTCACGGCTCGCCCCAAGGCCTCTGAACATACGATGGAAGAAATGAGCAAAAAGTGGGAGGCCCTAAAGGGCTCGGATCACCTTCTAGACCAGTCACACTGTACGATGACTCTGAATGTTTGTCACTGGGGCCCAGAGTAGCTTCACAGAAGTTGTAAGACTGAAGTATCTGAAATAGAATTTGCCCACTAATTTGTACTAGACATATTAATGTGGTTAAAACAATAATAAACCACCCATGACTGGGAATGGCTTATTATTGTGTTACCCACATTATAACATATTATAACGTATTTAAGTGTGCCATCCCTGGACATCATCCCGAAAGGAAAAAAACCATGCCTCTGCCAGGAGCTCATTTCAATTCACTACCCCGAGAGCACCCAACAGCAGCAACCTCAACATCAGTCAAGATCTCAGAGCTCGGCTTCTTCAGTCAACGATGAGACGTTCCCAGCGAACGAACAAACCGAACCATGGCTGGTGGATTTCCCAGCTTGAAATAATGTTGATGTCACCAGGTTGGGGTTTTCTTCCCAGCTGGTCGTCGTGAAATTAACCATTCATCATATTTACCATTCATCATGAAGCATTATAATCCCATGATATAATCATCACAGTAATGAAGATGGTTATAATATATTATATATAATCATTATTCACCATTGACCACTATATAATGATGATTAATGGGATTATAATGATTTACCATGGATGTGAGATGAAGATCTGTTGCGGACTATTAATCATTATAATATATTATAATTATTCACCATTGATAATGATTCACCATTAATCATTAATCACCAATCACTAACGGGATTATAATCATACCATTATTAATTCGCTTATAATAATTAATCATAGTCACCATCATTAACTTTTGTAATCCCATCAATCATACTTATCAGACATCATTATTCACCATTGATCACCATTCAGGTCGCTTATAAAGCATTAAGATGGTTATGCAACATGAGTGATTATTGGTAATATAAATCATCATTATCAATCATGATATTCACCATCATTATTATTTGTTGACTCAAGATTCACGGTGCGGGGATCGAAATGAACGGGGCTCAACGCAAGAAACGCAAGGCCACGGACACCTGCTGGACTGGGTGTGGCCGTCTGGCACTGAGGAAGAGGACATGTCCCAAGGAGAACAGTGGAGACTGTGTCTTAATTCACAAGTGTATGAACATCTTTAGGGGATGAAAATTGATGAACATTGAACATGGATGAATATTGATACTTGTTTCCATTGAAACATGGAAAATTGATGAAGATTGAATAAGAATGATATGAATAGTGATTGAATAGTGATTGAATAGTGATTGAATAAGAATGATAATTTTTCATAAATCTACCATTTTCATTTTCATAATATGAAAAATTGTGAAATTATGAAAATGCTAGATTTCCCTCTGGTTTTTCCCTTTGGGTTTCCGCCCGTTTCCGGAAAGCGAGGCAATGACACC
>CAMXCT020005302.1:0-18928 GCA_947184155.2 Cladocopium goreaui | reverse complement strand
ACTTCTCTGTGTAAAACCTTCTGTATGTAAAAAGCTCCTTTGTAAAGACTTCTCTGTGTAAAAGCCCCTGTGTGTGTGGGTAAAAGCTTCTGTGCGTCTCCTCCCTCCAGCTTTCTTTCGGGTCACGCTGTCGTCCAGTTTCAATCTGCAACGTTGTTTCTTGTGGAAGAGTGCAAAATAATGCAAAGAACATGTGAAAGCATCGCGTGTTTAAAAATTGAACATAAACAGCGCACAAAGTGCTGTAATTTACAGCATATTGCGCTGGCAGCTGGCAAGAACCCGCGTAAATACCACAGTTTTAGTCCCCCAAAGTGGCTAAAACACTGTTATTTACAGGGTTTCGTTCACGTCACGATCTTCGATTTTTTGGGAAACGCGTAAATACAAGCGTTTTTTGCGTTCATCAAGGCAAAAAATCGGTTCAAAAAGTGCAAAAAATGCTGTAATTTACAGGGGTTTGGCGCCGTCACGGGCAAAAAACTGTGTAAATACCAGCGTTTCAGCGTCCAAAAGTGGCTAAAACACTGCTATTTACAGTGTTTCGTGCCTTCCACGTTTTCTTGAAATTGCAAAACCAGTGTAAATACCAGCATTTTTTGCGATAAACTTGCCAAACATGCTGTAATTTACAGTGTTTTTTGGCTTGGCTTTCAAAAACACTGGTATTTGCAGTGTTTTGTGCATCTCGGGTCAAAAAAGTATTGGTATTTACAGCATTTTCTGCGTTTTTGCATTGCTCCCGCAAAAGACGTTAAAACGCAAAAATGCTGTAATTTACAGCATTGTGCCCATTTCGAAAAGCTGAAAATCGTCCGAAAAATGTGTCAAAACGACAATTTTTTTCGATTTTAGGTACCCTCAAAACGGGGGGGGGGCGGGATTTTGCTCTTGGAGACGCTTATGAGCGACCCGGATTCCGGCCAAAAAGCTCTCCCCCACCCTCCTGAAGGATTTTTGGTGTTTTTCGGGGCCCGGCGTCCGAGGGTCGGCGGTTTGGGGCGCGCCTCACCTTAGAGCTCTAGTCGCTCTGGGACGCTCGTAGGGCAAGCCACTCGTGGGGAGCCGGCGGAGCCGAATTTAAGGGCTGCCGCCCCTGCCGCCGACCCCGGAAAAATGGGGAAAGAGGAAACATCACGATTAACATTTCCCATATGTGTGTCGGTCGTGTTGTGTATGTGTGTTTATATGTATATACCTTGAGCAGCCTTTGCTCACTTTTATATAACATCGCCAGCTTGCAAACCAAGAAGCAGGCATCTAGAAAACATGTCTTTTTCCCAACCTTTTCCGCTTTTTCAATCTCCCATCAGCTCACCTGCTGCTGCTGCTGCTGCTGCTAACAGAAGAGTAGCAAGAGCACCTCCCGGCACCAAAACAGCAAGGCACGGAAGGACGAACATGCCCAGAATCGCACCGAAAAAGTGCCTAACGTCCCTTCTGAATTCCTAGAAAAAATGTCTTTTTCCCAACCTTTTCCGCTTTTTCAATCCCATCAGCCCACCTGCTGCTGCTGCTGCTGCTGCTGCTGCTGCTAACAGAAGAGTAGCAAGAGCACCTCCCGGCACCAAAACAGCAAGGCACGGAAGGACGAACAGGCCCTAGAATCGCACCGAAAAAGTGCCTAACGTCCCTTCTGAATTCCTAGAAAAAATGTATTTTTCCCAACCTTTTCCGCTTTTTCAATCTCCCATCAGCGCACTGCTGCTGCTGCTGCTGCTGCTGCCCAAAAGCACCTCCCGGCACCAAAACAGCCGTTGCTGCTGCTGCTGCTGCTGCTAACAGAAGAGTAGCAAGAGCACCTCCGGCACCAAAACAGCAAGGCACGGAAGGACGAACAGGCCCTAGAATCGCACCGAAAAAGTGCCTAACGTCTCTTCTGAATTCCTAGAAAAAATGTCTTTTTCCCAACCTTTTCCGCTTTTTCAATCCCATCAGCCCACCTGCTGCTGCTGCTGCTGCTAACAGAAGAGTAGCAAGAGCACCTCCCGGCACCAAAACAGCAAGGCACGGAAGACACTGCCCAAAAGTGCCTAACGTCCCTTCTGAATTCCTAGAAAAAATGTCTTTTTCCCAACCTTTTCCGCTTTTTCAATCTCCCATCAGCTCACCTGCTGCTGCTGCTGCTGCTGCTGCTGCCCAAAAGCACCTCCCGGCACCAAAACAGCCGATGCTGCTGCTGCTGCTGCTGCTGCTGCTGCTAACAGAAGAGTAGCAAGAGCACCTCCCGGCACCAAAACAGCAAGGCACAGAAGGACGAACAGGCCCTAGAATCGCACCGAAAAACTGCCTAACGTCCCTTCTGAATTCCTAGAAAAAATGTCTTTTTCCCAACCTTTTCCGCTTTTTCAATCCCATCAGCTCACCTGCTGCTGCTGCTGCTGCCCAAAAGCACCTCCCGGCACCAAAACAGCCGTTGCTGCTGCTGCTGCTGCTGCTGCTAACAGAAGAGTAGCAAGAGCACCTCCCGGCACCAAAACAGCAAGGCACGGAAGGACGAACAGGCCCGAGAATCGCACCGAAAAAGTGCCTAACGTCCCTTCTGAATTCCTGGAAAAAATGTCTTTGTCTTTTTCCCAACCTTTTCCGCTTTTTCAATCCCATCAGCCCACCTGCTGCTGCTGCTGCTAACAGAAGAGAAGCAAGAGCACCTCCCGGCACCAAAACAGCAAGGCACGGAAGGACGAACAGGCCCTAGAATCGCACCGAAAAAGTGCCTAACGTCACTTCTGAATTCCTAGAAAAAATGTCTTTGTCCCAACCTTTTCCGCTTTTTCAATCCCATCAGCCCACCTGCTGCTGCTGCTGCTGCTTGCAGAAGAATAGCAAGAGCACCTCCCGGCACCAAAGCAGCAAGGCACGGAAGGACGAACAGGCCCTAGAATCGCACTGAAAAAGTGCCTAACGTCCCTTCTGAATTCCTAGAAAACATGTCTTTGTCTTTTTCCCAACCTTTTCCGCTTTTTCAATCTCCCATCAGCTCACCTGCTGGTGCTGGTGCTGCTGCTGCTGCCTACTGCTGCTGCTGCTGCTGCTGCCGTACTGCCGCTGGCTGCTGGCTGCCGACTGCTGCTGCTACAAGCCCCTTCTCCTGCTGGTGTGCTAGTGCTGCTGCTACAACTCTGGTGCTGCTGCTGCTGCTACAACTCTAGTGCTGCTGCTGCTGCTACTACTGCTGCTGCTGCCTTACTGCCGCTGGCTGCTGGCTGCCGACTACTGCCTACTGGCTACTATTGCCGCTGGCTGCTGGCGACTGACTATGTGCTGTTCTACCCTCTAGAATAGAAGTGGTACTAGTCCGAAACCAGGGTCAAATGTATTATTCCCTAGCGCGCTCCCCCTTGCGTCTGCCGGGGTCGGCAGATAGTAGTATAGTATCGTATCGTATCGTATCGTATAGTATAGTATAGTATAGTATAGTAGAGTATAGTAGTAGCAGTGCAGCACCTCTTCTTCCCTTACGCGCTCCCCTTGCGTCGGCCGGGGTCGGCGGATTTCGGGGGAGTTGTGAGGCCCCGCCAGCTACTAAGGACAAATTGACTGAAACCAGGGCAAAAGCAGCAGAGCTTTCCATACGTTGCTCAAAAATGGAAGAGTCGAGTTCATCGCTGTCGAGGCCACAGTTCGGCATCCGTGTCAAAAAGTTGCAGCGCACCACTGGAGTTGCAAGGGATTTAGCCTTGAAATGTCGCATCGCACAAGCTCGTAGAGATCTCTTGGGGCGACTGGCAAGGCAGTTAACTAGTGATGCTTTCTTGCAGGGTGCCTCTGCAGTGTTGGCCATTGTTTTTGACGTGAACAGAGAAGTCAGAGAAGTGAAGGAGTGGAATGAGGTTCTTAGCAGGTCTGTCCGAGAAGCTATGCAGAAAAAGGTTCCGGAAGTCTCAAACTGCTGCGTTTCCTGGGACATCGACAATGATCAGCTGATTCTTTACATTCTGAACCCGTCTTCAAACTTTGAATCTGAATTTGCAATACACAGTGACGGCACCTGTCAGCTTGCGCCAGTGGTTGAGGCCGCTATCAGGGCTGAGCTTGGCAATTCAGAGCTGACTCTGGGGGTTTCGCCAAAAGCATCAAGGCGATTCAATGCAGCACAGATTGATACCCCTTTGGACCTTCTGAGTTTGGGTATTCACTTTCACGGCCTACAAGGGAGCGCTTTGACAATTGATTGGGTGGAGCCTGCGAGATGGGCAGATGTTTTTGGTTTGAAGATGGATGATGTGATCATTTTTGCGAACCAGCGTTCAACTGCAGAAATGACACTGTCCCAGATACCCCTCCATGCTGAGGGCGGTGGCCTCAAATTATGCGTGTCAAGGGCAGTGTGACAAATGTCGGAACGCGAAAAGAAGAAACAGAAACAGCCATACAACAAGATTTGCAGTGACGCTCTCACAATTCACGCGTTCTATATGATCTCAGGGACGAAAATCCATGAAAATCCCTATTTGCGAGGGGCCACTTGAGGAGGAGGAAGTGTGAAGTGAAGATGCTTGGTCTGAAAATCTGTGCGAACACTCGAGAATCATTGACGTACAGAGTGGCATCCCAAGTACTTTGATTTGCTAGTTTCAACCTGGCCTTACTATGGCTACCACGGCCTGCAAGTAGAGCATGCACCTCCAAGATCTTCCAAGATAAATGAACGAAAGGATGAAATGAAGCTTTTGCCGGGTGGACTGAAGGTGCGATGGGCGAAGCTAATGTACAGTATATACTAGTAGCCATATAGCAGGAAGACTACGGTTCGAATCGGTTCGATCCGGTTTCAATTTCAAAATATGAACCTGTTCCGGTTCGATTATCAATATAGAATATATAGAAACCCCATCCAGTTCCCGGTTCCTGCCGGTTCAAGCTTGGCGATGATTATGATCTTCATTGGGAACATGGCCTCTCATCACTAGGAGCTCTCATGGACTCATTTTTGAAGATCAGAATTAATTCTTTAACATTCATAATCATTAAATTTAATTCCAAATAATTTCAATTACATTCATTGTCTGAGAGGTTGGCATGTGGGCCAGTCCAATTGCAGCATTTTGCTCAGAGACAGAAGAAAGTGGCAAGCACTTGAAAAAATGGCAGCAAAGTGCTGGCTGGGATGGGGAGAGTTGCCTGTGATTGATCAGCTTGTGTTTTTTGTTGAATGTTTTGGAATGAATTTGAATGTTTTGGAATGTTCTGGTACTATCTGTAATTTTCTGGAATGTTACCCAGTGTTTGATGAGATGCCCTATCATGAGGGCCCCTGAGCCCACAAATGATATGAGTTTGAACAAAGCCCTTTTATTTTTCATTTTTCAATGGGCCCCACCAACGCAATGCCAATGGGGGGAGTTTCCAGTCATGACATAAATACATCATATTACAAGGCGTCATTATGTATTTGGTTTCATCAAAAATCTTCATGGGCATAGAATCCATATTTTGTAGCTAGCCCACCTTGCCCCCCCCCCCACGGGTCTGAAAAGGGTCTGAAAGGCTTTTGAAAGGCCCCTGAAAGGCCAATCCTGGGACCCAATACATGGTTAAGAAATCCAATCCTTTGGAATGTGTTATCAAACTTCCGACAATATGGACAGATGGAAAAGCAGAGTGGGAAGAGTCAGAGAAAGAGAAAAAGTCAGAAGAAAGAAGATGCGGAGGAGGGCCGCGAAGCACATTTCCAAGTCAAAATGTACAAAACACCACATGTTCGGACCACTTTTGGAAGTTGCGATGTTGAAAAAGCGCATGCCGTTGTGGCGCGAAGCACATTTGGAAGTCAAAATGCACAAAACACCTCAGTGTCGGAGCACGTTTGGAAGTTCAGATGTCGAAAAAGTGCACGCCATTGTTGTGGGAAGCACATTTCCAAGTCAAAATGCGCAAAGCACACCATGCTCGGACTACTTTTGGAAGTTGACGTCGAAAAAGTGCACGCCGTTTTGG
The DNA here is from genome assembly GCA_947184155.2 of Cladocopium goreaui. Taxonomy (NCBI): domain Eukaryota; class Dinophyceae; order Suessiales; family Symbiodiniaceae; genus Cladocopium; species Cladocopium goreaui. The sequence goes on along the minus strand of CAMXCT020005302.1, from coordinate 12,988 downwards.
CGCGAAGCAAATTTTGAAGTCAAAAGTGTAAAAAACTGACGGGTTTGGAGCACTTTTGGACGTTCGTTTCGAGTGGCAGGCGCAAGGGATTATGCACCTTGTCAAAAGCGAGCAAAACGTGAGGGTTTTGTAGTCACTAAAACGATGGCGGGCGTGGGACATATACAGAGGATCTGGCAAGATGTCTTTCGCGTGGTGGGCGCAGTACAAGAGACATGTTCATCAGAGCTGTTCGGAGGTCAGGGCGCTGATTTCCTGAGAGGGGTTGCATTTTGGAGCATCAGATCTTCAGGTTTGCTGCTGAGATGATTTTGCGTCACAGGTGCAGCACTTCGTATGACCCGGTATCACTTTTTTGTTGCAGGCGCAGTAGTTTAGATAGGTGGTGGAGTCGAAAAATCGCAAAACGCATTGGCACGAGGCCGTCAGCTCTGCACTCAACTTTCCATTTTTGAAGGACGTCTTGCAGAATTGTTTCGTTTTTGATGTTGTCAACTTCGAAAATTGAAGGGTCTGGCCGAGTTGCGTCGTTTTTGACGTTATCACTTCAAAAATTAAAAAAAGTCTCACTGGATTGTTTTGTTTTTGACGTTGTCAAGTTCAAAAATTGAGGAAGTCTCGCAGAATAGCTTCGTTTTCAATTTTGCAGGTAGGCAGATGGATCAAAAACTGCAACTACCACTACCACTACACTACAACTACAACTACAACCACAACTGCGTTACAGTACCCTACGCTAATTACAGTACACTACACTACAACGACATCTACAACTACAACAACAACCGCCACTACTACTACTACTATTACTACTACTACTACTACTACCACTACTACTACCACCACCACCACCACCACCACCACCACTACCAGTAGTACCGCACAAGGCGCTGGCGGAAGTTTCAGAAACAGGACACCTATAGGAGAGATTGGTTGTTGTGAATCACGGATGGCAGAGCGAATCCACTGATGGACCGAAAGCTAGTTGGAGCTGTGTTTTTTGGAGTGGCTGCAATGGTTGCAGTGGTCACCTGGTCGGTCACCTCACCCACAACTGCTGGATGTAGCGTGGTGTAGCGCAGATGTAGTTGTAGTTGTATTGTAGTGGAGTTGTAGTTATGCTGTAGTGTAATTAGTGTAGCGTAGTTGCAGTTGCATTTGTGGTGGTGTAATGAGTGTATTGTAATGTAATGTAAGGCAATGTGGGGTAGGGTAGTGTAGTGTAGTGTAATTGAGTGTAGCGTGGTTTAGTGTAGTGTAGTGTAATGCAATTAGTGTAGTGTAGTGTAAAGTAGTGTAGCGTAGTGTAGTGTAGTGTAGTGTAGTGTGTTGTGTGGTGTAGCGAAGTGTGGTGTAATGCAATTAGTGTTGTAGTAAAGTGTAGTCTTATGTAGTTGTAGTTGTAGTTAGTGTGATGTAGTGTAATGTAGTGTAGTGTAGCGTAATGTAATGTAGTGTAGTTGCAGTTGCAGTTGCAGTTGTAGTTGTAGTTGTAGGTCTTAGTGCAGTCTCATTCAGTGTAGTGGAGTGTAGCGTAGTGTAGTGTACTAAGTGTAGTGTAGCGTAAGTGTAAATGTAGTATTGTTGTGGTTGGTTGTAGTTAGCGTAGTGGAGTGTAGTGTAGTGGAATGTAGTGAAGGTGTAGTTTTAGTTGTAGTGCGGCGTATTGGAGTGTAGTGTGGTGTAGTGGTGGTTGTAGTTGAAAATGCTACAAAACCCTCACGTTTTGCTCACTTGTGACAAAGTGCACAATCCCTTGCGCCTGCCTCGCGAAACGACATCTGAACTTCCAAAAGTGGTCCGAACCCCTTATGTTTTTAACATTTTGACTTCGAAATGTGCTTCGCGCCGCAACGGCGTGCACTTTTTCGAGATCTGAACCTCCAAAAGTGGCGCGAACATGTGGTGTTTTGTCCATTTTGACTTCGAAATGTGCTTCGCGCCACAACGGCGTGCACTTTTTCGACATCTCAACTTCCAAAAGTGGTCCGACAATGGTGTGTTTTGTACATTTTGACTTCAAAATGTGCTTCGCGCCACAACGGCGTGCACTTTTTCAACATCTCAACTCCCAAAAGTGGTCCGAACATGTGGTGTTTTGTACATTTTGACTTGGAAATGTGCTTCGCGCCACAAGTGCGTGCAATTGTTCATCTCTCATCTGGCCAGATGGCTTTGCACCCGCCGCTTTAGCGAGCCTACTTTTCGACCCTCCGGAGCCACAAATCATTGAAAAACATATAATGTTTCGTGACTTTCCTACCTTTTCGCGCACCTGCATCTTCTTTCTTCTGACTCTTTTTCTCTTCTCTGATCTTCTCTCTGCTGCTCTTCTCTCTTCTACTCTTCTCTTCTCTCTGAATTTTCCCATCTCTGCTTTTCATCTGTCCATATTGTTGGAAGTTTGACTTCTAAACTTCCTTCGGCTACTACTGCTAAAATCTAGCTACTCGAAGCTCCGAAGTTATCCGAAGCTACAGTCAGAGTCTGGAGTCATCTGAAGTCACTGTCTGGAATCATCTGAAAATACGGGCTAGTTTGGTCTTGGTAGTCTATACAGTATATCGTATCTACCTCGGGCCCGGGATTGGCCTTTCAGAGGCTTTTCAGATCCGTTTCAGACCCGCCGGGGGGCTAGCTACACAATGTTGATTTTACAACCCCATGCAGCTTTTTGATGAATCCCAATCATAAAGCCGTCTAGTATGATGTCTGAAAGTTTTGAAGATTGTAGTTGGGAGTGGGATAACCCAAAAAATCAATTCAATGGATTTCAATGGCCCCGATGGGCCAAAGGCACCGGCTTCCCAGCCAAGAGTCAAGTTTATTGTTTTTACGGGTGTCTCGACATAATTCCCCTAATCCAGAACCTTTTCCGGTTCGCTTTCGGTTTCTACTAATCTAAACCGGTTCGCCGGTACCCAGTTCGGTTCGCAGCCTCCCTGATATAGATCTTCAGTGAGCAGCGGATCTTGGTGCAGTGGAGAAACACCATTGGTCCGCTTGGGGTGGCAGCCAGTGCCTGGCCTGGTACGTTCCAGTAATGGATGATTGCAAAGTGGGCAGGGCATTTCGCCACATTTCAGGTTCGGCAATGATCAGCCAAGTTGGCTCAAGCATGCCAGAGCCGATACCAGCTTTTCTTGCTATGCATCATTTCCAAGCACCTGAGCTGAAGAAGAAACAGTTTTGGCATGGTCTTGCATGATACGCCCAGTTTTTTGAAGGAGTACTTAAGATTACGTACTTCGGTGATCCAAATGCTTTTCTTTGTTCCCATCGTGGTCGGTTGTCTTTCAAGGCACCACCCCGCATTACTGCGGTACAGCCCGGCGAAAACGACACAGAGGCAGCGCTAACCAACGCACAATTAAAATTCTGACTGAGTGAAGCAATGTCAACGATACTTTCAGAATGAGTTGTGTTTTTGGAGGTTACCCGATGTTTTGGGTATCTTTCGCATGCTTTCGTTTCTTTGATCACTGCAGCCTGGGAATTCACAGTGTTCGAGGCTCAAGGTGGTGTACCCGCAACAACAACTGAAGAAACTGAAGACAAGCTGGATTTGCTGGAGGCTTGAGCCTTTTGAGCCTTGAAGGCTGAAATCTGAAGAGCGCCATCAGAACTTTTGACCCGACTGGCATCATATGTTTGGACTTGTTTTGCCTTTAAAGCTACTGTATGAATTTCTTTGTTGGGGACATCACAGTATATTGTATTGCAGTATGTCAGTATTCACATAACGATTCAACAGGTGTGATGCCCAGTGTTTAATACGTTGTTTTTTCATGTTTTTTCCCTAGGTCCGCTCTTGCGGAAGCTTTGACCAAAAGTCGCAATCTGACACAGATGCAGACGACTTCAAGGTGCCATTTGCCCGAATGCGTAGCAAGGGTTCCCGTTTCACTCTGGGGTTGTTGGGGGTTGAGGGTGTGTTCGCTCGACGTCCGCAGCCGTCCGCAGCCGTCCGCAGCCCCAACCGTCCGCAACCGTTCGCGCGATCCCCGTATGGCTGTGCCTTTGGTAAGTTCTGCAGAAGGAGTCATTTTTGGAGGCTTCAAATGTCGCGTTGCTTCGTTTCGCGTGGCAGGCGTGTCACTGCGTGACAGACGTGTTTCGTAAGGTGTCGAAAGTCGTTTTGTGTGGCAGGCGCAATACTTTTGCGACGTTTTCGCAAGATAAGTTGCAGTTTTCGTGGCAGGCGCTGCACTTTGGACGTGTCGAGCGTCATTTTGCGTGGCAGGCGCAGCACTTTAGACGTGTTGCGTTGCGTGTTTTTTTTGCGAATCGCATTGTCAGGGCTGCGTCAAGTGACAAGGTGCAAATTCCGTGGCAGGCATGGCATTTTGTGAGATACAATTTATAATGAAAATTGACGGAATCCTCGCACGAAACATCAATTTTGAGGTAGCAAATTTTCAAGTTCTAAGGGAAACTCGTAGGAAAATCGACGTCGAAATGCTCGTTTTGATGCCCCCACGTGCCTCGTCTCGAGTCTCTGCTTTTCCTCTAACCTCGCCGTGTCTATGGGGGAAGCCGCATCTCCTTTTCGAAGGTTTCCAAGCAGGTTGTCATGCCGTTTTGCGTGGCAAGCGCGGCACTTCGTGACATTCCAACCTGTTTGACAACATGTCGAAAGTCGTTTTGTGTGGCAAGCGCAATATTTTTGTGTCGTTTTCACAAGATGAGTTGCATTTTTTGTGGCAGGCGCGGCATGTTGGAGAGCGTGGCAGGCGCAGCACTTCAGACGTCGCATTGCCTGCTCTACACTCCACAATCCACACTCTACACTCCACACTCCCCACTCCCCACTTTGCACTCCACACCCCACACTTTACACTCCACACTCCACACTCTACACTCTACACTTTCCACTCCGCACTCCGCACTCCACACTCTACACTTTACACTCCGCACTCCACACTCTACACTCTACACACCCCACACTCTAACTTTACACTCCACACTCCTTACTTTACACTCCGCACTCCGCACTCCGCACTCCACACTCCACACTCCACACTCTACACTTTCCACTCCACACTCCACACTCTACACTTTACACTCCACACTCCACACTCCACTTTACACTGCACTTTACACTCTACACTCCACACTTTACACTTTACGCCTTGCACTCCTCACTCCACACTCCACACTTTACACTCCACACTTTACACTCCACACTCTACACTTTACACTTTACACTCTACACTTTACACTCTACACTCTACTCTCCACACTTTACACTTTACACTGTACACTCCTCACTCCCTACTTTACACTCCACACTCCACACTTTACACTCCACACATTTACATTCCACACTCTACACTACACTGTACACTCCACCCTCTTCCGCATTCCACAAGGTCTACAGTGCACTGGTACGGTCACAGGGGAAAAATGTAGACTGTTCAAATATCTTGTTTCACAATAGTGTTCTACGTGGCTGCATTCGGGTTCGTGGGCTGCATCTTGTTTTCATTGGAATTGATCACAGCCTGCATGCTGGTTAATTTTTGGGCCCGCTCAGCCCACGCATGCCGACAGGATTTGTCACCGGAAAAGACAAGCGAAAAGGCAGGGATGCTGATCACTTGAGCACATGTTGTTTTCAAAGGGCTAGCCATGCCATTTTTTGCTAGCCGGCCAAGCGAAGAGGAGCATGGGCCATAAGTCATACATTGCCATAATACAAACCAGAAACTAGAGATGAATGATGATGAATGATGATTAATGTCTCAGGTATCACTGGCGATATCGTGGTGAGGTAAAACACCTGTGCCCTGAACGTTTCTGCTAGAGCCGACTCGTTGAGACGCACAGGAAAAGGAAAATGATGATGAATGTCTTAGTAGACATGAATAGACTTAGGAACCCCTGAGTTTCTGAGACCTTTGCTCTACTTAACCGCGGGAGGCCAAAGGGCAGTTTCTGGAGAAGCTGAATTTTAGCCCTGAGGGGAAGGAAATGGAGGCAATGCAGCCACTAGAGGCTGGCAACATTTGGCAATCGGAAAGGGTCATGATGGGGAGAGGGCCTTGTCGTCCGAATAGAATCATGGAATGACCACCTGACAATGTTCATCATGTTCCTTGCCATTCCTTCACTGGTGATGTATGCACACAGTTCGTGACCGTGGTTGGTTTCTGGCATGCTTTGCTAAGCTTCATCGCCACGTGGCTCCAAGCGGCTCATACGTACCGCAAGTTTTGGGCGCAGTTATTGTGTGCCAGGACACTGCAAAAATTACAAGTGCGGTGGAGCCAGCTTGGAACCTAGCAATTTTCTGCAGGGAGAAGGTATACAACGGCGAATTGCAAACAGAATGGTGGCTGTTTCATGCTGTTTCTACATGATTGAAGCTGGTTTGCTGTCAGGACATAGAAAAGGTTGGAAGTGCTTTCGCTCCTGCCCGAAACCTAACCTTCCCTCCCTTGACATGTGGACCATGGTGGACAAGCAGGCCCTTGTAAACTTTGGCTGGCCCTTGCACTGTTGAAATTTGATGCAAATGGTGCAGATGACAAGATCAAAAATCAAGGAGGTGTCTCTGAAGCGGGATAGCGACAGAGAAACCAAACAGGCCACTGCTTCAATCACCTCGAATCTTTTCAATGCTTTTTGCCATCGGCCGATTGTATTGTGCCTGAACTTCCAGCACTTCCTGCGCAGATTTTAGGATTGATTACGAAAGACAGGCTAGGCTGAAGCCATGCTGAACTTGATTGAATTATGTTTCCCTTGTGTATTTGAGAACAGGAGGGCAGAAGGGTGCGTAGGGTGCGCCGGAGGGGCATATGCGCGCGCGTCAATACGTAACGAGAGTCGTATTGCTCGGAAATGAAGGAAGAACTAGCTACAGTAGCGTCGAACTGTTTGGGCATGCTCCTGGCGCTGTCATGAAGCGATGATGTGTGATGGCAGAGTTTGGTTTCGTGATGTCTCAGATGATGCCTTTGGGATGTCGGGGAGGGAAAAACAGGCTTGCAAACTCGTTTGAAATACGTGCGACTGGAAGGGATAGCCCTGGAACACCGCTTGCAGACGAGAAGGCTTGTTTGCCACTGAGCTTATAGCGGCATCATTTTGTTGGGAAAAGGGTCATACGACTGGTATTGTTTGATGCAGTAGATTTTTCAGAACAGGGACATCAAAGACAATCTGGGAGGTATTTGTCGGAAAGAGGTGCGGAGGATGTGATTATGTGGTAGGAACAACAGGCTGCTTGATAAAGTGAAAGGCTGCCCAAAGGTAGCATGCGCAGGGTCTTGGCATCTCTTCAGCATGGTGTTGGAGTTGCGGCGGGGAGGGGTTGCGTAATGGCGAAGTCGGAGTTGAGGAAGGATGTTGAGATTTTGATGTGTTTATGGGTGATGGGCTCAGCTTCGTTCATGCTCGTGTCATTTCGAAAGCCAACAGAAGGGGTGCGGCTGTGATTTGCACAGCGCACGGAGTGAGCGTTAGGAGGTGTGCATGGGTGGGGCGCAGGGAGGCGTACTTTGGGAGGCTTAGGGCTTAGAGCAGCATAGTGTAGGGGAACAGGAAGATTTGGAGGATCAGTTCTTGTAGGTGTGGGGAAGGTGCACAGCGATGGGAAAACATGTGCTAGTTGCAATTTTTGGTTCCTCTTGGGGGGTTCTGAGTTGTACCGAATTATTTTGGTTGTTGTGGTTGGTTGTGGTTGTGGTTGTGGTTGTGGTTGTGGTTGTGGTGGTGGTGGTTCTGGTTCTGGTCCTGCTCCTGGTCCTGGTCCTGGTGGTGGCTGTGGTGGTGGCTGTGGTGGTGGCTGTGGTGGTGGCTGTGGTGGTGGCTGTGGTGGTGGCTGTGGTGGTGGCTGTGGTGGTGGCTGTGGTGGTGGCTGTGGTGGTGGTGGTGGTGGTGGCTGTTGTTGTTGTTGTTGTTGTTGTTGTTGTTGTTGTTGTTGTTGTTGTTGCTTTTGCTGTTGCTGTTGTTGTTGTTGCTGCTGCTGGTGGTGGTGGCGGTGGCGGTGGTGGTGTTGTTGGTGTTGTTGGTGTTGTTGGTGTTGTTGGTGTTGTTGTTGTTGTTGGTGGTGGTGGTGGTGGTGGCGGTGGTGATGTTGGTGTTGGTGTCGGTGTCGGTGTTGTTGGTGTTGGTGTTGTTGTTGTTGTTGTTGGTGGTGGTGGTGTTGTTGCTGTTGTTGTTGTTGTTGCTGTGGTTGTTGTGGTGCTGCTGCTGCTGCTGCTGCCGCTGCTGCTGGTGGTGGTCGTGGGATGTGGGATGTGGGATGTGGGATGTGGGATGTGGGATGTGGTGTTTGTTGCTTGGTTCCTGAGTTTTGCATTTTCTCTTCAAGAGAACGCGCAGTAGCCAAGTTGTTGCAAGCTGAGTTAAAGTTACTGCATGTCCTGCAGGGCCTGGACAAGCTGGAGGATGTCTCACTGCCAGAGGCAGCTGACAAGCAGGCCAAGCCAAGCAATAAAGTATATAGGGCATCAAGATGAAGGAACTAAACTACTTGGTAAGCGGCTGATAGAACGCCGCCTGTTTTTCCAACCGTTGCAAGTTCACTTTCCCTGCGTCTTCTTTGGGATTTCTGCGTTTGTCCATTTTTTGGACCCTCTCAAATCCTGCGACAAACTACTTCGTTTTATCAATGTTGTATTTGTAAGTGTGTATCTCTTTTTATCACAAGCGTTGCAGGACGCGAGTTAAATTTTGATAGACTTCGTAAGGACTAGAGCAAGGTGTCCAAATTCTGTACAGCCATTGTTTTATCAAAGTATCGATTTCTGGGTGCATCTTGGGTCCTAAGTTCCCTCTGATTTTGCGAGGGAGAGTTGATCCAATGAATTCTTTTCCGATCAATACATTGCGTTCCTGCAACTTGGGGCAAGTGCTTGTTCAAAGACTACCATTAAAATCTTCATGAATCCCATCACTTCAACTCACAGAAAGTGGAATTGTTCTAAATGAATTTAAAGAAGCATGGGACATAGTCAAGCAAAAACATAACATCAAGAGCGTGTTAGAAGTTACTTGAAGAAGTGCAGAGCGTAACATCAAGAGCGTGTTTAGAAGTTACTTGAAGAAGCGCAGAGCGTAACATCAAGAGCGTGTCAGAAGTTCCTTGAAGAAGCGCAGAGCGTAACACCAAGAGCGTGTTAGAAGTTACAACATCAAGAGCGTGTTAGAAGTTACTTGAAGAAGTGCAGGGCGTAACATCAAGAGCGTGTTCTAAGTTACTTGAAGAAGCGCAGGGCGTGTTCGATGCACTGTGCACATGACGTTTCTACCCCACCTCACCCCACCCCACCCGATCGACATGGCAAGAGCGTGTTCGACGCACTGACCCCCCCACACCCCCCCCACCCCACCCCATCCACAGAGCAAGAGCGCGTGATAAAAAGTAGGCGAAACCAACGCACGAAAGCTGGCGGCCTTCTATCAGCCGCTAGCCAACTACTTGTACTTTTCCAATATGGTCACGTAGTGAGAAAACATGTTGCCCTGCAACTCTTTGAGCTGCCTTGTGTACTTTGCAGTTTTTACAACTGCCGCGCTGTATTCCGGGGAAGGCAATACCAGCTCTTATGCTCTCTCGTGTCCCTGGACCTGGGTGGAAAGACGAGGTGAAACAGGAGGTGCTCAAATTGAGATGGAGAGGGGGGAAGGGGCCCGCAGTGCTACAAGCTATTAGTTAGGATGGCCATTTGTGCCTGTGTATGTGTCCTGCTACTTTCGTTGCATTTTAAATCAAACCTTCTTCATCCTTCTGTGCCTTCTGTTACTTTCGGACAGCAACTGACAACCAGGTAGGAACCAGAAGATCAAGAAGGGGTTGATTCGTTAATCCGAACGTACTCGTAGGCTCCTGGCAAACTAAAGACTCGCAGCGGAAGCGGCAAGTGCAATACCAACCAATATTGTTGGAGTACCAAGTCCCTTCCAATTATGACAGATGTTGACCAGTGGCTTGTGGAGCTCGCATTGGCAGCTGCCAAAGGCGTGCAAACGGAGACAGTGTATAGTTCAATGGGGCTCTGTCAGGTCACGCCTGAGATTCTGGCAGCTGTGAAATCGGAAGTCTCTTCTCAGTTCGCCGCACTTCAAGCAGAGATGGCGTCTCGGCATTGAAGAAGCTGCATGGGCAGTTTGACTTTGACATGGCACAGCATGTCGCAGTGCAATCCAAATGGTGCCTTCGATAATGCATTTGCTTCATTGTGCCGTACGTATCTCGATACATTTTTGATCGTATTGATTTGTTCTATGACTGTTCTATGTGTTCGCATTGATTCAAACACTCTCACAATCAATCTGTGCTTTGCCACTAGTCTAGGGTCTTCAAATGTTGGCTGAAAATAGCAGAACAAAGAATCTAAGATGTTTCAGTTTTTTTCTGGACAGAGCGAGGCTGGCGGTTTTGGCACCAGTGCGTTCATTTGGCGGAAGTTTCAAAATTGAAACGCTTATAGCCTATAGCCTATAGAGCGGAAGCAAGACTGTGCCTATAGATCTATAGGGTGCGGATGGGTGCGGCCAAGCTTTCTCTGCTCCGCAGCAACAATCTCTCGACATTTCATTCCAGTGCCATTATTTCCGTTCAATTTTGGAATCTTACACATTTCGTTTGATCTCATCTCATCTCATCCCATCTCATCCCATCTCATTTCATCTCGCTTCATTTGACCCAATCTCTTCTCATTTCATCTCACATCTCATCTCATCTCATCTCATCTCATCTCATCTCATCCAGTCTCATCTCATTTCATCTCATGCCGTGTCTTCTCAACTTTTTTCATGTCATCTCATCTCATGCCCATTTCATCTTTTGTTTTTCCCCTGTACTTAGATACTTAGATCTTACATGTTACATTTTCTGACTTCCCATCGAAGCTCTTACCCTCCCCACATCTCCCCATGAAACACCGTAGCAGCCCTTTTTTTTCCATGCAGACGTTCAATTGGGAAGTTGGGTTCCTGCGCAGTCCGCAACAACGCACGCAATCAAGCATCTCGCGTGCAAGATGTCAATGCTAAGCAGACTAAGTACCACATGGATGGCGTATCCGCGTAGTACGTTGTCTGGTCAGACTTGTCAACGCCACAAGCAAAAGCATGCGCAGAGGTTTGCGCGGAACGCGGTCATGCGAGCCTGAAAGATGACCCTGACCCAACAGCCAGGGCTCGGCTAATGACAGTGACAGAGACGTGACGTGACACTGCAGGCAACCCGCAACAACGTACCTGCGGCAAGACAAGAAACGACTACACTGACCCCACAGCCAGGGCTCAGCTAATGACAGAGACGTGACGTGACACTGCAGGCAGCCCGCAACAACGTACCTGCGGCAAGACAAGCAAAGACTTCACTGACCCAGAAATCAAAGCTTGGCTGGCTAGTGACAGGGGCATGACATGGACTACACTGACCCAACAGTCAGGGCTCGACTAATCACAGAGACGTGACACGACACTTCAGGCAGCCTGCAACAATTTACCTGCAGCAAGACAAGCAAAGATTTCACTGACCTAGAAATCAAAGCTTGGCTAATGACAGGGACGTGACGTGACACTGCAGGCAGTTCGCAACAACGTACCTGTGGCGTGAGAACAAAGCAATCGTGCGAGGCTTCTTTCGAAAACTGAAAGTGGAAGAGGTGAAAACAATCGTGCGAGACTTCCCTCAAAAAATGAAAGTTGAAGATGTAAAAGCGAGGCTTTCATGCGAGACTTCCCCCCAAAAAAGTGACAGTTGAAGATGTGAAAACGAAGCTTTTGTAAGAGACTTCTTCAAAACCTGCAACTTCAAATTGGCAAAACAACGCCTGAAGTGGCACTGACACGGCGGGGCCGATCCGAGAATGATCCGAGCATAGCCGGGAGCGCTTCGCACCTGCCGCAGCGCGGCAAACCTTCCCCAATCCAGACCGCCCGGGACCCGTCACGCTGCAGGCCTTCCCCACCCATCCTCCGAGGCACGTTTTGCGTTGCAAAACGCAGCATTTCGCGCATCGCTATCTCTCAAAAACGCGTTGCACGCGAGACTTCCCTCGAAAAGTGAAAGTTGAAGTTGCTCAAACGACGCTTTCGTGCGAGACATCCCGCAAAGTGAACGTTGAAGATGTGAAAACGAAGCTGCCGTGCGAGGCATCCCTCAAAAGGCGAACGTTGAAGATGCGAAAAGGACGCTTTAGTGTGAGACGTGTCTCTCAAAAAGTGAAAGTTCAAGATGTGAAAACGAAGCTGTCGTGCGAGACATCCTTCAAAAAGTGAACGTTACAGATGTGATAACGAACGCTTTCGTGCGAGACGTGTCCCTCAAAAACTGAAAGATGTGAAAATGACGCTTTCGTGCGAGACTTCTTGGACATCCATTGCTTGGACATCCTTTGCTGTGACATCCATTGCTGTGACAATCCATTTCTGTGACATCCTTTGCTGTGACATCCACTGCTGTGTCAATCCATTGCCCCATTGTGACAATCCACTGCTGTGACAATCTGTTGCTGTGACCACCCATTGCTGTGGCAATCCACTGCTGCGACAATCCGCTGCTGTGACAACCCAATCCATTGCTGTGACAATCTATGGCTGTGGGCTTCCAAATGTCCGTACCGCGGAAGTTAGACTTCTAAACTCCCCGTGATTAAGATATCATTAAGCGATGGAGACCATGTCGCACAAGGAAGCAGAAGGTTTAGTTTAGACGAGCCCAGCATTGGAATGTTTTGGAAGATGCTGATTGAAGACAGTCACAAAAAACCATTGCTGAGACTCGGGTCCTTTCGAGTAATTATAGAACATTCCGCAGTGCATGCGAGCAATGCAAATACTGTCTTGGGATAGCTCTGATGTCTTTCCTGGTGGTTTTGCTTCCTGTCTTGGGATAACTCTGATGTCTTTCCTGGTGGTTTTGCCTCCTGTCTTGGGATAGCTCTGATGTCTTTCCTGGTGGTTTTGCCTCCTGTCTTGGGATAGCTCTGATGTCTGATGTCTTTCCTGGTGGTTTTGCCTCCTG
>CAMXCT020005301.1:444735-461695 GCA_947184155.2 Cladocopium goreaui | reverse complement strand
TCGTCGATCTTGATCGTGTTTCTTCACCAGGAAGTTCTTGATCTCCTGGGTCATGAAGTTGCAGCCAATCTTCCAAGAGTTGGGGTAGTCCAGAATGATGAGCATGTTCTTGGTGTGGTCCATGTAGAAGTCCTCCAGGAAATTGAGATCTCTTCGGACCAATGCTATCTTCTGTCGCTTCTTCTCTGGAGCAATGACTACCGTCCTGGTTTCTGGGCTGTCTCGCTTTCGATCTGGTGGTTCCACATCCATCTTGTCAAGGTCTGGAGAGGTTGAAGTAGAGGAAGTCTTCTCCTTCTTGGTCTCAGTGGTTTCTGATGAGCTTGGCTCCATCGATGCCGTCTTGTAGTAGTAGAAGTAAATCATGCATGTGTCCTCCTGAGCCAAGTTGGAGATTTTCTTCAGCTTGAGGTTGTTGGAGTTGGGATGATGTTGAACTGAATATTTTCGTCCTCCAGCAAGCCACATGATCATGGTGCCTGTGGTGTTGTGTGGAGGTTTGATGTTTCGGAGTGCCTTGCCGATCATGATGCCGTGGAGTGTCAACTCCGTCATGGATTTGGAAACCAATTCGGCCCATTCCATGATCTTCCGAACTTCTGGCGTCTCCTTGGGCAATCTGTACCACTTGCCATCCTTGTGGCGTTTCAGCCAGCCAAAGTAGAGGATCCTGTGGTCGCTGATGCTCTCAGTGTACTTCATGAGGGAGAACAGCGCCTGTTCCACATTCTCAGACTGGATCTCAAAGTGGAAGATGCCCTTGTACTCTCTGATGTGTCGAAGGCTGACAAGGTATGGTTTGCCTTGATATTGGATCACAGCAATGCCTTCGGTTTGATCTAGCCGAAGCAAGAGAGCAGGTCCACGCCAAGCTTGATCTCGGAAGAGTTCAACCTCACTGGTGCCAGCGATCAACTCGTCGACCTTCAGCTGATGTGGTCGAGTCCTGTTGGCTCGTGCAGTGCGATCTTCAATGATCGCTTGAGCTGTTTCGGCCAGTGCTGATTGGCGTATCCTCACAGCACGCTCAAAGACCGTCACGTCTGTCTGCAGAGCTCCAATCACGCTGGTCACTCCAGGGCTTTCAGGATTGTAAAATCCTCGAGGCAAAACTCCAAACACGTTCATGCAAGGTGTGACTCCTCCATAGTTGATGGTTTGGTTGTGTGCCATAGCTGACTCTCGAGCCACTTCTTCAGGTTCTGGATTGAGACCTTGGCGTTGAAGTTCAGCTTGTAGTTTGAACATCGTGATCTTCAGCAGCTGAATGTGGCGTTCCACAATGCCAGTGCCCGTGTGCTGAGATGCTCCGTGGCCTTGAGTTGTGCCACGTGGGCAACGTTCAATGGACAGACGCTCAAACTCATGCGCCGTGTCCCAGCCCATCAAAGACATCTGTTGGTCCAGCACAATCCGCTTGGGCGGACCAAAGTAGGCCATCCAGCTGGAGAAGACTGCAGCCAAAATCGTCTCAGAGTCTTGGCCCTTGAGTTCAGTGCACACCTTGAAGCAGGTAGCTTCGTCGATGATCAGCAGGAAGACATGTCCTTCCCAATGGAAAAGATCCATCTGGAGAGTCTCTCCAAAAGTGGAGCTGCCACCAGCACGTAGTTGAGGTCGATTTGGAAGTCTGACAAACTTCCGGCACACCACGCAGTTCTTCACGGCCTCAGCAGCCAGGTCGATCACGTCCTGCGGCATGTTGGCCTTCTTCAGAAGGTTCTGGAAGTCCATCACTGGCGTGTCCCAGAGTCTTTCATGCATGCCGACCAGAAGTCGTAGAGCTTGGTTCCGATGTCCAGCTTCAAGGAGTTTCGGCAGCTTGTCGAACACTTTCTTCAGGTTGTAGCTGGGTCTGATCGGTGCTAAAGGTGCTCGATCATGGCTTTCGAAAGGTTCTATTTCATAGCCAGGTTCAGCTGCTTCTCCTTCTTCTGGATGTCCAGGACGTTCTCGAACTTCAGGAAGTAGTGCTGCGTCATCTTGGCGTGCAGGTAGTTCAGGTTGAGGTGGTTTCGACCGAGGTCGGTGTGATGGTGTCGAAGGTGCTGGTTGTCCACCTTGTTCAGCTCCAAAGACTGTGACCATCCAGTCATCGACATCAAAACTCTCGTTGATCTGGGAAATGGACATTTCTCGGATGTCTTCCATCTGTTGGATCGTCCACTCCTTGACATGGCCACAAATGTGAAGTCGAAGGTATGCAGATGCCTTCGCAAGTTGTGGTTCAGGTCCAGACTTCCGAAATGGTCGGAGTGAGATCCGAACACCCTTCACCAGCATGAAGTCAGAAAAGATCTCCTTGAACAGTTCCATGAAGAGTGCATTGTCGACCCAAAGCTCGTAGTCGATCCTGCGATTGGCAGCTTCTGAAATGAGGCCAAGTGATGTATGAATCACCTCCATGAGAAGCTTCTTCAAATAGTGGGACTTGTTCACGGAGAGGTCAATGCCAGAAAGGTTCTTGATCTCAACAACCTCCAAGACATCTCTGTTGGCATTGTCTTTCCATTGTTTGACTGGATCGGCTGGTGCAGAGTCGCTCTTCTTGGATCTTGGATTTGTGCCGGCTGCATATCGGCCATGTCTGCACTTGCCTGGGATCAAGGAGTGTGGAATGTCATCTGGGCAGAAACGTCCAAGTTGACAGCGAGTGCACTCATAGAAGTGTTCTGCCACATACCAACTCAAAGCTTGAGGCCAGGCCTTAATGTGCAACAGTTTTCGCTTGTGGAGAAAGTTCACAATGTCTTGTCGAAGTCGATGGCACATCGTCTTGGGGTACACCGCAGCTTTGGCTGTGCGGTTCAGGCCATCTGCTCCTTGTCCTTGAAGGTGAGCATGAGGAGTGCCTTTGTGTCCAGAACAGCGAAGTGCTGTTTTCGGCATTTTGAAGTTTGCCCCAAGACCTGTGGCTTTCTGCACTGGGTAGCCTTCACATTCGGCACCGTGCATGCATTGGTCAGCTCTCTGCTTCTTCTTGTTGTCGCTGTTGATGGTGAGGTCGAGTGGTGTCTCGGGTTGCCAAAGTGCACTGCCCCAAGGTTGTTCAACCACATAGCCTCGACCATGCTTTGACTGGACATAACATGTCTCCTCGGTCCAGTCCAACGCAGGCTTCTGTTGAAGGCGTTCAGCTTGTCGTAGATCTGGATCCTTTGAAGAAGAGGATACTGACCATGGGCCACATTCTGGTGCAAGGTGGATAACACCAGGGCAAAACTCATCTCGTGCTTGGCGAAGGTACTTCTGATGGCAGGCATTTCCAACATCCCAACCATAGCGCATGTCAATGGGAAAGCCAACTGTCAGACCTGCGATCAGCATGGTCAAGCTCAAACGTCCAGAGCCGCTGAAGACTTCCCAAAAATGCCATCGAAGTTTCTTGCCCTTCGCCTGCATGAACCACTTGGGAAAGTTCTTGGGCGTCACAGGTTTCAGGCCTGTGCGAGTGTAGTACTCCTCAGGAATGGCCTTGTACTTCTTCCGAAGACGTGCATCATCAAAACCTTCGGGAAAAGTGTCGCCCGTGTAGGAAGGAAAGTCCTCCTCCGTGTAGAAGTGCTGGATGTTGTCATCCTTGGTGTCGTTGGTGAAACTGCAGGGCTTTTCATCAGTGCAAACTGTACGCAAGGTGTTGTCAAAAGAAAGAATCTTGCCGTTGGGCTCAGAGTCCAAGTCGGCGATGAATTCCGTGTCTGAAAAATTGACAGAGGCTTCGCTCTTGTTGTGAAACTTGACGCTTGAGGCTGGAGCTTCCGATGGCAAAATGCCAGTCACAGCCTGGTTCTTCTCCTTGTTCAGCAAAGTGCCAGGAGTCTTGTCGTTCTTGTCCAGGATGTCGTCATCTGCAGTGAGAGCGCCATGTGATACTTCAGGAGGTAGTTGAACTCCATGTTGTTGTCCAGGAAGTTGGTGATCATCATGACATAGTGCTCCATCATCATCATCAGTCTTTGCTTCACCCCGGTCACCTTCTGCGTACGATGCCGCATCAGATGACGTGTGGAAGATGTGAAGCTTCTTTGGACAGGCATCCTTCCATCTCCGGCAACTTTCATCAGCTATTCTGTTCCAGAAGACCGCAATCTCCTTCTGGGTTTCCATGGATACCTTGGCAGTGGCGTCATGGTCGGTCGGCAGGATGTAGTGGCCTGAGTCCGTGAGGAGGATTCGAAGCATCTTCAAAGCTCCTTGGTCATCAGACCTCGAATCCAAAACAAGCAGGCCATCACCATTCTGGAAGTAGTTGGTGAAGATGGTGCTGTGCATCTTCCGCAAAGATGGATTGCCGACCAAGGCTGGGCACATGCTGCCATCACCTCCTATGACTTCACCTGTGAACGTGATCGGGCATCCACCAGTCACAAGTGGAATCGTCACCTGACCCAAGGTTCTGTCTGAACCTCCACTGATGCCGCTCACAGGAGAGGTGATGCTCTTGTCGATGGAGATCTCCTTGCCGTAGGGCTTGATGCAGTGCTCCAAGAGGTCCTTCAGGGTGTCACAGCCAATCAAGCCAGAAGCTGCACCTGGGTCTATGATCAGACCTCTTCTCTTTTCACCACGAACTGCAAAGTAGTCCGCCGCCTCGTAGAAGTTGAAGGCAAAGCTGAAGGCGTTGAGGTGCTTCTTCTCATTCTGTGCAACTTGTTGATGTTCTTCTCCAGAGTCGGTGTTGGCTGTGGAGATCCTCACAAACTTGGGACCCTCAAGGTCGCTTGGCGGTGTGTGGATCGCAAACTCTTGAGCACTTGCAGAGGCATTTGAAGTCCTTGTAGAACTGTCTGGAATGCCGTCCACGATGTTCAGGCCAGGTCGCACTGATGTGGGCTGTGCGAACCAGTGGCGCTTTCCAAAACTCTTTCCACCTCCAAACTTGCCTCGGCCAAAGTGGCCTTTTCCTTTTCCCTTGCCTTTTCTGAATGGCCTCCATCGCCAAAACTTGCCCTTGCCTTTTCCAAAACTGGGCTTCCCTTTTCCTTTTCCAAAACTTTTGCCAAAATTGGATCCCTTGCCAGAACCCTTGTTGTTGTTTGACATCGGACAGTCCTTGGCTCGATGCCATTTGGATCCGCAGACAAAGCAGCCATCATTGCCTTGTCCTTTTCCACCATAGTACTCCTCGGCAGCATGCTCGCTGGTCTTGTCGGAGGTCTTCTCAGGGTCTCCAGTGCTGCCAGCTGTCTGCTCTTCCTCCTGGGCATCCCAGTACTCTTCATCCCAGTACTGCTGGTAGTAGGCATCGGCCGTGTCGTCGTAGTCCAGGATCCATTCACCTTCATCATAGGCGTCATAGTCAGCCCACCAGGCATAGTCATGGCCATCCTCATAGTCGTAGGTCTCGTTCTCCATCCAGTCGCCATAGTTGTCCTCCATGACATAGTCCTGGTGGTAGTCCTGGGCATAGTAGCTGTCCATGTTCTCGTTGTCCTGCTTGTTGGAGGACAGCCGAAGTGCTAGTGCTCGGGCTTCTGCAAAGCGCGTGAAGTCACCGGCCACCTGGAGCTTGATGTCGTCCACCTGTTTTGATGAGAGGCCGCTGTGCTTGAAGAACAGGAAGAAGCGGGCCACCTCATTCATCTGCAGTCCAGCACGATCTGAGGCTTCATCAAAACGTGCATCAAACTCCACGCTGTACTCCTGCAGCGACAACCGTCCTCTGGCAAGTCCAAAGAACTTCTCAAGGGACTGTGTGGCAAGGTCCTGGTCCTGTTGGCCAAAAGCCATCCGGAGTGCTGCTGTCAGGTGTTGCACGCCGCTTGGCACATGAGCTTGAATCACCATCCCCGTGTTGGGGTCTCGAACTTCATCAACTTCAAGTCTCACCAAGGCAGCGTCTCCAGTGTCATGTCCTCCGTCTGGACGTGGTATCCTGAGGCTCATCGCGACCCTATGGGCCCTTCCATAAAGCCTTCCAGCAATGGTGGGTCCAATGGTCTCATCAGGGATGTTTGCTATGCGATACCACAACCTCAACCTGTCAAAGTATGATCGGAGTGGATACGCCGGGTCATTTGGCTTCCACCCCGGCGGTATCTCACGGCGATACTCTTGGAGTGGTATCGACCCTGATCCAGTTGGAGCCTCATTCATGGTGTCCAGGATGTAGTCGCCACGTCGCGCTCCACCGTCAAAGGCTTCGCAGAAGAGCAGGAGGACCAGCAATGATTGCAGCACCACGGAGGTCGTGGAAGAGGTAGTTCGCCACCGCATGCACTGATTGCGAGACACCAAAGTGCAAAGCGGCAGCAGCTGGAAGTCCAAGGTCACCAGCGTTGATTGCCAAGGCCACCGTAGAACTCCTCAGGAGAGATGTGCTCCTCGACAAAGTAGGCCCCTGGTAGAGCTCCTTTTCCAGGATCGCCCGCCACGCGCACGTGGCAACCTGCACAGCAGGTAGCAGCCGCTGAGAAGGGAACGGCGAAGTCCCGGTAGGGAGCCACCGTGGTGGCTCCGCTACCAAACTCAGTTTGATAGCTCAAAGGCGCCCTGCAGATTCGGCCATGCGTTCGTGTGTGACACCTGAAAGATAGGGCATACCATATGACCAGAAATGTTCACTTTTTGATGATTTTGAGTGTTTGCTGTTTGAAGCGTTTTCAACTGCTCAAAAAAATGCCAAATGGAGCGGTTTTCAAACCGCTAAAAGCTGTTTTTTTTGGAACAGCCGTTTTCAGCATGTCAAACACTATAATTAATCACGTGTTAAAACCCAAACTGTGAATGAAGATGTGTTCATGTCCACTGGAGAGGATGTATTGCTTGAAGAAGTGTGCAGGTGTTCACTTTACCTTGGCTAAATGCTGCAGTGTCCCTTTGACAAAACTCAATTTTTGCAGGATATCCTAGATGTCTTCAACGTAATTACAATATACATCAACATACCCATACCTGCCAACAAATGCATGCAGTATTCAAAACAGAAATGCAGCATACCCTTCTTCATAAGTGCAATCTTCCTTTGGAGCAACGCCGTGTGTTTTTGCAGAACAATATCCCTATGAAATATCAAATGTTCCTTGAAAAGATACACCATGCCCTTTGGATGAGTACAGTGCGCATTTAATTTCCACATGTCTAGCTTTCCTTTCAAAGGAGCAGTATCCCTTACAACAGAGCATTGTCCTTTATGGCAACACAATCTTCCTTTGAAAAAGCAGCATTCGTGGAAACCTGATTACTTTTCCTTGATATATGATATATGTATCTAATCTACTCTAATCTAATCCAATTCAATCCAATCCAACCCAATCCAGATATATCTCATCTATATAATCCAATCCAATCCAACCAAACCCAAACAAATCCAATCCAATCCAATCCAGTCCAATCCAATCAAATCCAATCAAATCCAATCCAATCCAATCTATCTAACCTAGCCAAATCAAATCTAATCCAATCCAATCCTATCCAATTCAACCCAATCCAATCCAGTCAAATCCAATCTATCTAATCTAATCTAATCCAATCTAATCTAATCCAATCCAAGCCAATCCAATCCAATCTAATCTAATGTAATCTAATCAAATTCCAATCCAACCCAATCCAATCCAATCTAACCTAACCTAATCTAATTTTAATCCAATCCAATCCAGTCCAACCCAACCCATCCCAATCCATTCCAATCCAATCTATCTTATCTAATCTAATCTAATCCAATCTAATCTAATCTAACCTAAACTAATCTAACCTAATCTAATCTAATTCCAATCCAACCCAATCCAATCCAATCTAACCTACTCTAATCTAACCTTATCTAATGTAATTTCAATCCAATCCAATCCAACCCAACCCAATCTAATCTATTCTAATTCCAACCCAATCCAATCTTATTGAAGTGCTGTAAAGGCCTCTGTGGTATATGGGTGGGATATATTGAGATATACTCGTACTAGGGGAAACTGGGGTTTACTTGCGGATACTACGGTATACTAGGGTATAATACCGTATACCATGGTATACTGACCGTATACCATCAACGGATTGTTCAGGAGCTTAAAAATGAGGATCTGAGGGTATGCCCTTCTTACCCCAAAAAGTTGTTGTTCCCAAAAAGGGTAATTCTTACATAGGGGGGTGTTATTGAACATGGTTGGGGTCACGGTGGAGCCAAAACTTTTTTTTGGTGGAGGATGATGGCATATATAAATAAACATTACTTAGCCATTTCTTGGGTCTTTACACAGGCCTTACTGCTTACATACTGCCCATCTGTATGTAAGCAATACATAGCCCTTACATAAGGCCTTACATACTGCCTTACATACTGCTACCTGGAAGCAATATGTAAGCAATACATAGCCCTTACATAGCCCTTACATACTGCTTACATACTGCCTTACATACTGCTACCTAGAAGCAATATGTAAGCAATACATAGCCCTTACATACTGCTTACATACTGCTCCCAGGGCCAAAACCCTAGAGTTTCTCCACATTTTGAAGCTGTGTGGGAATCCCCTAAATTGGCTCAATTTTTCCAAGCCAAAATACGGTCTTTTTTGGTCATACTTTGGCCTGATGGCCCATAATAAAGTGGGCAACTGCGTGATGAATGAGTACCATGATTTCAATTCAAAATAGATAAGATCCAAATATTACTGTTCTCGACAATTTGATTTGTTGAACATAGGCTTGCCAGGGACCTATAGTACTTATATGAGTTATATAAGTTAAAGGTTTGTCAAACTTACAATAAGAACACAACATATATTCGAATACATGGGCCGTACATATGCCTTACAAATAGGAGTATATAAGGCTTATGTAAGGGATATATACCGCTAGCCAAGGGCTATATAGCTGAGAACCTCCTAATCCAGTTCCTGACAAATCCCCTGATACCATGGTATACTGGTGGTATACTGGTGGTGTGGTATACTGGTGGTATACTGGTGGTACACTGAGGTATACTGGTGGTATACTGGTGGTATACTGGTGGTATACTGGTGGTATACTGGTGGCAAACTGGTGGCAAACTGGTGGTATACTGGTAGACTCCCTAATCCCATCTAATCTAATCTAATCTAATCTGATCCAATCCAATCCAATCCAACCCAATCCAATCCAATCCAACCTAATCTAATCTAAGCTAATCTAATCCAACCTAATCTAATCTAATTTAATCTAATTCCAATCCAATCCAATCCAATCTAATTCCAATCCAACAAAACCAAATCCAATCCAATCCAACCTAATCTAATCCAACCCAACCCAACCCAATCTAACCCAATCCAAGCCAACCCAATCCAATCCAATCCAATCCAACCTAATCTAATCTAAGCTAATCTAATCCAACCTAATCTAATCTAATTTAATCTAATTCCAATCCGATCCAACCCAATCTAATTCCAATCCAACAAAACCAAATCCAATCTAACCTAATCTAATCTAATTTAATCCAACCCAACCCAACCCAATCTAATCCAACCCACTCAAATCCAATCTATCTAATCTAATCCAATCCAATCCAATCCAGTCAAATCCAATCTATCTAATCTAATCTAACCTAATCCAATCCAGTCCAGTCCAATCCAACCCAATCCAATCCAATCCAAGCCAAGCCAATCCAATCTATCTAATCTAAACCAATCCAACCCAACCCAATCCAATCCAAGCCAAGCCAAGCCAATCCAATCTATCTAATCTAATCTAATCCAATCTAATCTAATCCAATCCCTCAGTCCCTCACCCAAGCCTGTAAAGACTTCTGTGGTATATGGGGACGTCTCAAAATGAGGCGCGCCCTTTTTTGACCCCCAAAACGCTACTTTAAAAAAGGGCTCGCCTCATTTTGAGACATTCCCATATGGGTGGGATATATTGGGATGTACTAGGGGAAACTGGGGTTTATAGTCAGCAATGTCAATATCAAAAAAAGTACTCATTGGCTGCCTTTGTTTTTTCATAGTCTTCTGGCATGTTTTCAAAAATAAGTCAAAAACAAAATTGCTTAATCCATGCCCCAAGCCCCTAACCTTCCCCCAAGGATACCTGTTTTTCCTTGGTTTTTACATGGTTTTTAATGGAACCAGAGACCTAAAGCAAGCAGAAACAACCACAAACAAATTTGCAATGCCTAAGGGGGGAAAAGTGGCAAAGAGTTAGATCCTGCCACTTTTTTTGCCAGTCCCTCAAAAGAAACAACGAACCAAGAAAGCAAAACACCAAGAAACCAAAAAACACAAAAAAAACAACACACAAAACAAGATTGGACACCCCAAGGGGAGGGGGTCAGATGCAGTTTGTTGGGTCTTGTTTTTTTTTTTGTTTCTGTTTTTTTTGTTTTTTGGTTTCTTTTTTTGTCTTTGTAAAAAGACAAGAAACTGCAAAGGTGAGATTGCAAAGAGCAAACTAACCCATTGCAGGTGCATAAAGCACCTAAAAAGGCGCGCTCCCACAGTGGCCTGTTCTGAAAATTTAAGGGTTGATCAATATGGATTGCCAGTTCATTCATTGTGAAAAATTCTGTGGGGTATAACAGTATAAACCCCCAACTAATCAACAAATCGCCCTATTTTTCAAGTGTATCCCCATAGTTTGTTGGTTAGAACCCATAATCAAGATGAACGGGTGGTATAAGCTTCAAGAATCATCAGACTACTGGGATTTTGAAACTGTTCACCTGCCGGTTTTTCTAAAACTGGGGGGGATTTCTTAAGCTATGACATTTTGGATGTCACCCATGAAATCACGAAAAACATCACGGGATTTACAGAATCAAAAAAAGGGGATTTTACCAAGAAAAATGCATCCTCCTTCACAGGTTTGCCATTGATGTTTCTGCTGCTTGAGAGCTTGTAACTTAGCAGCTCCAGCACGCAGCACGCCCAACGCTGAGTGCTAGCACGCAGGTTCGTCACGCAGTGGGTTTTTAGCATTGTGATAGATGTAAATGCATTTAACTAGATCCGGAAAAAAAACATCCATACAATTTTTAGACCTTAAAGGACTAGTAAATCGCAAGTTCGAAACGCATTGGGTTTTATTATCCTATTCATACCTCGGTGCATTTGCTTTTCTGTGAAAAACCATCCGGTAACGTGAGAATATCTGCCTGACGTCCGGATGCATTTTGCGCTTCCCAAAAAACACATCTGGGGTTTCCCCGTTTCCTCCAAAAGGGTAAATTCTTTCAGGGTGTTGAAAAAATCAACGCCACTTGGAGGTACAGTACTCGTGTGGCTCTCATGAATGTGATGAGTATCTCATGATATCTCATGCTTATCGTCACTCCAATGCATTTTTCCTATTTTCAATAAAAGCATCCACTATCTAAATCAAGATAAACATATCTACTAGGATGCACACCGGGAAAAATGCATTGGGTTGAGTGCTGAGCACGCGAGTGCTGGCACGCGAGTGCTGACTACCAGCACGCGAGTTACGAAACAGCTAAGGCTTGTAAAAAGAACTTGCCTCCCTCGCCTTGTCAACGCAGTGACGAAAAATGCAAGTCAACTTCTCAAAACCTCGCAAAAGTATTGCGCCTGTCACACAAAACAACTTTCGAACATTTACCACTTCTGCTTTTCCATCTGTCCACATTGTCGGAAGTTTGATGTCGAAATTCCCTTTGATCAGGTAAAATGACAAATTATATATCAGAAGAAAGGCAAAATACCCTCTGGTAATTTAACGTAGCTATTGAAAATGGCCATCTATAGTGGATTTTCCCATTGAAAATGGTGATTTTCCATAGTTATGTTAGTTTACCAGAGGGTAGAATCTTAGAAGTCTTAGCAAGTAACACGTTGGAACATATGCCAGGTACAATGCAACCAAAAAATCTTGGACCATTTTTGAAGTTTTCGGATGTCGAAAAAATGTGCGCCATTGTTGCGGGAAGCACATTTCCAACTGTTGAAATGTCACGAAGTGCCACGCCTGCCACACGAAACGACGTTGCGCGACGTTTGAAACCTCCAAAAGTGACCACTTTTGCCATTCGGCCTTCACCACGGTCGTGCTGCGAACATCTGCGAACGGTTGCGAACGGCAGCCAGCAGCGTCGAGCAAACACGTCCCCACCCGGAAAAATCGGAACCGCGTCACTGAGGATTGCAAGGGAGTGAAGGCCCTGGCCGTGACCATTTGCCTCGGGATTTCACCGCTGGGCTTCATGTTTGGTGTTTAAACCAACGAGGGTAGTCAGTCATGAAAGTTGGGTTTCCATCTGGCAGACATTTGGCCGTTTGATGCCGTTCCGTTATTTCCCATGAAATATGAGCGTCTTCCATTACAATGATGGCACTAGATTAGACTGCAAGCCCAGCTATGGGAGGAAGTAACCCCAGTTGTGGGATATTTCGGTGGATATTTTGGTGGGCAGAATCAGTAGTGACCCACTACTGTATCTACTTCAAACACATCTTCGGGTTGGTGAATTTGTTTCAAGAGTAAGAACTTCACCGATTTCTAGCTGAAACACATCACTGAAAGGCTGATTTTTTTGACACAGCCAACCATGAACCAATGATCCTAGCTGCAGTTGTGATGGGACAAAGCTGGCTCACATGGAAGTTCAATGGCTATCAGAGACTTTTGGAAAGCCGCAAGCTCATTGGCCCTCTACTGGATGGGAACATGTCTTAGCCAAGAAAATTCAATAGTTTAAGAAATAGACATGATTTAACTTAGCAACTTGCCAGTTTTACACATCCTTTTCACACGAAACTTGGAGTGTCACTGAATATCCACTTCGCCATTTTACAATGGTCGCCATGGGGCCCTTTCGAAACGATGACGTCAGCGCGTCTCAAACTACTCTTCAAACGGCGCGAACCCACCACGGAACAGACCGCAGACATCAGGGACTGCCATTCCTTGGGGAATCCCGTTGTGAATGGGCATGGAACCATTGAATCATCGCACTAAATGGGAACATTATGGAACATTTGCAAGTTTCCATAGTCATGGGGGTACCCCAAGCTCGCTGGATGGTTTTTCTTAGGGAAAATCCCAATTTAATAGCTGGATGATAACTAGGGGTACCCCTATTTTAGGAAACCCCCTGTTTCCAGCCGTGGTTGATTCCCAAAGGGTATTCCAAATCTAGTACTGTATTGAGATCGTTGGGATTATTGTAGCAAATCAGGATCTATTGTACCCATAGGCAGGAGGTAATGGATATTGTAGCGAGGACAGCTTGTGTTAGGTACTGCATTGCGAGTATGAATAATCTTCATCTAACTGGTGGGGGTAATATAGATACATTGGGATATCCAATGAGGCGGTCAACCAACATATCGTAAACCATCCCAAGTATAGGCAAAGATGGGTGGTATAAACCATTCCGAAGGTTACGTCGCTACGTTTCCCACATAATTTGGGATGGATACTGTACTCATATTCGGACATGGGGAAGGGTCAATACAGTACTCGGATGTGCGTGACCCCAAAAATCGCAAAGGATAATAACCATGGTGTGAGACAGGTGTATATGTGATGTCTGCCCCTAATGATTTGTGGAGTATCATCCAGTCAATTGCCCCCCAAAAAAGGGGGCAATGCCATATTGTTCCAGGTCACTACAATACCAAACACAACAGCGTTGTTAAAAATCATGCCATCTGCTTCAAACAATGATCATGTATTCCAAAATCAGGTAATTTACTTTCATGATTCAATGGATTGGTTTACGGGAAATCTTAACCGGAAACCATCTTTTTCACAACCATTTTTTTTTCTCGGTTTCCTGCAAGATTTCCTATAAACCATTTCTGAGAATGATGGCCAATGCTTTACATATCATCCCCCAAAACCTTCCGTCATATTCTTCTGGTTACTAGGGATTCCCAGTGCAACCCCATCAAGTGCAAATGCATAATTTCACCGTCGACAGGGCTTGCCTGGGCATGGCTCAAATGAACATGAATTTGTACAAACCAGTCAGAATAACCCTGTTGGTTGATGATCATTATAAGTAACATGGAGATGAGTCAAAACCTTGTACCCGAAAATAACTGGTTTATGGATGTTGACTCCTCCACACATGGGAATAATGGCTTTTGACCCATCCCCACATCACAACTGGGTCATAAATAAATGCGTTTTTTTGCATTCACAGTTTGGTCAAAACCATCCAGTGTGACCTCCATTGACTGTGACCTCCTTACTTTGAAACATAGTGTCTATTCTTGAATGTTGATCTCCCATCGTCAAATCCTGTTTGAAAGTCCAATTTTCAGAGTCAAATCACCATTAATCTAAGATTTCTAGCTAGTTAATCCTAATTTTTGATGGTTGAATCACCACCTTTCCCTACTTTTACAGCTGACATCCCCACTTTTACTGCTTACTTTTCTGCTTCATTTCTTCCCCATCTCCCAAATCTCCCAACTTTTGGTCAAAAACTCCCCATTTTTGGCCTCGAAAGGATCGATCCACCAGGTTTCACTGAAGGAGACCTGAGATCCGCCCTGCTGCCGCTGTGCCGTGAAATTCTGGGAGCCCTCCAGATGCCTGGGAGAAAGCGACGATTTCCGGGAGAAAGCTGGGAGATATCATGGGATTGTTTTTTGAGAATATGTTTGTAGGCGTGTAGGCGTGTACGCGTGTGTGTGTATGTCTGTAGGTAGGTATGTAGGTAGGTAGGTAGGCATGTAGGTAGGTAGGTAGGTAGGCATGTAGGCATGTAGGTATGTAGGTAGGTAGGTAGGCATGTAGGTAGGTAGGTAGGCATGTAGGTAGGTAGGTAGGTAGGTAGGCATGTAGGCATGTAGGTATGTAGGTAGGTAGGTAGGCATGTAGGTAGGTAGGTAGGCATGTAGGTATGTAGGTAGGCATGTAGGTATGTAGGTAGGCATGTAGGTATGTAGGTATGTAGGTAGGCATGTAGGTATGTAGGTAGGTAGGTATGTAGGTATGTAGGTAGGTAGGTAGGCATGTAGGTATGTAGGTAGGCATGTAGGTATGTAGGTAGGTAGGTATGTAGGTAGGTAGGTAGGTAGGCATGTAGGTAGGTAGGTAGGCATGTAGGTATGTAGGGTAGGCATGTAGGTATGTAGGTAGGTAGGCATGTAGGTAGGTAGGTAGGTAGGTAGGTAGGTAGGCATGTAGGCATGTAGGTATGTAGGGTAGGTAGGTAGGCAGGTAGGTATGTAGGTAGGTATGTAGGTATAGGTAGGTAGTAGTAGGTAGGCATGTAGGTATGTAGGTAGGCATGTGTATGTAGGGTAGTTAGGTAGGTAGGCATGTAGGTAGGTAGGTATGTAGGTAGGTAGGCATGTAGGTAGGTAGGTAGGTAGGTAGGCATGTAGGCATGTAGGTATGTAGGTAGGTAGGTAGGCATGTAGGTAGGTAGGTAGGCATGTAGGTATGTAGGTAGGCATGTAGGTATGTAGGTAGGCATGTAGGTATGTAGGTATGTAGGTAGGTAGGTAGGCATGTAGGTAGGTAGGTAGGTAGGCATGTAGGCATGTAGGTAGGCATGTAGGTATGTACAAATCGTTCAGTGGACCCGATCCTAGAGATGAGATTAGGAATTCCAGGTCTGCAGCAATCTTTGGCACGAGTGAATTGAAGCAAAATTAGGGGGTAGCAAAACTAGTGATTCAATTGTAAGGTATCAATTTGGAATCAACATTATTCCACGAAGATAGTGTTATTCTGAGTTTTATTGGTGTTCTATCTTGTTGGGGATTAATGTGAGGTAGCAACACGAGCAATAATTAGGTAGGTCTATGGCATCCCCAAAGCTGCCCGATTGACACAAACATATGCAATTCATCATCAATATCATCCAAGTCATATTAAATTTGTCAGCTCTGGGAAAAAATGATAAACAATCAAGATCCAATCCTATTGTTCTTAGTTAAGACCCACAATTTCGATCCAAGTTTTGCTGATGAAAAAAAGGCGTTCGCCTGAAAATAGGGTATCCAATCTCATCCCATGGTTGAGAAAATCAACCATTTCCCATCAACAATTGCCATTCGTTGGAGGTAATTCCCCCATTGTTGGACACACCTATCTAGATTCTTTTCTTGGTTGAAATCGCCGCTGTCGTCATTCCTATCTTGTTTTGGAAATTGTTATTTCTATAAATCTGGAAATAGAAAAAGACATGGCAACATGAACTTTTCTCTCTTTAACGCTGGTGCTGCTGCCATTTCCAATCTCTGAAAAATCAGCGCAGCAAATTTTGAAGCCAGCTGCTGTGTCAAGGTGGGCCAGAGCCATTGCACTTGATCCTGGAGTGACGGCAAATTCATATCTTATCCTTCGAGAAAACTAACATATAAAGATATGTGGAGTTTACCCATTGAATGCAGAACATTTTCTGAATGGGAAACGGTTTTCCACATCTATGTTGGTTTACCCCAAGGTATAGGTTACCGTATACTTCAATTGAGGTTGTAAATGGGTATAATTTAGAATATGGGGCCCCTACAACTCTGGCTATATCCACGTGCAACTTTAACTGCGCCCCAAGTATCTTTTTAACACCTCCCAGAAACCATGGCATAGCATGGGATTTGCACATATTTTTGACCATAGAATGGGGGCGTTTTATATGAGGGATAGGGTTGATGTTCCAATATATGAACAGTATGAATCTATATTTGGTTACCGATTATTTTCGAGATTCGGTTTTAGTATTGAATTGTGGAAGTATTTGATGATTTGGACCATCCGTTAATTCCAACTAATTCGCTTGCGCCAAATTGACAAGATGCACACTTTTTTAAATGGATTTGCAAAAGTATATGAACATATATATATATATAATTAATATATATATAGAATCACATATTCAATGACCAATCATGGACTTAACCAAAGTGTTTATCCTCTGCCAATTGATGATCTACAAAACATGGCCAAATTGACTCAGCAAATCCTTCCTGGGGGAGAAGAAATGGCAGTTGGGACTGGAAGTTAGAAATCCCACACTTTGAAATGGAGAACCACAGAAAAAAGGGGGAGTTACTCGCCATATGTATGTATACACATG
>CAMXCT020005301.1:312235-439735 GCA_947184155.2 Cladocopium goreaui | reverse complement strand
ATGTGCATTTTTATATTTATATTTGATGCTACACGAGATTGTCCCGGAGATCTGGATCTTCCCCGTATTACATGAGATAGTGACGGTGATTGCGGTTGGTCTGGTGCTGCAAATGGCCAAGTATCTGTCAGATTGGCCTTGGCAGCGCTCCACCAGCACCAGCTCCATCTTCCCACTTCAGGTCATGAAATGATGATCTTGAAAGCCAAACAAAATGGGTATTTCACCATTTTTATAGGTGGTATAATAAGTTTAATATGTATTTCATGGGTGATTATGATTGTTTTAACCACATTATAGTGGGATTATCATGGGATGTAAAAACCACCCGTTTTTCAACAGGTGATAACTGGATTCAACCCACCATCGTGGGACATGCTCCAGTGGGATGATCCCATGATGCCATGAGCTTTCGACAGCAGGCGAAGCAAATTTCGGTCATCTTTGGATCTCAGTTCTTGGTGAGTATAATAAGTGTGATATAAGCTAATGTAGTGTATTGTAATAAATAAAAAGTGTATCCTAACTGCGTAATTAGTGTATCCTAACAGGGTCTTTCTACTTTGCGGCGCAGAAAGCGTCTTTTTCTGTGAGACCAACAGCCTGCCGCACTGCTTTCGTCGGCAGATCGACCACGTGCCATTTTTCTCGCAGCTTTGTTGCTTCACAGTGGGAGATTCGTGAGTTGTGCTTTTCCAAAACTGATGTTACCAGGTACCCTCTGGTAAACGTTTACATAACTATGGAACATCACCATTTTTAATGGGCAAATCAACTATAAATGGCAATTTTCAATAGTTATGTTAAATTACCAGAGGGTAGACCTCTTATTTTTTGAGACCAAACAAACCGATTTTGACCCGCATGAGTTGGGAGACTTTGCTCCCGTGGAGCAGTGAATGGAGATCCTCTTGAGAATCGATGACACAAAACAAGGCAAGGCTCATTCATAAGACACACAACATATATATGCATACATACGTATATAGATATATACATATTGACATGTAATGAATATGTATGTATGTATATATATATATATATATGTATGTATATATGTATATATATATATATGTATACATATATGTATATATATGTATATATATATATGTATATATGTGTATATGCTGGCGGCTGGTTTACCGTACGTGCGTTTTTGTGTTTTTTTTGCCAATGGGGTGGGGTGGGTTGGGGTGGGGTGGGGTGGGCTAATAACGTTCAATGGCACTAGCACACATACCTGATGCTACGCTACCGACCTCGTCTCTTGCACTTGCACACATACCTGCTGCTACGCTACCGACCTCGTCTCTTGCACTTGCACACATACCTGATGCTACGCTACCGACCTCGTCTCGAACTTGCACACATACAGTACGTGATGCTACGCTACAGATGGGTTGGGGTGGGGTGGGGTGGGGTGGGCTAATAACGTTCAATGGCACTAGCACACATACGTGATGCTACGCTACCGACCTCGTCTCTTGCACTTGCACACATACAGTACGTGATGCTACGCTACAGATGGGTTGGGGTGGGGTGGGGTGGGCTAATAACGTTCAATGGCACTTCCACACATACGTGATGCTACGCTACCGACCTCGTCTTTTGCACTTGCACACATACGTGATGCTACGCTACCGACCTCGTCTCTTGCACTTGCACACATACGTCATGCTACGCTACCGACCTCTTCTCTTGCACTTGCACACATACGTGATGCTACGCTACCGACCTCGTCTCTTGCACTTCCACACATACCTGATGCTACGCTATACCTCGTCTCTTGCACTTGCACACATACGTGATGCTACGCTACCGACCTCGTCTCTTGCACTTGCACACATACGTGATGCTACGCTACCGACCTGGTCTCTTGCACTTGCACACATACCTGATGCTACGCTACCGACCTGGTCTCTTGCACTTGCACACATACGTGATGCTACGCTACCGACCTCGTCTCTTGCACTTGCACACATACAGTACGTGATGCTACGCTACAGATGGGTTGGGGTGGGGTGGGGTGGGGTGGGCTAATAACGTTCAATGGCACTAGCACACATACGTGATGCTACGCTACCGACCTCGTCTCTTGCACTTGCACACATACAGTACGTGATGCTACGCTACAGATGGGTTGGGGTGGGGTGGGGTGGGCTAATAACGTTCAATGGCACTTCCACACATACGTGATGCTACGCTACCGACCTCGTCTTTTGCACTTGCACACATACGTGATGCTACGCTACCGACCTCGTCTCTTGCACTTGCACACATACGTCATGCTACGCTACCGACCTCTTCTCTTGCACTTGCACACATACGTGATGCTACGCTACCGACCTCGTCTCTTGCACTTCCACACATACCTGATGCTACGCTACCTCGTCTCTTGCACTTGCACACATACGTGATGCTACGCTACCTCGTCTCTTGCACTTGCACACATACGTGATGCTACGCTACCGACCTGGTCTCTTGCACTTGCACACATACCTGATGCTACGCTACCGACCTGGTCTCTTGCACTTGCACACATACGTGATGCTACGCTACCGACCTCGTCTCTTGCACTTGCACACATACGTGAAGCTACGCTACCGACCTCGTCTCTTGCACTTGCACACATACGTGATGCTTTGCTACCGACCTCGTCTCTTGCACTTGCACACATACGTGATGCTACGCTACCGACCTCGTCTCTTGCACTTGCACACATACCTGATGCTACGCTACCGACCTCGTCCCTTGCACTTGCACACATATGTGATGCTACGCTACCGACCTCGTCTCTTGCACTTGCACACATACGTGATGCTACGCAAACATTGCCTGTCCCAATCTGAGCCGTTTGACAGCGGAGACTCTTCGAGCGAACATGCAGTGAAAGTGCTGCGCCAGAAAAAAACCGAAAAGTCCGAATTTTTTGTTGTCTCCCTGTGGCGAAAAGCAAATCCATCAAAAAACAAGGCATCCTGAAACAGCCTCTTTCTACTCCTGGCGTTCACAAAAGCGGGCAAATACAAGTGAAAAATGATGAAAAAATAAAACACAATGGAATTAGCCACATTTTGTGACCAAACATGATGATGATTGCTTCAAAAGTCCTGCAAATACCAAGAGATAAACATGAAGGTCATCATAAAGACTCTTGAGAAAATGCCAAAACACACGCGCGGTAAACCAGGCGCCGGGATGTATATGTATATATATATATATGTATATATATATATATGTATATATATATATACGTATATATGTATATATGCAATCATGCATATATATATATGCAATGATGTGTATATATATATACGTATGCATGTATATATATATGTACGTATCTACCTGTCTATGATTCTATATATCTATGTATCTATGTATCTATGTGTCTATGTGTCTATGTATGTATGTATGCATGTATGTATGTATCTACCTATCTACCTATCTACCTATCTACCTATCTACCTATCTACCTATCTACCTATCTATCTATCTCTCTCTATCTCTCTATCTCTCTATCTCTCTCTCTCTCTCTCTCTCTCCCACTCTATCTATCTATCTATCTATCTACCTACCTATCTATCTATCTATCTCCATCTATGGTTATGTATGGGTATGCATGGTTATGTATGGTTATGTGTGATTATCTAGTGTAATATATTGTAATATATTGTAATGTATTGGAATGTATTGACATGTATTGGCATGTATTGGCATGTATTGGAATGTATTGCAATGTATTGCAATGTGTTGTAATGTATTGTAGTGTATTGTAATGTCTTGTAATGTATTGTCATGTGATGTAATGTATTGTAGTGTATTGTAATGTCTTGTAATGTATTGTCATGTGATGTAATGTATTGTAGTGTACTGTAGTGTCTTGTAATGTATTGTAATGTATTGTAATGTAATGTAGTGTAGTGTATTGTAGTGTATTGCAATGTATTGTAATGTATGGTAATGTATTGTATTGTATTGTAATGTATTGTAATGTATTGTAATGTATGGTAATGTATTGCCATGCATTGTAATGCATTGTGGTAATGCATTGTAATGTATTAAACATGTCTTAGTAATGTATTGCGCTGTTTTAGCAATGTATTGCAATGTTTTAGTAATGTAAAGTAATGTAATGTAGTGTAATGTAAGATGTGTACGTAATGCAGGCAAACGTGCGGAAAACAAGATCTGTCTAGGTTCAGTAGATTGAAGAGTGAAAAGACATAGAACTGATGTGTTGATGGGTGAATGAACCACACAGGAACGTTAGTCGTGGCCAAAACACCTGGGATTTCCATGAAGTAATGAGGAATAGTCACGATACTCCATTTGGCCGGTGGGTGTAACCATTCTGATCATTCTGGTTGCTTGAGTCTAACATAATATAAGAACATTATAACCATCTTTTTCACTTTGCACACAACAAAGCCACGAGGCTTGGTGGATTTCCACTGTGAAACCTCTGAATTGGGTGAAACCCATCGCCGGCGAGACACCCTTGGCCCTGGCTGTGTTTCAGGTGGTGGGGCAGTTCATACCCGATTGTGCTAGGACAAATATGAATACCCTCTGGTAATTTAACATAGCTATTGAAAATGGCCATAGAAATAGTGCATTTACCCATTAAACATGGTGATTTTCCATAGTTATGTAAACGTTTACCAGGCCGGGTAAATGGATTATGACTACATGGCATACCCATGTGATTTCTCCCAACGCCCAAAGATTTCGACCAAAGCTGGATGCAATCCTTTCGAAGAATGGTTTGTACAAATTATGTGTACATGTTTGTGGATATTGCACATGTCCATGAATATATGTACAATTATGTACACCTGTGAATTTCTGCAAGCAGCGTCGCAAAGTCCCGAAGTCAGCGGTTCCCCACCCGCCTTGTTTCCGCTGTAAGCGTCTGCCCTCATTTTCGGGCACCTTGCTCTGCCTGAGTGGAGGCATTTTGGACGTCAGGAGGCGTAAGAGGTTGCAATACTGGGTAGTAGAAAGAGGTAGTGTCAGAATTTTATGTGTGTTCTGGCGATCATGGTTATAATTTATAGGGATGGTATTAAAACCTACGTATAAAAAAGGTGTTTTCATGCCTACAAATAAAACAACAATACCATCTGAATAGCGGTACGAAATGCTATGGAACATCTCCAAAACTGTGGATGTTCCCACAGGACATGGATACCCTGTGTTTTCCTGCCTTGGGGGTGCAGTTCAGCTGCGCCAAAAAGATCCCGGAAGGGCAGGTTGTTTGATGCTCTGGAACATCACCATCATGTAACCAAATAGCTAAAACATCTCGAATTTTTCATGAACCATGGCTTCCATACAGCTATGTGAAACTACTGGAAGTTTTTGTTAAAGCATCCTCATGACATATCGCTTTTTCGTACTATTCTGAGGTCACCATTTTTACTGTCAGTATCCAATGATGGTAACCCGTGCCACAAAACAAAAAACCTCATTTCTTCGACACCACTTGCGGCATTGCGGGTATCCAAAAGCAATTAAAAACATCCCCCAACATCCCCATTATGTGTTGATTTTTTTTTCCGATGACCATATTGAAAAGTCGGTGTTTGCCTGAATCTGGGGGGCGTCAAACATGGCAAGCTAGACCATCCCCGTGGCCTAAATGGAGGTTTTATAGATGAGATAAACAAAATCCTTGGGGCAATCCTTTGAGGCCCGGTACCCACTGCCACGACAGGAAGTAGGTCCTTGGTTGCGGAGAAAGGGTGGAAAAATTGGTCGACAAAAGGGGGTGGAAAGCGTTTGGGAAAGAAACCCAAAAGACCAAGCCGCTTGAGTTCATATGATACCCCAAGCCATGGTTTGAAATTGCCATTGGGAAAATGAGAAGACCTGCGAAAACACCAATCAACAAGAGTAAACTACAGTCGGGGAGATATGGTCTCCGCCAGTCTTGCACTTTTGCTCAAGGGTGGCAGGGCTTGCCAATTTGCCAGTGGTCATTTTCGAATGGAACATGGCCTGTTTGTAGACGATTTACCTACTAAACATATGGGGGTGGGTCAAAACCTATTATTATCAATTCTAATGAGATGAACATCCATTTACCAGCTATTTTGGGGTTCACTAGGTGCCAGGGTTTTGACCAATAGCCATATCTAAACATCATATGTTCCACTACTGAGGGTATCAGATCACTAGATGTACAAACTTGCATGGATCTGAGCTCCATTCCGGTGAGTATCACCCAGAAAATAGGCCAACCCTAGTCGCCAGACAAAAAAAATGATCGAAGAGAGCTTCCATTGGACACCATCAAGGGCCATATTCCACAGCCAAAATTTCCGTGAAACCTTTTGATTTGATTGGCAGAGGAACTAGATACCCTCTGGTAATTTAACAGTTTCCTATATAAGGCATGGCCCATGGATAGTTCGATGATCTACCTGTATTTTCATTTTGAAAATTGCGATTTTACATAGCTATGTAAAGAACACCAGAGGATACGTCCCGATTTTTGGAAGCTCAGCTGGAAGCACCAGGATTTGGTTCTTTTTGGCTCCGGCAGCCACGATCAACGACGGTCAAGACAAAGTGTCGTGCAACCCGAGTTGAAGATAGAACCTCTTAACTTGATATTTATCGTGATCCACTATATACCTTCTTTTTTTTTAAAGACACCCCTTAAATAAATGCGGTTTGAATAGGAACAGAATCTTCCGTCAACTTCCAGTTATCCCACAGGATTGTCGGATCACAGCTGGCTGGTGGTTGCCATTTTTTCAGCACAAGTGTCTTCAAATGATTGGTATTCTCTTGCAAATAGTCCAGCAAATGGTCCTGGAGGTCGAGAACAACATGGAAATCGCAGCAGTGATTGGGAAATATTGGGAACGGGGAAGCAACTAATGAGATGAGATTAAAACAACATGCGGAACAATACCTTCCACAATTTTGCTAGTTGCATCACAGATAAAGCATGTCATATTTCCATCATCCATAGGAGGGATGGTTGGGTGTCGCATCTCTTCCCACTTCCGGCTTTGGTCCCATTTTGCTACCGGTCTGAAGACAACTTATGGGAAAGTATAACCATATTCGTTTGCAACCTCAACCGTACAGCATGAAGACGGAACAAATCCGGATATTTCTTGGCAAAATCAGCCGTTTGCTACTAGGTCACGATGTATGCCGCCCCCTGATCACTGGAGGATTCATGATTCATACCTCATGCCAACTAATTTTTGACTCATGTTTGGTGGTTGATACAACCTGCTTTTCCTTTTTGACT
Organism: Cladocopium goreaui; assembly: GCA_947184155.2. Taxonomy (NCBI): domain Eukaryota; class Dinophyceae; order Suessiales; family Symbiodiniaceae; genus Cladocopium; species Cladocopium goreaui. Next base: position 432,462 of record CAMXCT020005301.1, on the reverse strand, counting down.
TGCTTTTCCTCAAAATTTGTATCGGCCTTGCTGACTTTCAATATCCGAGCGTTTGTTGGATTGGTTTACATTCCAATTCCTATTGATTTGTATCCCCAAATTGGATGTAAACAAACCAATTGATATTGAATTGAATTTTACATCCCCATTCCAATGTCTGCGCTTTTGATTTGTATCCCCATCTTCGGGCACTCTTCACTGCTCGGGCATAAATCTAGGCTCTTAAAATACAACCAAAACAGAGGTCATGGCTTCCTTCTGGGTATAAACACATATGCTCCAATGCTCCACCAATGATGATCAATCTCATCATTCGAGATGATTATGCGTATATATATATATATAAATACACATATACATATATATGTACATATGTACATACACATGCATATATATATATATATACATACACAAAATTCGATAATTAATGCATCATCTCCCACATCAGATGCTCCACATCAGAACGGCTCCTGAATCTGTTTCACACTGTCTGAAGGCAAATCTTTTCGGATGTCGGTCAGCAACTTCCTGCAGCGATCAACCACGGTACCCGGTACCCCCCCACCATTCAAAACAGCTGTTTGGGGTTTATGAATCCAGGGTTGACAGCAAACACAATATATCTGATTAATTGTGATGATATGATATGATATATATATATATGTAATATAACAAAGATGGAAGTGTAAACTTCTCCTAACATCTTTTGGGGCCAAACATCTTAATTTCCAAAGATTTTCTTGGCTGTTTCGGGACCTCAAAATTCAGGTGCAACAACTCTGGAGAGTTTTCGTGCAATTCGATGCGACACTTCCAAATTGACCTGATGACATGCCCATTGGACGATAAGCCATCGATGATTGGCCGATCGAGCAGTGTGGAAAAATGGGACCCTGCTCTTGTATTGAATTGATGCAAAAATTTTAGGGAACCAGAAGCCGCTTCGCACTATTCCTGAAAAAATCGACGCTTAAAGTTGTTCGACCACGGTTTGGGACCCCAAATCCACATTCACATGGAGCAAGAAACATTGAAATGGTAGCAGGGGGTTCCTGAAACATGATGGGTCAGAGAGGTACATCAATTTTCTGTTCCTCTCCCATTTGCTGGCTTCATGTAAGGAAATATCAATCCATCAGCAAATCCACGCCTTATTATTTCCTGTTAGATGTCAACAATTCTGATGGCACCGTTCGGATATCGCCCAAAATTCGCTTGTCATCATTTTCCCCATTTACAGTAAACATGGCTACGACATGGGGTAAATCTCCCATTTACAAACCAAGATATCAAATACTGATTCATGATATAATATCCCAATACATCCCAATATCCCAATAATTGTATCCCAGTAAATATCCATGATAATGAATCCCAATATATAAATGTATTGTATAATATCAAAAAAATACCCCAATAAATTACCAATGAACATCTCCAATAAATAGTATATCTCCCACGACTTTGATGCTTCTCCCGAAACGTTCCCATGGTGGAACTTCTGCCCATCATCCATCATCCCACAGCGCCTGGACAAGCCTTCCTTGAGGTTCACAGCTTCTAAGGCTTTGTTGATCAAATCCTTCACCTGACCGAAAGGAGAAAGGAGAAACAGCGATGTTTTTCCCCGTTTTGAGAGATTAAATATGTGTAAATATGCGTATGGGCAAATGAATGATTTACTACATTTTCAAACACATCGCTTTCTCTTTTTTCAGGGGAGCGAAACTGTGGCACAACGCTGCGGAATTCAAGTGCTGGTGATGTAAATCCTTCAAACAAAATATCCATTGAGATGGCAAACATTGCCACTATGTTAGGCTATGTTCGTAGTCCAGATTCATCCACTCGCAACATCTGAAAAACAGTTTGGATGAACAAACCATGGCCACTGAAACCAATTGCTTTTTAGATCCCCATTGTGTTGTTCAGCCCTATCTTTTGCTGGACACATCTCCGTTTTGGTTGGTCATTGCTGCTGATCATGATGTTCCCAGTAAAGATCGCCATTTGAGGTATCCCCGTTTCAAGACAAACTCAATCTCTCATAAATAGCCCATTAAATTCCCTACAGTGTAGGATTTTCCAGAACATATCCCCTTAATTCAGTTTTATACTTGGTGGTGTCAGGTTTACAAATAGGTATAATCATGGTGATCACCTTCAACAGTTGGCATATAACCCCTGTAGCTATGATTATATATCCACTTATAACTGGAACTGCACCTCCAAGTACGAACCCTCGTCATCGCATCATGATGCATGGGATCCCCCAATAAATGGGTATATTAACTCCTATGAAAATGGGGTATGACAATACCCTTTTGTAGGAAATTCAGCCATATCTGCATATGGTTGAATATAATATATATATAGTGTATATATATATATCATACGGTATATAAAGAGTAAATTTCTATATATATATAGATAGTAATAATATATATATATATAGTGCATATATGTATGTATCAGATTGTATCCCCAGATTTGTTGGTTTACACCATCGTTTCTCTAGGCGAAATCCTCCAAACATCATTGTTTTGACCATGGCGGATATCCACCGGTAGGGCGCACCTCTTCGGATGCTAACATCTCCAGCTTGATCTGATGACCTGAAGCACATGTCAAGGTTGCAGCCTTGGAGATACAATGTGGTTGGTTGATATGAATATGTTTGTACATGTGTATATACACATAATAATTCTACATACTGTGAATATATATATATATACATAATATATGTATATCATATATATGATATATATATAATTAATAATATATATATATATAATATAGAGTTGTGTAGATGTATACAACATACACATGATGGAAACTTTACCAACAGGATGATGCGAAGCCCTATCTGACATATTCCTTCGTTTATGGATAACCATTACATCCCCTCCAAGACCCTGCCAAAAAACGGCGCTTGGAAACTTAGTTTCCACTGAACATTGGATAACGCTAGCCATTACCAGGGTCTATTTTAATTTAGACCACAATCAATATATAGACAATTCAGTTGTTAATGATAATGGAATAGACAATATATAGACAATATATAGACAATATATAGACAATATATATATATAGACAATCACTGGCCTATCTTAATTTGCGAATCCACTGATCAACAATTCACCCTGGATTCCACCTGTCCTGAGTTCCCTGCAGAAATCCATGAAGCGATCGTGGAAGAGAGCTGTGGCCCATTCATCTGCCAGGAACCTGAATCTGCCAGGAATCGGAATCAGACCTGGAATCGGATGATGTTTGTACCCTCTGGTAATTTAACAGTTTGCTATGGAAAATCACCATTTTCAATGGGTAAATCCACTATTTCTATGGCCATTTTCAATAGCTATGTTAGTTTACCAGAGGGTAGGTTTATCTAAAGATGCATTTACCACCAACATTTGATAAATTTAAGGTATTTTTCGCTGGGAAACATGCTGAAACATAGGATATCCAAATATTGTACCAGGAGATCAGGTAGCACCAGCCATATCGATGCGGCTGATATCCCATACGGCTAATCAACCCAGGCAACACTGAACTCACCATGGTGAAGCAATTTTATCTAACGATGCAAATCTCATCTTGTTGAACCCCAACAAAACCATCATTTTTAATATTGGAATGATTTCTAACAACCATTGTTAACAATTATACAATCCATACTGGAATCATTTTTTTTCGCAATAGTCCCTAAAAAAATCGGGATTCGCATTGGGTAAACCACATCGATCCGGTCCAAGTCGCTCCACAATGTCTGGGATGTCGTTATCCCTGGCGCAAATGGCACTGGAAGATGATCTGCCAGTGGCAAAACTGTTGGATTCTGATAAGAAAACTCCAGTTGACTCAAAAAATGAGTCAACTTTGTTGGAACATCTGACAAACATGTCTCCTAGTTTTGAACAAATCTATAAAAATCCATCCGATTGCTGTTTTGGAGCGCAGCGTGTCGTCAATTTCTTGGCTGGCTTACTGCCTTCAGAGGATATCCAGATGTGGTGTGATCAACCCTGAGATCCCAAATCCCCTGATCCTCCAATAATGATGCTATGGCAGAAATGATACCCTCCATATTACAAGCAGGGTGGTTATCAATGATAGCAAAAATCAAAGCTATAATTGGAACTATCACGCGAGAAATGCATGGTTTGTAGAGGAATTCTTTCATTTCATTGGTTGTCAACCCATGGGTTTCATTCACAGACTAGACCTTTTCGCGAAGGGCGGCATCACAAAAGCACCTCCATCTCTGGTAGAGGTAGTTCAAGAAGGTCTCTGAGAGACCTACTAAACCTCAGTCAAAAGTGCCGGTGTTTTCGCGTGATCGCAGCCTCTCCCGAGAGCACAAGGGAAAAAACCACCCTAGAGGTGTGATCAGGTGATGTTGTTCAACGTCAACGCTACCAAGAAGTTGGTATTTTGCCCCTGGAAGATCATAGAACGCACAGCATTCCACGCGCCATGACATAGAGTGCCTGGTTTCCTCCTTGGAAACAAATGAACACACGATTTCCTATTGTCTTGATGTAGTTTCATTGTCAATCCTCTTAATTTCAACTAAATAGGGTACTCCGAAAAATGCACAAGTTTTTCCAGGATGGGTATAGATCATAGTTATCCCATAATTCCCAGGTTTCCCACTGTTCTATCTATTTTGGGGCTGCCATAGTTCAGAATTATCCACTTATCCCCAAACAGATAGAACAGATTAGAAAAGTAAATCGCTCCTCAAATAGTCGGAATATATCACATTAACAAACAAAATCTGTTTGGGGGGTTACCCTCCTGTAAACGAAGATAGATGTGGACAATGACATAATTGATAGATGATTTATGATGATTTATCCATTCAAACTGGTGATTTCCATAGCAAATCGTTAAATAACCAGAGTGGGTCAAAACCCAAAATAACCCTTCTGTTCACATCAAAATATAGCCCTTCTGCACCTAAAAATAGCTTGGATTTATGGATATTCATCCCCTAAGAAATTGCATCTACAGGTACAGGATGGGGCCAAGATAGCGTTCAGTTGGTTTATAAGTGGCTGAACAATGGTTTATGGTAGACAATGGTAGATATAACTATAGTTAATGGGGATTATAATTTCATGGGAATAACTATAGACAATAGCAATAGATAGCGTTCAGTTGGTTTAAAACTCCCATGTCACTATGGTTTATGGTACCTATAACTATAGTATTCATGGGGTTTATAAACCAACGTTCACATCACTGGGGGGCCCCATCCTGTATTGATCCATTGCCTACGAGTTTATCGAGACATCCACCCGAGCAACTCCAAAGAGATTCCACTTGCAGAGCCTCACCACCTGCGCCAGGGCCAATGGTTACCCCTCCAAAAATTACTGGGGTTATATAAATGTCAGTAGCTTCCCCATACAGAAAGTGAATCTCCAATCATTTTCCCATTACATATCCTATATAATCGGATATTCCCGCAGACTGATGGTTGGTTTTGACAGGACTTTCCACTTCGTGATCCATTGATAGTCATCTCTTAGGGGAGAGTAAGACTTCCTGGTATGGGCACGTATGGGTCAAACATTCTTCAGCACAGATACATACCCTCTGGTAAACATACAACAAACTATTGAAAAGTGCCTTTTATAGTTGATTTACCCATGAAAAATGGTGATTTTCCATAGTTATGTAAACGTTTACCAGATAACTCTTATGAATCATCCATGGGTTTTTACCCAGTTTTGACCCATGCGACTTCGTGAAACACTCCAAGAACGGCCCATCATGGTATCATATGATATCTTGATACCCTGCTTGGCCATTCATGGCTTACCACTCCGTGGATGCTGGATATGCTGGATGCAGCCCATCACAGGGACCCATACTGGGATTCCATGGTGTCATCAAACTTGCTGGACAAGACATGGATTTTCCATGGATTTTCCCATTGAAACCATTGATTTTCCATGGATTTTCCCATTCGAAAACTAACACGATCCATCTAGTTCTCAGGATGTCTCAGCTTCCCAGTGCTAGTTTCCCAACCAGATCCCCGTGGAGCCTAGGTAAGTGATGCTATCCACTTTTCCGAAGGCATCTAAGGTCAAACGGCCTAGAGACGAACGAAGACCGAAGACCAGCGACCAGGGGCTCCCCCTATGGTCAACCGGGATCATCATCCCGTTTTTTGGGTTTAAAATAACAGATCTGTTTGAAGACATCAATTGGGCGACGTTGACGACGTTGTTGTTGTTGTTGTTGTTGTTGTGATTGTTGTGGTTGTTGTTGGTGGTACCAAGTTGCATCCCCTAATTTTTGGTGTCATGAAACATCTAACCATACCATATGCGATGCCCGAATTCAATGATCTATTCTCTCTTCAACTAACAATACGATTCTGTCATGATTTGGGGGTTGGAATACTATTCTCGCTCTTGGGATATGTCTATGTTAGTTGGAGGGAACATATATCTCATTGCATCCCCATTATGGTTGCTTGCATCCACATTTTTGCGGGTGAAAGCAGCCATTTTTATTGCTGGAAGACCCCATTTTTCTGATTTACCATATATCATGCATCATTTAGGATCGATATTTTGAAACATCTCAATACACCATATGCTCCCTAAATATACTTTCTTGACTACCAATCCCTCATTTAGTTTGATGATTTTCCCAGCAAGGAAAACCTCCATTTTGATCAGGGATCCAGCCAGCCACGTTTGATGATTACGGGAGGGTATATCCCAAACTATTATCCCAAGTATGTGTATTCTTCCATTTATTATCGCATTCAATCCCATTAAAAACAGATTCCATTCATCACCATGAATACTAATAATGGAGATGATTTTGTTCGATCATCTTCCCATATGAATCCCATTAATCTACCATTTCTTTTCCCCCAGTCTCCAGCAGTCAAAGGTGCAGAAATGTCCAGTGCCATTGGCCAAGTCCAAGGTGTCTGTGACCTCAGTCGAAAGTGATCTCTCGGAGTGGGCTCGGCTAGGGGGACTAATATGTGGATTTATGTTTTAGGAGTCTCACCAAGAAATATCATTGGACGATTTTCTTTTTGAGCATCTTTTTTTTCTGGTAAATAGATGGATTGATGTAATGGATTTTTAAAGCAACCATCATGGAGAGTGGAATTATCTTCCTTCTGATTTCATCTCGTGGCATCATCCCTAACCCAACAAATCGTCCTGAAATCAAGTAGCAAATCACCTCATAATATAAGTGAAGTCTCATATCCCCATTAGCAGTCTCCTTTCCCTTTATCACCATTATATTGCCATTGGTACTACCATTAAACTTAAACATATTGGTATACCAATGGCAAATTATTAATGTTATATCAATGGTATAGGCATAGGTATATATTACACATAATTATATTACCACATATTGGTATACCTGTACCATTAAACAATGTGTTTTCTGAATCAACCAATGGCAATTACGAAATACCATCCGCTGTCAACATGTTGGAACATGGGATCCAGCTAGCGAGGATAAGGTCCCTCGGTCCCTCGGTCCCTCATTCGTTTGATGGGTGAAATTTATTGGATAGAAAAAAACATGGTGTTTAACAGGATCAGCCCAGATTTTTTGCAGATCATCTAGTATCACTTCTCTAGTGTGTACTACATAATTTTTGATCCTCCTCTAGTAAACTAGACATTGGCTGGTTGGTGGTTTCTGCGTGTCGCAGGAAGCCCCCAAGCACGTCCCACCAAGCTGCACCTCCTCAAACGCCGATGCTGCAATCCTTTTCGCAGCTTTATGGCATGGGGTCCCTTCCCCAATTGGATTTGAGGCTACAAAAGGGCTTCAATATTTGAATCCCAAATTACATGTGACCATGTGGAAGATATGCTGGAAATCTATTTCCAACACTCCCCCTGGTTTCTTTCCGTGAGGTAGAAACCACTTCGCAAAATTCGTCACTCGGGTACTCAAATTCCCGCGCGAGTGATCTTCATCGGTTTCTTTCAGCTCAAGCCCTTTCTAGATATGACATATCAGTACCCTCATCTCACTGACAGTCACCCCTATTGAAAAACCAGCTTAAGCACCTTTGGCGCAGATCTTACATGCTTTATACACCGTGCAAGTCTGATTCACCGTCATGCGGTAGTGTTCCCGGGCGTGATTCACATGTCGATGGATATCTCCCCAGGTATGTTGAGCATGCATCTCTTCGCCAGATGGTTTCCAGTTTGATCCAAAACATTCAGGACACTTGTCCACCCGATTGACTCTCTGGGAGTTTCGCAGTCCATAACAGTTCTTATTCAGGTGATACTTCGCTCCAGAGCCTGTTGTATATATCTCATATTCCCCCCTTTCAACCCACCCACCTGGAATTGGTTGAGCTGGAGTGCTCTGGCTTCCTGAACTGGAAGGGACATTCGAGTGGCCTCCCTGGCAGTTGGATCGAAGCTGGCTTGTAGTGCTGGATTGATGTGACATCTGTCGCTTGTTGGTGCTTGTTGGTGGTTTAGCTGCTATGCTAACGGTGCTTGTGGACCCTGCTGGGGTCATTGTGATATTTCCAGATGATGTTTCACCTGGGCTCTGACTGCTGATTTTCTTATCAGCACTGGCTGTGTCTGATGTTGACACCTGCTGGTGTCTACTGGCTCCTGAGTTCTTCTGTTGGCTGGCCTGCGGCTCCTCACTGGGTGTTGCTTGGCCAGAAGTTGTGACCTCAGGTGTTCTGTCGGTGTTTCTGCTGCATCCTCTCTGGGCAGGTGCTGGTATCTGGCTGGTAGCAGAGCTAACGGTGCTGGGTTCATTGGTGCCGGCCCTGTGGCCTGTAACTTCCCCGGAAGTGGTGCTGCCTACAATGCTGGCTAGGTGTGCTGCTCGTGAAGCTCTTCTTTGCAGTGCTGGAAGTGGAGCTTCTTCCTCCATTTCATCTGTGGTTGCGGAGCTGTCTGATTGTGCGTTGGAAGGGTGGTGACCTCGACCCCACCACTTCCATAAGGCCTGGCTGACTACCGTGGCCACCACCACTACGATGGTATATAGGAGCATGGCACATTCTAGTGCCCGATGATCCTCTTCCTCTTCTTCCGCCCCCTTAGCTCTTTGAACTAGAGCCATCACCATCAACACCTTCACTAGCCTTTCCGCTTGGGCTTGATCCACCAACTGGGGCTTTTCCATATGGCAGTTCTCGGCGCTCTTCTTGACTTCTTGAAGATCACCTGCCTCTTCCACTTCTTCTTCAATTAGGCCGAGTCTTCCTTTCAGTTCCTTCAGACGAACTGATGCCAGCGCTTTCGTTCCGATATCTGCCACCATCTCACTCCCCGGTTGATGTCTCATCACCAGGTCTCCTCTAAGGGCTCTCCACCTCAGAAATCTAGCCCTCTTCCTCAGGTGCCTCGTCCTCCATGACGCTGAATCCCCTGAGACAATTGACAGGGCTGATGCTGAGTCTGTAAACTGCCAACACCTAACTCGTTCTCCAACCAGTTCTTCTATAACGACTCGAACTGAGTCCGCCATTGTGGCACCCTCCATGATCTCCACTAACTCTGCCTCAGCTGTGGATGTTGTCTGTAGCGTCTGCTTGGCGCTGCGCCATAGAATGGCTGCCTCCCCCCACTTCACCACCACACACCCATGAGCGTCATCTCCATAAGATGCATCTGTGTGAACCTCCATGTCATTGGAGTCCAGTGGTCCCTTGAGCTGAAGGGTGGAGTTCACAGTTCCAGCCAGATAACCCCACACTTGACCAGCCATGTCAAGTACCTTCCTCGGGTTTCTGGTGGACCAAGATGCCATCTTCGTGGTGACATACATCAAATCTGGTCGGCATCGGGTCACTAACCAGATTAGTTCGCCAACCACTTTCTGGGCTTCCTTGACCTCTGCTGGGGTCTTAGGGCCCACATCTTCATCTTCTTCTTTCTTCTGATCTTCTTCTTCACTCTCTGCGCCTTCTTTGGAGATTGGTATCCTCTTTCTAGGCCATGGTGTCTTCTTGAGATTCTTCCTCAAAACTTCCAACGTATAGTTCTTCTGGGATGCCGTCCAGATTCCTTCTTCTGACCTCTTGGGCTCCATCCCCAAAAACCTGGTTGGCTCATCGGGATTAACCCATTCTGGAGATGAGGTTTCCCATGTCCTTCTGATGAGGTCCACCCATTCTTCCACAACCTCCTTGGTGGACAGTATCAAGACGTCATCAACGTAAGTGAGAATGATGCCATGTGTCTCATCATCTTCCTGGGACTTCATCAGCCAGGCGCTTGGCTCTGTCTCCATTTGAACCAGATGTAGCTTTGAGGTCTTCATTTTCCTCATCGAATCATCTCGATAATCGCTCCATAGTCGTGGGCTCTGGCGGAATCCATACATCGCTTTGAGGACTTCCCAGAACTGATCCTTGGTTACATGGCCCAGAGACACCAAAATTGGTGGAGGTCGTAAGAGGATCTTGCTCAATCCTTCTTCCTCCTCTGAATCTCTCTGGGGCCTGGTCATAGGAGCATTTAGAAAGGCCGTCTTAACATCCAAGTTGGCCCCATACCACGCCTTCTTTGATGCCATGGCCAATGCTAGCCTCAGTGTGGCTGCATCTGTTCCTGCGGCGAAGCAGTCCATTTCTGCATCTGGGGCATAGTTCCCACAGGCCACTATACGGCACTTCTTCTTTCCTCGGGGATTTGTGGCGTCCGGTTTGATGGTAAACACCACCTTGGCCGGGACTGCCAACAGGCCTTGATCCTGAGTCATCTGTCTGGCCTCTTCAGGGGGGACGACTCGGAGTGCCCTCTTTGTTTCCATCAGGGACTTAAGCTCCGCTTCTATCGCCTCTTTCCAGGCATCTGCATTTCTCTTCACATCTTGTGGGCTGACAATCTTGGTCTGCAGGATCTCTTCTTCTTCAGTGGTCTTGAACCCTCTAAGGGCTTTGGTGGCATCCAACACCTGTTGAGCAACCTCCATCTCATCATGCACCACATACGTCATCTCTTCTTGGATGATCCGCTCTAGGTGTTTCTCCTTGGCGATGGCTCCTTGATCCGGGTTTCGAGGCTTGTCTTCTTCTTGACTTCCCTCTACCCTTCTGACCAGCACTTTGCCCCGAAGTCGTCTCCTCAAATCGACTGGGGTCAGTGCATCCTCCAGTGCGACCCATACTTGGTCATCCACTGGCTCCGTGCCTTTCTTGAACACGGCTCGGGTCAGCATCTTGGTCCCATCTTCTCTAAGGACCCAGTGGCCATGGTGCAGCCACGTAGGAGACAGATATCTCACCACCTCTCGCCCCGGTTCCAGCTCCTTCGTGCGCCAAAACCTCTTCTTCACGGTGACTTCTTGCATGAAGGCCGGAATCTCCTCAAATTTCTGGCCATTCCAGTTCACCTTCATTCTTTCTCTTCTCAGGCGCTCATTGACATTTCTTAGCGCAACTGGCCACCATTCTGGGCATGTAAGAGTCTTCTTACTCTTGATTTGATCTCCTGCACTGTTCTCTCTGCTCTACCATTTGATTGAGGCTCGGCTCCCGCCGACCAGGTCTGCAGGATATCTCTTTCGCGGCACCACCGTTCAAGTCTCGGTGATATGAACTCTGCCGCTCTGTCTGAATGGATCTGTCGCACCTCATACCCATCGGCCTTTAACATCAAGTAAAGGTCAATGATGTGTCTCAAGACCTCCTCCGATGCCCTTGACGCCATTGGTATGGCCATCCTGTGCACAGCCATGTGCACTTCCTCCCTTTCATTTTCCGTCTCCTCTTCCTGTCCTTCTTGGCCCTGCTCTTCTCCCAAGGATGGAGAATCATACTCCTCCTCCTCCTCATGCTGACCAGCCTTGGTCTGTCGATAGGCCTCCAAATCCTCCTCCTCTCCGATGGATGGTGCTTTCAGATCCCCTTCTTGACGGGTCTTCTCTTCTTCTGCCGCTCTTCTTTCTCTTTCTCTGGCTTCGACGTCTTCAATTCTAGGACGTCCTCTTCTCGGCTTGCCGTCTTCTTTTATTTCTTTCTCTCTCTCTATCTCGGCCAGATCATCAATCTGGGGACATTCTTTGAGGTCTTCCTCGTTCTCTTCTGTCGCATCTTCTTCTGTTGATGCTGACGGCCATGTAAAGCTGGCGACCAACATGAACTTGGCCGTTCCTCTTCCAAGATCTGGGGCTTTCATCAATGGACCTGCCGTGTCCAAGGAGAGGACTCCAGATCGGGGTGGGAGCTTCTCTCGCCTGTGTGCTTTGTCTCTTCCGGATGCCTGCTGGCATACTGCACAATCCTTCCGGAAGGGGGTGTGTCCCTGAAGAATGTGTGTTCTCCAGGACCGGAGTCGGGGCTTGGGGACTTGGCCTCGTTCTTTGAACACCGCCTCGGTGATGGCCGTCATCAGTAAGGGAGCCCACCTCGAGAGCTGCCTTGACTCTTCCACCAACTGATGCGGGGTCTTTCCCTCGATCTTTCGCCCCTCTGGCTTCATGGGACATCGAGGGGGGAGTTGAACGTCAACATTTCCTCCCAACCTTGTGGCCTTCTTCCCTTTTCCTCCAATCTCCCCCTGGTCTACATCCACTTCTTCCAGCCCATAAGCTTCTTTTAGGGCCTTCCATTGGGGAGTGCGCCACCAGGACACTACTGCTGGAATGTCCTTCGGTGGACTTGGGTGTTCCAACAGGAACGACGTTGGCCTGCTTTCTCCTTTGGCTTTCCTCATCTCTTCTGCTATGGTGTATAACATCATAGCCCTGAGCATCATGACATCATCCTCATAGCACTTGACTGCCTCATTGCTGCTAATGCCTTCCTTGCCCCATTCTCCTCCTTCCCAAGCCCTGGCTGGAGCCGGCAAAGACGGAACTTCAACATGTCTGAGCCAGGATCGAGTGCGGCAGTTTGGAGAGGCCACCACGGCACCAATTTGGCCGTCACATGACATCATCACCAACTCGGCATAGAGCTCACCAGAGACCATATCCCACTGTGAGCCATTCTGGATGTCAACCTCAATCAGCTTCCTGACATCAAAGCCCAGGTCTTTAGCTGCCCTCTTCATGTGGAAGCCCTCGCTTCTTCCGGAGTAGAGGAAAAGAACCACACCTCCCTCCCGCTTCCAGAGCTTCCTGAGCTTGCGGTTGCCTGCTATGGCTGAGCTTTGTGGGCTCACCACCATCTTGTCCTTAAGATGTTGTGGGACTCCCTGGAATGCCGGATGGTCATCAACCACCCTTCTCATCCATTGCATCAGGGCTTCTTCTTCCCCTTGCATGCTCCTCAACTTCTTCTTCTCCCCCATCTTTTCTAACTCGGCAATCAGCTTCAGTGCCGTGGCCTTGTCGACCATGGGGCAACCTCCTTGCAGTCTGGCCGGAATCTGACCTCTTTGTGGGTGATGAATCGTGAGGCACTCACCGGTCCACTGAATGCTACAGCCCAGGTCAGACACCAGGTTTCCCAGAGGAAGAATGGGTTCCGTCTTTGGATCTGGAGACACCAGAACTCCGCCAGGAGACATCCTCATCTTTGTCCCTTGGCCCCCTGCTAGGGTGATCTTGACCTCAGTGTACTTCCCCAAATCCTCCCCTGGTCTTTGTGGACGGAGTGCATGGGTGGCACCCGAGTCAAGCAATCCTAGACCGCCCTCTGCGACCTGGATGCGGGACAGACGCAGCACTCTCACTGCTCCCTGCCCTTTGAGTTCATCGAGCTGTCTCTGTAAGCTCCTGATCCTCGCTTCACCTGGGTCTTCATGGCTTCGGGGGGATCCTCCATTGGACATTCCCTTTAGCATCTTTCCGGCTTCTTCCAGCAGCGTCTTCATGTCTTCGCTCGGACACACCGCTGCCTTCTCTGAGCCAGCATCCTCCTCTTCTGCTTTCTTTGTTGTCTTCGCACACTCTACCTTGGCTACCTTCTTGTTGCTTGCCTGCTGGTTGTCCTTTGTTGGACATTGTGGGCTCATGTGTGTTGTGGCTCCGCAAGTCCAACATCTCTTCTGGTCATCCTTGACCTCGTGACTCCACTTGCATGACTTCCCCCGCCGGCACCCCTGTTCTGTGTGAAAGAAGCGGCAAGGAGCAGGCTTCTCCTCCCCTTTCTTTGAACCCCCTTCTCTCCCACCCTTCTCTTTGGATTCTTCCAACTTCTTCATCTTTGGCACAATCTTTTCTTGCTTGCGCTTGGAGTATGAGAGTTGGTCGAACTCGGCCAAGAGACATTCGGCCAGCTGTTCAATGCCCTTCATAGTTGGAACAGCATCGACCATGAGGTGAGTTCGAGTGAGGTTCACTCGGAATTGGAGGCTGTGATGGCTGGCAAGGACTTTGTTGACCAAGCGGTCCAATCCTCGTAACATGACTGTAGGATCTGGCATGCTGACACTGATGTCTGTGGCTCGTCTCTTCCACCTCATCCAACGTCGCAGGCCAGATATGGCTTCTCCCACAGTGGTGGCTTCAGGCGGTGACTCCAGGGCTGCCAACACAGCAGCTTTCTCGTGAGAGCCCCCAGGTTGGTAGTTGATCATCAGCCTTGTGAGAATCCCCAGAACTGAGAGGTTCTTGGTGGAGATCACCTCTTCCTTCTGTGACTCGGGGATGGACTGGAGTAGCATGTTGCTCACCCTCTTCTCCAGTCTGGCCCACTTCTTCTTCAGGAGCTCCTGCGGCATCTTCACTTCATGCTGCAGCTTCTCCAAAGGCTTCATTGATTGGTGGCACTGGTACCAATCTCTGGCAGCAGCCGTCATCTGAGTCCACCACTCAGCTGAGGATTCAGACATGTCGCATAGCTGAGGGTGGATGACCATCATCCAGTCTTGGAAGTCAACCGGGGCACTGTCGATGTTCCATTCTGGCAGCTTATGGATTTCGACATTGGCCCTGATGTGTTCGTCCTCCCTGTAGTCTTCATCTCGGCCCTTCTTGGCCTTCCTGGACTGCTGGGACATCAGTTGCTTCTGCATCTTTTGCATTCCTTGCATCAGCTTCAGCATCACTTCTACGGTCTTGTCTCTGCCACTCTCAGCAGAACCGCCTTGATGCCTCTTCTCTTCATCCTCAGCTTCAGACTCCTCTGAAAACTCCTCCTCAGACTTCTGATCTTCGGAACTCTCCTCAGATCCGTTGGCCTGATCAGCTGTCTCACCTTGCTGACCATGCCAGTTCTGCTGGTGGACACCCTCCTGAGCCTGGTGTCCTTCTTCCTTTCTTGATCCTTGGCCCTCATCCTTCCTGGATCCTTGGCCCTCATCCTTCCTGGATCCTTGGCCCTCATCCTCCTTTTTGCCACCCTGTCTCTCTGACCTTCTGTGGCTTGCAAATTCCTTTGGCCTTTGGTTCTCCTCGATCGGCTTGTCAGGTGGTGTGGAGTACTTCCCTTCACGTTCCTCCATCAGCTGCACTTTGAGACGCATGTTCTCTTCTTGAACCTGCCTCATGAGATTCTGCATCATACCCCGCTCATGATCTAAGATGAACCTCAACCGCATTCGTTCTTCTTCTATGATCCTAGGATCCATCCCTGTGGCAAATCCCACCCCACACCCTGCCGCCATTGGAACCCCTGGTGAACTAGGTCCTTGGTCGACTGCTGGACGCATGGCTGGTGTGATTGCAACTTCCACCCCTGAACAGAGCGAAGGTGGATCAAGCATGGGAGCCTTAGCCCGCAGGTCCTGAACTTCCTGCAGCTGTTGCTCACTGAAAAGAGGTTCCAGATTCTTGGGACTATATTCAACTGGTGGCCCCTGTGGGTGCTGAGGAGTAACATATTGTTGTATGGCTACGCTATCCTCTTTCTTGGCATCCCCTGAACCCTGGCTATCCCCATTCCCTACAACTTCACCCCCATTAGGTGTCACCGGCACCAACTGGAGAGACTCCTTTCCATCGCTTTGGCTCTTGGCTTCGCTGGCCTTAGTGCCATCGTTGTCTTTCGCCTTAGCTCTTCTCCTCTGCATTTCCATGGGTTGGTCCTTGGACGGCGTTGGGCTCATAACCTGCGTGTCGCAGGAAGCCCCCAAGCACGTCCCACCAAGCTGCACCTCCTCAAACGCCGATGCTGCAATCCTTTTCGCAGCTTTATGGCATGGGGTCCCTTCCCCAATTGGATTTGAGGCTACAAAAGGGCTTCAATATTTGAATCCCAAATTACATGTGACCATGTGGAAGATATGCTGGAAATCTATTTCCAACAGTTTCAACCCCTCTGAAAAATATTAGTCAGTTGGGATTATTATTCCCAATGGATGGAAAAATAAATGTTCCAAACCACCAACCAGAACTAATAGATCAAATAATAATCAACCAATGTATCAAATATATCTATAGATCATCAACCACCATATATCAACTAGCTATAAACCAACCAGTTATTTCTCCAATGATTCGCTCAACACTGCTCACGACAGCTGGGTTTCCCTGCGATAACCTGTTCCTCGATGCTCGGCTCCTCCTCGCTGCGAGAACGATTTCTACGTAGAAATCAGTCATCTTTTTGGATCTGATCCAGAAATGGTTGGAGAATCTTGATTGCTCCATTAGAGTCAGTGTCGTATTAAAATAATTATCAGTGATAGTTACCTATACAATATGATTGGTAAATCTCATATTCTCAAAATACAATATGGACTAATATGGTATTTATGCTGGTATCATCATATTTACCATCGATCTATAAAACATTGTAAACCCCGAAAGAATCTGGATAAATCACAATGATTCACTCCCCTGAAATAAGGCCGGTTTACTTGAGAAAAAGGCTGCAGCCCTGGCCCGCCGAGTATTTTGGGACAGTTACCCCCTAGGAAGCATTCTCCAATGATCTTGCGTTAGGATTTAATTTACCCAGATTTTTTTCCATGCGGCATACATCGGCATACGGTGTCTCCTCAAAGAACATGGAGGTTGGCAAAATTCAATGGGAGATCTTCAGGATCCAGATCAATGGAGGTACGTAAACGTACCATATTTTTGACCATATTTTGTGGGGATATTCCCTTACATTTAGGCCATTGAAAAATCCTGGGTGAACATGTGCCATTCTGGTGCCATTCTGGTAGCCTCGCCCCAGCTGGTCCCATCGACCTGCATGTCACCTCTTCGACACGCGTGAATTCCTCGGTGCACTCAGAGGGGTGTTAAGTCTCGAAGGCAATAGTTGTAATTTTAATCATGGAGAGATCTTCATGCAGTTTTCACAGTTTGCAAAACATGGGGATTGGTTGAAGCTTCAGAATGAATATGATATTAAGATCTTTTCCGAGCCTCTAACTTTTTAGCACCAGCACGTATTTCTTAAACTTTAACCCACCTGTATAACCGACTAGTTTTTATATCATCTCCATATTCGACACAGCGACACACTGGTTTCCACCATCCCAACCCGCAACGGTCGATCCATCATTTCCATCATTTCCCCCATTTCTTGTTGTTTCCACCTGGAATGGTTATTTTTATGACACACCCGACACACCCAAAGATCAAAATTGTATACCTGGACGATATCTGCATCAAGTCCCCAATATTGTAGAAACATGGCCTATTTTCGTATCCTCTTTGCCAAATGTACAAAACTCCTTCAAAGATCATTCTAGTGGAACCGGCTTAAACAGGAGGAAAGTGCCAGTGAATATACACTACAAGTAAGATGGATAATCCATTTATTATTATACTCCGAATTTATTCCACATTTATTCAATGGCCATTTCAGGTACCTAAATTGGGTACCTACCATATATCAGGCCCATGGAAGGGCTAAATTTCAAGAGGATGTGCCCCAACATATGGCTTTGTATGGTACTAGCGTACATCTATTTTAGGGCCTTTTAGGGTCCTGAAATTCCCATTGATTTATCGGCCACATTTCTAACTCCGTCATCTTTGCATGTCCCGTGCTTGGGCTTTCCGGCGATAGTAATGCAGAGAGCCGGGCAGCAAGCCGCCCTTCGCAATAGGCCTCGGTATGGGAACATGATGAGGGTTTTGACCTGAATTGGGGGAGCAGGGTTTATCATGGGTTTCTCATGGGTTTACCTACGTTTATCTGGAAGAATACAGTGTTTAAATTGTTCTTACTATCCACGCACCAAAATCCAAGCGAGAATCCGAAAAATGAGATCCAGAAGACGATTCACCTATTGGATTTGGAGACTTTTGAGGTTCCGTGTCAAAATTTGGCGAGTGTATAGCAACCCCGAAAATGATGGACCAGTGTTTCAAGGACGGTATAGAGAATGCCTTCCTTTAATTTTCCAGGTTTGCAACCTTTTTGTTTAACCTTTCTATCTGGGGATTACTATGTGTCTGGCGATCATCACTGGCTTTTCGGTTTCAACAATGGAAAGTTGTAGCTCCTTTGGCTTGAGAAAACCAGAAATTACCTCTAGATAGGAGTTTACTTTCCTATCTTTGCTGCTGTGAATCTCTATGATACCCTCTGGTAATGGAACATAGCTATGGAAAATGGCCCACATTAGCCCACTTGTAGATCATTTAACCCATTGAACATGGTCATTTTGCATAGTTGTGTTAAATTAGCTATTACCCTCTGGCAAACTAACGTAACTATGGAAAATCACCATTTTTAATGGGAAAATCCACTATAAATGGCAATTTTCAATAGCTATGTTAGTTTACCAGAGGGTATCCCCATATTTCCTGGTTCCCCATGATCTCCCCATGACACCCACAGCGCTTCGGGCAGTGCAGCGCCCTGGATCCGAGTGCCCCACATGTAGAATTCAGGAAGCAGATCTGGCGAAGACTCCTGAAGCCAGGCGGGGCATGCATTGATATGCGTTGTTGTTTGATATATATATATATATAATATACACATATTCATAATACGCATATGTAAATGCACATATGTACCCACGGCATGTATATATATATATATCAAAACCAATTCGTAAGGGATTATTGAATCCTGACTCAGTCATGGACTACAGTGACTTGCCACGGGACACATCCTTCAAGCATACGACTATTGCGTTATCTTTTTCTTTTCACCACCAAAATGCAGTATCAACAACTTTAAATGCCTATTACATAAATATGATTACACATAAATATATAGATATAGCGATCGATATATAGAGTCATTGGGACAATTAGAGGGAAATTCTACACGAACCCATGGATTTTCCCTTTAAAACGAGTTTTTTTCCTGTAAAATTGCCTTAAAACCAATCCTTCAAACCAAAGTTAGTGGGTAGACCATGGATGTTCCGGTCATTTTCCACCAACTCACTCTGCCCAGCGATCCTCTTCTGTGGCCGTCCTGGCAAAGCCAGAATGGGAGTACCGGAGACTAACCTTTGGATAGCTAGCTAGATAGATTGGATAGAGAGCTAAATGATAAAGGCATATATATATATATAGAGTGTAGATAGAAAGATAGAAAGGTAGACAGGCAGGTAGATAGGTACATAGGTAAATAGAAACAAAGATAAATACAACGACAGATAGACAGACAGATAGACAAGTCTAGATTAGCTTAGATAAGTTTAGATTAGATTACTTTAGTTTAGATTAGATAGATTGATAGAGTCAAGTCGATAGATTGGATAGGGTAGATTGGATAGATTACATAGTTTAAACAGATTAGGTGGATAGATAGACATATAGGTATAAACGGCAAGTGTCATATGCATATGTATACATATATATATATATATATTATAGTCATATGTCTCTTTGTTTAAGTTTAGGTATCAAAGACAAGAGATTGCATGTCATCTTCGGGTCCTGTTTATCTGTTCGTGGTCTGAGTCATTTCAAGATCATCTTTCTGTCTGGTCGAGCAAAGTGGCACATCCACTGTGTGCAAACAGATCCTAGAGGATCACATTCCCACAACATGGTATAGTCGGTACTATTCTCTATTGCTGTGACATACAATAAATACCATAATAGTATATCTATATACCATAATATGATATATATATAAATACAATAGTAGATGTGGATAAATCACAATAATTTAACATGGTATATCCAGAAAGCATTGTAGTATAATTTAGCATAGTATCTATGATACTATGGTTGGACACGGTTGCAATGCTATATCTATGATTTTCTATATACCATGGTATGATATATCTATCCAGATAAACCCATAATTGTAACTAATATAATGCTTCTACAATATGTGGATATCTAAGAATTTATGATATTGTTTTTGCCAATCTCAGATACCCTGCAAACATGTAAGCTGGTTAGTGGATATTCCTATTTATAGCAAACAGATTAATAGCATTAAACTACCCATCCAAGGTTGACGTATTTCTTATTTTATTTATATGATGGTTTCCTAAAATAGGGCTACCCCATTTATCATCCATATTTTCCATATGATTTTCCTTATAAATCAACCAGCTATTGGGGTATCCCAATGACTATGGAAACCCACATATCATTCACCTGACATAATCCGCAAAACATGACGGCGTTGCAGCATCGAGGCGCTTGGCAGATCTTGCCTCAGGCGGTTGGGCTTGGGGAACCCTGGAAATACCCGGCCTGGTAAACGTTTACATAACGAACTGGAAAATCACCATGCTATTAATGGGAAAATCCACGATTTCGACTGGGCCATGGCTTCAATGTCGCAAACTCTTAGTCATTACCAGAGGGTATGGGCTTTTTTGAAGCACCAGAAAGGTGGATTTCGGCGAGATTTTGCAACAAAAATGACCAACCAGCAGAGAGTTGGATTTAAGCAATGTGAGGATTTCAACATCAAAACATGAGGCATTTTCTCAACAGAATAGGATAGCACGCGCTTGCGTGTTTGATCTACAACTGTGGCCATTTGACCAAGCCATATGTTCTTTATTGTGGAGGGAACATCCACAGAAAAGGAGAAAACCCATGGCTTGGTCTTCTCGCCTTTCAAGATTGGTCATAGCGAAGCATCCCTCACATCGCTGAATGTTTTAGCCATCTTTACCAAGCAAATCGTCTCAAAATTGCATTGATGAATTGTATTGATTATTGATGGTTATTGTGTGTCATCATTGATTATTGATGGTTATTGATTATTGTTGATTATTGATTATTGATTATTGATTGATTATTGTATTGATTATCATCATTACATACTCATGACTCGACCCATTGTTTTTTTTTTTGCGAAGCAAAAACTATCTTGACATCATCTTCGGATCACAGGGAAAATCCCAACGACAACACCGAGAAAAACCCTGGTACCTTGTTGAACGCACCAGAATTTACGCAGATTGTCGGGCCAGAGAAATGCTAACACTATCAACACTAGCTATTTTGGGTGTCTTGTGTTCATATTCTTCGACGCGTTGCTTACGGCCACATCTCGAACATATTGGCCACTGCCAGTATTTCTCAGCATGCGCATAAGGGACATTTACAAGACGCTCCCGCCGGGGTTTCCATAAGTCATGGGGGATCCAAAAAATAGCTGGTTGCTTCATCTTGGAAAATCCATCAAATGGATAACTGGGGTACCTCAGGAAACCTCCGCATTGGCAAAACCACAGCTTCCCTGCGAAAATCTGGGCATTGTCAACTCCTGAAGCCACAAAAAGCACTGAGTCCTCACGCGTGGTCATGCCCACTCCACCAGCCGCCACGCTGTCGCCATTCACCTCGGCCGAGAATCTGTCGAGAAACAGAGTCAGTTTATTGGTGAAATCCACAATTAGCAACCCACATAACACATCTTTTGAGGCACACTACACATTACACCTAGATATATTTACATGTATAATATTACATATATATATATATGGCTATTTATATAATTATATATAGATCTATGCAATAATTCCCCAAACATATCCATACAAGTGCAACTATTCCGACAAGTTCAAATCATTCCCAAACCTGAAATCAGCCAATCAGCAAATCAACCCATTTGAGCCAAGGAAAATAGCCATATCTCATCCCATGAAATACTGGTTGGTAAATCATAATCCTGTCAACCTAGGTTAACAACCTCCTACATGTTAAAACTCGATAGAAGCATATAGAAGCATACAGAACCATATACCCTCTGGTAAATTAACATAGATCCTGGAAATCACTTTTTCTTGCGGAAACTAATCTTCCAACCCCCATCTGCCGGGGTCTATGTTCGTTTACTAGAGGGCAATATGGCTATAAATCAATACCAATAAATTAGCACTTATAGGGGGATGAACATCCATAAATCCTAGCTATTTTATCTATTTTGGTGTTAGGAGTACAGTCTTTTTTGACCCACATCCATATCATAATACCAATTTTGACCAGGGGGAGCCAATCTTCCAACCCCATTTTTTCCAGTCTATGTTCGTTTACTAGCGGGCAATATCATCATATCCCCATGACCAATCTGAGATACTCTGCACAAAAATGAAAAACTCTTAGCTGGTGAAGGTAGATAATCCCATACCAAAAGACCAAAAGGCGGATGAGTTTCTACCCATCCAGTGGATTGACGTATTTATTTATAAAAATTATATGATGGTTTCCTAAAATAGGGCTAGCCCATTTATCATCCATATTTTCCATAGGATTTTCCGAAAAAAATCAACCAGCTATAAGATCATTATCCCAACGGGCATCCGGACAGGATCTAAGCGCTTCAGCAATGCGCCTGCTAACTTGGCTCCCACCTGGGCAAGGGAACAAAAGATGTGGGAAAGCTATGGTTTCCCACAGAAAATCATCTAGAAATAGTGGCTAAACTCCTAACGTTTACAGCCTGGGTAGATATGGATCCTCCCATTCAAATAATGGATTTTTTTTGGGGGATTCCTGGATCCTCCCATATATTTAGAGGTACAAATGGGTGAACTGCTTGGGTACTCCAAATTGTTTGTGCGGATATGTTTGAGGTACATAGCTACATAGCCATACCCTTAAATGCGGTCAACCTGCAAAAGTAAATCCATATCATCCATATCATACCACATCTGTATACTTATGTGGTCATATTTATATACTTACCATCTGGTTATTTAACATAGCCATGGAAAATCCCTTATAAATGGAGGTTTTGATGGGGAAATCATCTATAAATTATAAATGGGCCATTTTCCACGGCTATGTTAAACAACCAGAGGGTATGTGGTAACCAATAGTAACTCATATGGCTGAATATCAATTGATATATATCAAATAAGGGAATTGTTTGATTCCCCTGCAGTTCAAGCATTTTCAAAATAGCGATTTTTCTATGCTAGCTCATCCCCAGGTTATGAGAAACTTCATCAATATTCATCCCCATGGTCTCAATATTCATCAATATCATTGTCATATTCAATATCTTATTCTGGTTGGTGGTTGAGCCTAACCCCTCTGAAAAATATGACTTCGTCAGTTGGGATGATTATTCCCAACTGAATGGACAAATAAAACATGTTCCAAACCACCAACCAGTATTGTTTGATATCCCCATATGCTGTCATTTCTTTTTTTTAGAGATATTCAGCAAATATAGACTCATGGGTGATATCCAATGTAAATCCCAATTTTGATATTCACATCAATTTTCCAGATATTTGACATCCGCCAATAGATCTTCATCATTTTTTCCAGATACAGTATTGGTTGGGTTGGTTTTTAGGGAACATTTCCAAGACACCATACCACGAAACATAGGGTTTTCCATGGATTTCCAAAATTCACTATCAATTTACTCAGCAGATCTAAGTACTTCTGGCAGAATCCAAGGATGATCCTAGAGCGGATCTATTCTTGGCTAAAAACCTGATAGTTAAGTCCCTATGATCATCTTTTCTGATCAACCCCTAATATTTTTTACACATATTCAGAAAAAAGAAGATAACCCGCAAATCCAAGGCCCATAATCATCATTTCCCCATGATCGAAGTGCCGATTTGGGGTATCTCCTGTATTTTTGGATAAATCCGTTGAAACGTATGACCCATATGTACGTATGTGTATAAATATGTATAGATTATAACCCGTAGAGGACTTGAGGTATTTTTGCCACATTTTCCTTGTTTTGTTTTCAGTGTTTATTCTCGTTGATCATCGACATGCAAATCACAGTCGGCCATTCAAGGCTTCTCCAGACCTCTCTGCCATTGAAGCCATCGTGCCGCAGGTAGCGCCTTACGTGCCGTGTGAATTGGATGTGAATCGCCAAACCCCAATTCAATGCCTGTATCCCTAATATGTACCCAATAAATCCTTTATATTCCGTTATAATGACGTTTTATCACCTTATATAATATATCGTAACTATATATGTATTAATATATATATATATATATATGTAATACGTAAATAAATACTACTGCATCGCAATTATGGGGAATTTGTGAGTACTCAATTAGATAATTCATATTCATTTATGGGTCAAAACATGTCAAAACCCTGGCACCCTAGATACACTAAAATAGCTGGATAATGGATGGTTATTCCTCCAAAATATGGTAATAACAGGTTTCGACCCATCCGCATATGTGGATTTATGTTAGGAAAAAACTATAAATACATTTAAAAAGGGACATGAACATCCATAAATCCAAACTATTTGATCTATTTTGGTGTTTTTGGGGTACAGGGTTTTTGACCCAACCCCATATGTATTAAACACACAATGATTTCTCCATGGGGGTTCTCGGTGCCGGGCGAGTTCTGTCGCTGGAAACGTCGGCTGAATTCACACAGAGACCCGGCCTCGCCGCCAGATGCAACGAAGAAAACCAACCGAAACGTGCTGACTTCAAGCAACATACTTTTGGTAGCTAGGTTAGAGCAAATAACTCCAATAACTAGGCTTCTTGGTAATTGCAATTATACTTGTATAATAGGGTTTATAAATCAAGGTATCACTTGGGGGTCTAACCTTGCAGTGATTACCAGCATCCCAGGTAGGAATCATCAATCAACCAGCCACCTGGATTGATGATTAGCCAGGAATCCATAAAAATGGTGATTTTGGCGATGGTTTATTCATGTTTATTAATGGTTCTTCATGTTTATCGATTTTTTATTCATGTTTATGTTTATTAACGTTGTTCATGGTTTATTAATGATTCTTCATGTTTATCAACGTTTTCGAACAAAGCGCCAGTAAACCATGTTCGAAAGTGCCAGCTGTTGGGTTTCCTAGTCGTCAGTAAATCGGCGGATTTACGTCATGGGCTTCAGTGAAGTTTCCTGCAGAATCTTTGGGGCTTCAGCCCATCACACTGGGCTTTCGAGGAGTTGATCATAAGAATTCCCTAATCAGGGATTGATCTACAGTAGGTAGCATAACCATCGTATAACCTGGTTGGTGGTATACCTACCCCTCTGAAAAATGATTGAGTTCGTCAGTTGGGATCTGTGAAATTTCTGAATGGAATTTTAACATGTTCCAAACCACCAAGATCCACCAAGCAGTAAACACATGTTCCCAATAACCCCCCCAAAATCATCGAATGTTTGGTATTTTGAAAAAGGGCACTGCTCAGCTCCGGCGGCTTCGCTCATGCTCCGAGCCGAGGAGGGCACCCAATTTTTTCAGCGAAAAAACAGGAGGATCGATGCAACATGTCCAGACGAAAACCTGGGTGTGTTTAATGGAATGCATAGTTTTTTAAACACATTCCATGTTCGAAATCGCCAAGATCTTAGCTCCCAAACTCCGTAGATGGCAGGGTCAGTGGTACCAAAGTTGTGATCCACAATCAATCTGCCTTGGCGTAGCTTGCATCGGGAATCATGAAATCAGCTGATTTGGTGTACCAATTTCTGATATCCAGAGAGATGAAATCTTGCGATCATCCCTCCAATTGAAAGCTTCTCAATCGACACCTGAAACACTGGAGCACCCAATGAATCCTTGAAAGATTGTAGAACGATTTAACAGTCTCAAAATTGGCGTACCAATAGACTCACAAATGGCTGCCAATTTTTATCATCAAGCCATCGTTTTTTTTGGTCAAGATCAAAGTTGATATTGATCCACATCCATACAATGACGGCCCTCTAATTACTTTTTTTCCTTCTCTATGTGAAACAACTAGAGGATAAATCTACCATAGCATATATATATAATCATATATATCATATATAATTATAGTTATATATAATCATAATATCATATATATATATATACATACACTACACCATTTAATATACGTACCATTATACGGGGACGATCTGTTCTCATAGTTCAATCTCATGCTGGGCCCTGGGGGCCCTGGCCATCATAGACCAAGCCGTTGCCGTGCACCTGACAGGGGAATCCCCAAGCATGGCCTGAAAGAATGGGATAGAAATATGGAAGCAACTAAGCAATTGGATGGATAGTTGGTAATGGAATATTAGTGGAATAATAATGAATATATTAATAGTAATAGAAATATGATAGTTGGTATAATATTGGTAAATGATTGGTATGATCAATATCAGAAATCAATTGGTATGATGATTGTAATAGTATCAAGGCTGGTAAATTATTATAGTAACTTTATATAATGATAGTAATAGTTGGTATAATATTCCCACCAATAGTGGAATATGAATGGAATAGTAATATCATACCAACTATAATAGTTATAGGAACAGGGAATATTAGTGGAATAATGTGGGTAAAACAATCATAAATAAACCACACATGACTTGGAATGGTTTATTTATAGCACCAATATATTTAGATGACTGGGGGATGGTTCATGAAATTGGTTTACCCACATTCTATCCAATTTGGGTGTGTGTAATGGAGTATACCATCCAAATGAACATTCTAACAGGGAATATGATGATTAACCCGTGGATGTTATGGATGGAGAAAGTCATCCTGAAGCAGATAGACTATCGATATTTCAAATAAATCCCCAGAAATATCTTTGAACATCCTATATTCTATTCAATGGCCATTTCAGGAACCTAAATTGGAGGTACCTACCATATATAAGGCATTATAAGGCCTATTTTTCAGGTCTATGTAAGGGAATGCCGCAAAACATGGCAAACAATATGGTACTAACGTACCTCCATTTTAGGATCCTGAAGATCTCCCATTGATCTATCTACTGGTAAACGTTTACATAGCTATTGAAGCCATGGCCCAGTCGAAATAGTTGATTTGCACAGCTATAAAATGGTGATTTGCCATCGTTCTTTGTATGTTTACCAGGCCGCGTACTTCAATTGCTATATAAAAAGTATAATTCTATAGTGGCCAGCTGGGATCATCCTAAGTTGAACATGGCCAGCTGGGAGT
This sequence comes from Cladocopium goreaui, assembly GCA_947184155.2. NCBI lineage: Eukaryota > Dinophyceae > Suessiales > Symbiodiniaceae > Cladocopium > Cladocopium goreaui. Next base: position 405,260 of record CAMXCT020005301.1, on the reverse strand, counting down.
CATCCCACTGAAAAACCATCATGTCTGTTTCAAGTTGGAAACCACATGTAACCACCCATCAGTTAATATAACCAGTATATAACCCATATATACCCATATTCTCCCATATTGATACACCATTCCTATGACAGTCATATAGGGAACTCATTTTTCCAGTTGGCAACTCCCCAACTCATCCCTCCCACCGAGTTGAAGATGTCCGGATCCACATTCACAGCATCTGCTGTGATGCAAATGCGGCAGGCCAGCAACTGGCGCAGCTGTCGAAACGTGGGAGCAACAAAGGTGCAACAAACCAACCATTGTCAGGGTTCAAAAAAAAACAGGTACACAGGGGAAAAACATTTGGCAAATAGAGGGGTAAAATGGGTATCATTTACCTGTGGGTCGGAGCAACCCTGATTATGGGGCCTTGATTTTGGATTCGCAGCAACGGGGATGGATGACAATCTTAAAAGAGAACCATTTCAGCTGTGGTCCCCGGTATCTTGATATTGACGTAATACCCCAAACGTGCTATGGTCATTCATCCTCACATGGGAATTCAGTCCCCCAAGCATTCCGGGTCATTTACCCAAGTTTTATCTCAATCTATTGACATTGCATCATCAAACTTCCTCAATCCTGGTTGGTGGTATACCTACCCCTCTGAAAAATGATGGAGTTCGTCAGTTGGGATTTTTCTTCCCAACTGAATGGAAAAGCAAAATTCCATGGTTCCAAACCACCAACCAGTCCTGAATATATCCAATGAACAAAACATCATGTTTGGTTACCATAAATCTCCAACTGACCATAGCACAGACCAGAGCTTCAAAATCCTGTCTGGTCCCTTACTGGCTGACAGGGATTCCCTTTTATCGATCGTAAGGATCCCCCAAATATTTATTTGTCATCCCCTGAACTCAACTAACATCATGCAATATCATTTATCAATCATATATTCCCCATATATTTCCTATATTCCCCATACGTTCCCCACATTGTGCTGCTTCAAAGCCCGATTTCAGTCGGTGAGTTCTCTCCACCTTCTGCGGCAGCTTCGCCGGGCTGGCACCGAAGTCCTGGATTCGGTATTTTGGTGACCATTTCACCAGTTTAATCGGGGGCTGATGAAATTGGATTAGATTGGATAACAATTGGATTATAACCATACCATCATGGATTAGATGGGATTATAAATAATGATTGTGATGATGGGATTTTTTCACGGGATAACAATTGGATTAGATTGGATAACAATTGGACTATAATGATGAAATTATGGATTATAATGATGGGATAAATCCCCACTTATCTATTCCAGGATGGCTATTTCAGGACTAATCCCATACAGTGGTCCGATTAAATGGTGATGATGATGATTTTTTGATGTGGATGATTATGGGTGGTATTATTATTGTTTTAACCACATTATTAAATGGGATTATAATGGGATTATATATTATAATGGGATTATGATGGGATGTAAAAACCACCTATAAACAACAGTGCCAATCTTAGATACCCTGTAAACAATGACAAATTCTTAGCTGGTGAACGTAGATAATCCCATTGATAGCAAAAGACTAGAGGATTGAAGTACCCATCTAAGATTGACCTAGATTTTGTTTCAAGTTCAATTTTTCGTTTGTAAGCCATATGATTCTCACGGATTTATTGTCTGCAAACCCATGCGTCACTGAATCAAGCTTTCAGCCCACATACACACAAACGTTCAAACAAACAGGCCATGTCAAACATAGACAGGAAAAGTCAATGTAGAGAAGTAGATGTGTATAAAATACATATATAAATCACATATATATATACACATTTTCGAGATGTGTATATATTTGGAACATATATTTAGCTCCTTTCTCTCTCTCTCTCTGTAGTGTAATGTAATTTAATTTAATGTAATGTAATGCAAGGTAAGTATGCTACCTTCCACCGAAGACAATGTTTTGCTAGGTCTTCTGTGTGGCCTCGTCAACAAATAATACACAGTTTGCGGACGTAAGTGTTGAATTTTAGGCGACAGGAGGCAAAATTGCGAGAAAAACATGGAAACAAATACAGCTGCAGCGCATACCCGAAAGAAATATATCAACTGTATATAATCTCAACCTTTTTCTGTGCATTGTTCCCTCTTCTGTGTGTAAGAGCTTCTGGCAGAGATCCCAGCCGATGAATCCATAGGGTGTCTGGGCAGAAGGGCGAGGGATCCACAGCCGCTTTGCTCATCGAAATCTCGATTGCCACGATCATCACAGCATTGGATGATTCCAAAACCATCTCCGCGGTGTCGTGAAAGAACCGCTTGAACAGTGCTTGGTTCAGAAGCTGAAAAAGGGTGGATGATAAGGCAAAAATGGTGATCAAATGTCACCGAAGGATTTCTGATCTTCGCAGTAAATCCATGGTAAACTGGTCGCATTGTCTCCAAATAGCACTGAAGTTTGACGGGTGTCCATGCGTACCCTCTGGTTATTTAACATAGCCATGGAAAATGGCATAACATGGCCCATTTATAGATGGTTTACCTACTAAAAATGGTGATTTTCCATGGCTATGTTAAATAACCAGAGGGTATCTCCATTTGGAGATAAAACGGAGTGGATTGACCGCTGGGACATGCCTGAACTCGCCATGGGGATTTTATCAGACTCCTCCAAGATTCCCATGGGTGCGCGTGCGGCTTCCGGCGCGGGAAACCTGCCAGGCAGGTGTCGAGTTTTCGGGATGACTTAGAAAGGAACGTTTACTGAAATACAACTCGACATTTACAACATGTTCTTCGGGATTTTCCAACGTAATTTTAAGCCGGTATTCCAATTCTGGGAATATGTGATGGTTTTTCCTGGCACATTTCTATGAGAAATCCACAACTTATCATCGTGGGGGCTTAACCCTTAAAATTGTGACAAAGTATACGTACCACTAAAGTTGTGTTTCTTCCGGCCCGCAATATCATAAACCGGGAATTCATTAATGCTGACTTGACATGACATCCATTATTTATATTCTTTTCGGGTTGTTTCCTTAAAAAACCCATGGTACCCCTGAGAAGTTAAGGGTCTCCTCACCCCTCGTACTGATCGATTAGAAGTCTTATCACCGTTATGATTCTATCAACTGTGATGATCTCACGCAGTGATGATTGTAAATAACTAAATATATATATATACATACATATATGATATCATATTATATTATATTACATCATATGATATTATATCATATGACATTATATATTATTCTATTGATCCTTGTCCCATGACAAAACAAAACAAAACGTGGATAACCTCATTGATTCAGATCTCGTCTTAAGCAGGTTATCCCACCACGACCTCTGAGCCACTATTTGGTTGCAACCCCATAACTGGCCATAAGGGCCATAACTGGCACTATTTGGTAACTATTTGGGGTTGTAACCCATTGTAACCCAGTGCCCCCAAATAGTTATCTGAATTGCTACAGCTTTCCAAATCACCAATGTTTGCCGCGCAAATTTTTGCTGCAGGCTCACTTCGAGGTGCCAATGTGCCAATGACTCGTTCATTGCGATGTGAATCCAGCAAAGAAAATTCACATGTCAAACGTCAATTTAGAAGTGGATTTATAATGAAATATACCCAACGATGGGAATTATAGCCTCAGTTCCAAGTGACATAGATATGGATAAAACCGGTGGAAGCACCGAAGGAACAACAATGGCGGACTGTTCTTACCTTAATTCACTCTAGGGCAAGTCCCAATTCTTTCTGGTGAATTCCCAGGTTTCGCAAGTAAATCAGTCAAATAGCAAGTTTTGACGATTCAAATCCCAACACTTCTTAAAATTCCAGCCGATTCACAGGTTCCAACATATCTGATCACTACCATCCCAGCCGACAAACCTGAAAACATAGCATTGTCTTTTTAGGAAAAAGAATGGGCTATGGTATGTTTGGGAAGTTTTATCATATTCATTTACAGTATTATGAAATATCCATTGGTTGTTGAATGGAGGGAACCTTCTATTAATCAACCAACCAGTGGGACAAGGACAGCTATGAACCTGGTCTGATACCTGCCATGGCTTTCAGCCCTTCCAGCTCTTTCAGGCCAGCCTTTTCTCTCGTTCCCGCTCCGCCGTCTCTTCCGCTGGCAGGGGAACCACTTCCCTGACATGGTTTTTCGATGTTTTTCGGTCATTGCAGCAACTCATGCCATGAAATATTGGTTGGCAAAGGGGTATCTCTATTCTGGACTATCATAGTACAACCCCTATAATTGCATAAGCAATCGACATCAATCAACAATGCATTTTCAATGGCTCAATTGATCTCAATTGAACTGGTGATCAAACCAACCAAACGAGGGACTCAACCAACAACAATGTAGATCTAGCCAAGAGAGAGGGTGACGTAACCAAGGGATTGGACATGATGCAACCAAATATGGAACGAAACCAATGGAATGCATAATGCTATGCTAGAAATTTGATTCATCATACAATTTGATATACAACTACTATCAACTACCAGCTTGCGCTTTGGCGATTGGATTCGCTTGAGGACCACGACAAACGTAGCTTTGGGCTCAATCCTCTGTTTTCATAGAGACACCAAAATCATATTATTGGCTATATCCTCATTGGATTCTTGAAAAATATCTGGTTTAACAGCCATATCCAATCATATCCATATACCCTCTGGTACGCAAACATGGCCACTGGCAAGATTTCCCATTTGTAGATGATTTTCCTCAAAACTGGGGATTTTCCAGCCATAGATTTCTGGAGGTTCACCCTCCACACCTCGTCCCTTGCCGGGATTCTTGGAGCCGCACCCGCCGTTGTGGTCTTCAAAGATGAGGCCCTTCAAGCGTCCTCGCGTGCATTGCTGGATGCCCAACAAGCGATAACCCTCATAGACCTGGCATGCACCGGAATGAGATTTGGGCAGACGTAATTTTTGTACTGAACCAAAGAAGACTAGGGAAATTTGGAGAAAAACAACACAGAAATGGGATTTCACCAACTGAAACTCGACTTTCGACCAACCATGGGGATATCATTGGCTTCTGGTGATGCTGACCATGGTCAAAATCCATGACTTTCATGGGGGAACGCCAGGAATTGTCAGCTTGAAAGGGTTTCAACCCACTGCAAAAACATGATGGTCAGCTGGGAGAACATATTTGAAACCACTAACTAGTTGTGATTGGGCTTGAACTCGCTTTTGTAATCTTCAAGAATGGGCTTCTGGCTATGTCATTCAAACAGTAGCGTCATTGATGACGGGCCTTCTTTGTTCCAGAACCAAGAAACACCATCGGAGGTATCCTTGGTCACCTAAATTACGGTATAGTTTAAGGTGAAATGAAGACAAGATGTATTGTAGACGTTGCTGTCTGCATTTGAGTTCACCATTTTTCGCCCAAAATCTCGTCCAAGAAAAATGGGGGAATCGTCCTCACCATCCCCAGTTGAATCGCAACATTGAGTCAGGCAAAACACCCTCCGGCAATCAAACATGGCGTGCTGGAGAATCCTCCCGATAGGATACCATTTCATAAGAATATCAGCCAACCAGTATTTCATGGTTGTAACATGTTGTAACCATTTAAAAACCCAACTCAACCATTAATAATCAACCGTTATATAACCATGAATAATCATTACTAGCCACTACTGACCATTGATTGCCATAAATAACCTTTTCAAACCCATAATCACGATCAATTGCCATTAATTGCCATGAATGAACATGAGTACAGAAACCATTGTGATTTCATAGGGGTGCCAGGAATTCCCACTGGGCCGAAAAGCAGAATTCATAGCGCCTTCAGACCCATGGTTTCCAAGATGTGGTGAATCTTCTTCTCCACCTCATCTCCCTGGTTTTCAAGGCGACTAGGGAAAATTCCGATCGACCATGGCGAACACTATTCCTGGGAGACGTGCCTTGGGAGGGTCATCGATATAACCGGGGGATACATATTCCTTGAGTGAGTTCAATTTGGATATTAAAACAGCTTCTGATTTCATGGCTAACTCATCCCAGCTCCACCAAGCCTTGACTGAAACATCTCATATACTCATTTTCTACAGATCACAATGATAGTAGGACATTGTGGTCCGAATCAGCATAGGTAGGGGTTGGAGCTGTAGTAATAATAAACATTTGAAATCACTGTCTGTACACAATGCGTGGATCTCTGTGTCAGCAGTCAACAAAACAATGACTGGGTCATGCCAAGTGCCGTCTCAACAATCCATGAATGATCAGTGACATCCATGAAAATCAACAAAAGATACCATGATCTCGAGCCTTAGCTAAAAACGCCTTCGCAATGTATTCTTTTTCATGACGTACACAGCGGTGCATGTCACTTTCCCATTTCAAACTTGGACGGAAAAATTGCAGAAACTCCGGATTTCCGATTTACCCTCTGGTTATTTTTCACAGCTTGCTATTATGGATGCCATGGCCCATTTAGTGCGATGATTTACCATGATTTACGGTGACCATTTAGGCGAAGCGGGCCACCGGTTCGCGCCGGCCTCGTAGAAGGCGTTCACTGAGATATCACCCTGCTGCGACTCCTGTGACCCACTGCGAAGTGGAAAATCACCACAGTGTTGTTGAGAAATACCCTCTGGTAAACTAACATAACTATGGAAAATCACCATTTTTAATGGGAAATTCCACTATTTCTATGGTCATTTTCAATAGCTATGTTAAATTACCAGAGGGTAAATCAAAGTACTTGGGCCATGGCTTCCATAGTGTTAAATGACCAGAGGATATCTTTTGATGAAATATGGTATTTTTTTGTTGTTTGATACCCACATATGTTGATGTCACCAAAGATGGGAGGCGATACCAGCCTACCACCATCCACTTTGCCAATATATCTTGCGTCACATAGGATGCCAAAATGATGATTATGGCCTTTGTTGAAAATAGATCGCGAATCAAGTATGGAAGTATTGAAGTTTCAATATTATTCGATGACACTTCAATAAGTATCTTTGATAACCATCGGATCAGCTATTCTTCAACTATTCTCATCATGGACTTATATAACATGCTTTAAGTATAGTTGAGCCACAACTATCTTGAACAGATCAACACGTTGGTTTCGGCCAACATGGTAGCTGGGGCCCGACCCTGCAGGTTGGGAAGCAACATCTGCCGGCTCAGACATTAAAACCACGCATTTCCTAAAAATAGCCTGCAAAGATATCATGTACACTATATATCTAGACACCTAAAACAACACACATATGAACAGTGTATATATATTATACATACACATACGTGTGTTTGTCTTTGCACATATACAAGTGACACTTAAAATATAGAGATAACAATCATAAAAAATCATCATCACCCAACCGGAGATGTTGATCACTGGCTCCTGCGACCTTGAAGGCAAGACCTGAGCGGCGAGCGGGTCTGCCACAGGGATGGGAAGGATTGAAATTTTCTGCAGATAGCCACCATGGAGTTAAGTCAGATGTGGAACATCCATATTTTCACATATTTTCCTGAACATGATCTAGAAATGGTAGGTAATCCACATCTATGTTAGTATGCAGGAGGGTTTATACCGGAGATTTATCCTAACATCTGGGAAATAGCTAGGAAATATTGAGACCATGATCAAAGGGGTTTGTCTGAACATGGGGGATACCTGTAAATCGGTCGTTTCAAAAAAAAAATTGAATGTGGATGCGGGTGCTACAAGTACAGGATGGGACCCCCAAGATAGCGTTCAGTTGGTAAAAATAAGTGGCTGAATTCAATGGTTTATGGTAGATATAACTATAGTTAATTGGGATTATTTCATGGTTTATAAAGCAACATTCACATCACTGGGGGGCCCCATCCTGTACTTTTATATGGCAGATTTCGTGGAACACTACAGTAGCTAGAGCCATTGGGGATCATCCTCCCAGGCTCGAAGGCTCGAAAATTCATCAAGGATTTTGAAATCGCCAATTTTGGATCATCATTGGTGTAAGCACCCCTGAATTATTCCATTTTTTTGCAATTTTCGTTGCTTTAAAACACCTCATATTCCCATTTGAGATGGTCAAAAACTCCTCATATTCCCGTTTTAGATGGTAAAAGTCCATCTATTCCCGATGGTAAACACCCACATATTCCCATTTTGGATGCTTAAAGAAAAAACATGTTTAAAGCTGCCAGCCAGCTATTTTTTGATAAATCCAACTTTCTGCACAGTCTTTGGCCCCACGCCAAGATGATCTTCCTTGCCGGGACCTGATGAAAGTAGAGGGGGAATACTCTGGAGGGTTGAAAGCATTGGTTAGGTACTACAGTACTAGTGTATAGATAGTGTTATATATATATATATATGTAAATGTATATGTATGTACCCGGCCTGGTAAACGTTTACATAACGAACTGGAAAATCACCATGCTATCAATGGGTAAATCCACTATTTCGACTGGGTCATGGCTTCAAGTTCGCAAACTGTAGATCTGTATGGATCATGCCGCAGTGAGGTATGGATGGCCGGTTTCAACCGATCAGGGCCGTAAGTTTTGAGCCGCAACCACACATGTCCGTGTATCTATCGTTATTTCAATATTTATCATTTTATCATGTTTTCATATTATCATTTTATATTATCATAATGATTACTGTATTATCATTGTTTTTCATTTACGTATAACATTACAGTTTTGATAGGGGTCAAGACCATTGCATTATTTGGATAAGGGTTCTGTTCGCATCTTGGTATGGCCTGGCACCATGTGAAATTGTGGACCAGGTGTGTCTGAGGGGATACCCATACCGCCATGTTCATGGGGAACCTGATGATCATCTGATGGATTTGGGGGTGTTTTCCCACCCTTTTATACAGGCCCATGTGTGCCATGAAGACATGGAACATGGGTCATTATGGTGAATAAATCCATATCAAATGGATTGATGACCATCCCTTTCTATAGGAAAACAACCTATGTTTCAACCATGGCACGTATCTCCAGTTGCTGATTGTTGGTCATATATTCCATGAGTGTTATCTCCAGTACTATCCCATTAAATCCCCAATGTTTAATGCTTAATCTATCGTACCCATTATCACTATTATCTATCAGAATCTATCACTTATATCCCATTACATTCCCATGAATGTCACTATCTAATAATACTACCTATATATTGACCATGGCAAATAGATCATTGAATATCCCATTAAATTCCCATTTCAACATGTTAACATTTCATGATGTACCCCTCTGGTAAACATAGAAAAACTATAGAACATCACCATTTTGAATAGGTAAATCAACTATAAATGGGGTATTTTCAATGGCAAACTGTTAAATTACCAGAGGGTACCCGTTTCATGGCACGGTCACCTTGCCATCCCGCCGCGCCTTTCGCAGCAAAAGGCCTTGGACCACGCAGTAGGCATTCAGCGAACGTCCATAGACCTCACTTCCCGGCAGATCTGGGGATTTATGGGGCAACCCAGAACTATGAGGATTCAACCAACAATAATTTGGATATTGATGGATATTGATGGATTATATGATGTATACACGTTTATAATTATATATATATAATACGTATAGATCACATTTGGTGAGTCAAGGCTCCTTTTGAACAACGCTGTTTTTGAACTTCCACCTCGGGGATCATCATCCCTGGATGGGGCCCCAGTTGGCGAAGTTGGTTGCAAATAAGTCGTCCAATTTCACTAGGGTTGATTAGGGGGATATAACTATACTTCAAAGGGATTATAAATCAACCATCCTGGTGATTATAATGGTACTTGTCCAAACTTTTAAACAGTGAAATTCAGAATTGAGATATCCCCCAAACTCAAAAACAGATATCAAAGAAGACTGGCATGTTGAAACACAGCATAAACATCATAAACCATGACGACCTGACATCATTCATATAACACATTATAATATCATATGAGCCATGGTCAATACTCACTATATGGTTGATGGTCATCCCATCCATAATAAGGATCCAAAAATAATGGTTATTATAAATCCCTATGAACCATTGGATGACTAGCCCCTATTAATAATTATTAACCATGAGTATTGACCATAGCTCATATAATTCCACCCGGACTGTGCCCAACTCCGTGCCAGGGATGACCCAGGATGGTCCTTTCGGGGTCCCAGGCCACGGCATAGGACAGCGGGTTCCAAATCAAGGATTTGACTAAGGTGCCACCCTCAACCAACCTGCGGAGGGCGGAGGATATGCCCAATTTCCAGGAGACTGAGGAAATTTCTCAACGATTTCACCCATGGGGATATGATCGGATAAGAACTCTTCCTATGGTTCAATGAATTGAAATGGATTTAGCTCAGGGGAATGGCTCACGATTGTTTGAATGAAGATCTCATGTTCATTTTCTGTGAGCCAAAACGACGATAAATCTCCCATTTCTCATAAAAACATCGCATGTTATCCCATTATGATCCATGGGTCATTAAATGTCCCCATTGAACATCACCCAACCATTAGGTATATGGTCAATGCCATGGCTACTTTTTCAGGTGATGTCCAATATACCCAAAATGGGACAGTTACCAACCCCTGTGATCCCATTATCATCCTGATAAAATGGTAGCAACCCTGGCCGTTGACCGAGTTGACCGAGGCTCCGACAAGTCTCGAATGGATGGATCTGCTGCACTCATGGCACCATTCACCCGCCGGTATCCATCTGTGACATGCTCCACCTGACCGTGTCACGCGGCGCTGTTGACACGGAAGATATGCATCAAGATAAATAGATGAAAATATCTATCTAGATAGATCATAAACAATATTATAAATGTAGTAACTATAGTATATGTATATGCATATATATAGATACATATAGATACATAATATATATATATATATATCATAATTCATATTACATATAATCATTATTGTCTAATACCGCATGTTATATATATATATATTATACGTTTAAATGCAACAGAAATTAGCGAAGATCATCTCGAAGTGACAGGTCTCAGAGCCCCAGTGATCAATTCATCCTGGTGGTTTAACCAACATCAACCGAAAAAGGAATGGTAAGATCATAGCTGTTTTGATGTTGGTAAGGATGATTGGTAAGACCTGGTAAGATGATAGTAAGATCTTCAATTTTCATCCAATTTTCCCATTTTTCCAACATTCTTTAGGAAGCAAATAGGCCAATTAGACAAGTCCCCAGAATCCACCAGCATGGCCAGCACAGGATGCCAGGTCACGCCCATGGATTGAATCTTCAAGGCGTGCAGGGCATCATCTTGCAAGCCTCGCGACGAAGGTCTCTTCGCCCAAGCGGAAGTTCTTTCATAGGTTTGATGAAAGGAAGTAACAAATACCAAACAAATGCCAGATTTCAGGCTCGTGAATTATGAAGTTGTTATAAATCTATCCAGATTTATGAACAGGATGCATAATAGCCAACAAGAATGGGGATATCCGGGATATGACCAACCGAAATTGCGATTTGACTCCCGAATCCAAAGTGGGTACCACCCCCCCAATTTTCATATAGATCTCAAATAACCCATGAAGAGACGAGTCTTCCAACCCCCTATATGGATCTATATGGCAGAGTCTATTCTGCTAATCATATCGACCCAGGATTTTTTTAAATACACACTGGTTCCTGGTTGAGTAATTTTTCGGTTTATTACTCACAACATCAACTACTAGTACAGGCAAATAATTCTAGACATCAACAAGAGATCCTGCTATTGATTTCGGGCAAAAATCTGCTGATGACAATATGAACCCAGCACTTTTTAAAACCCATGTTGGTAGCATATGGGTGTGTCTAAAAATAGACACAGGGCCTACATTTGATGAAAAACATCATCATTCTCCCATGAAAAACTGAGGTATCCACATAGTGTCCCCTAGAAATTTCCTATTTTCAGACAGACCCATCATAGTAGCCTCTGGTAATTTGTTACATAGCGAACTGGAAAATCACCATGTTCAATAGGTAAACAATCATAAACAATCATAAACAATCTATTTCTATGGGCCATATTTTCAATAGCTATGTAACAAATTACCAGGCCGGGTATATATCTCATGTATGCCACTAGAGAGCAATGATGCCATATGAACTGCCGCCTGTTGCCACAACCAGGTAGTCATAGGGCAGCATGGAGCCTCAGCAGTGCAAACATTTCATGGTTGGCTGATATCTCCAATTGTATGTATATATATATTATATATATATTATATATATATATTATATATTATATATATATTATATATTATATATATAGATTATATAATATATATATATAGTAATATATAAAGTAATCCAATGATACATGGATTTTCTCCAATCATACACACTTTTTTTCGCGGAATATCTCCACCAAAACCATAGGCTTACCCTCCGGTCATCAGCTCCATGGCTGGGCCCAGCTTGCCACGTTGCTGCACCCAACCGAGACCCTGACCATCGTGCAGAATGCAGCACTTTTGCTGTCTGTCGATGTGCACCATGCGACTATCCAAGATACGGACCCTGGGCCGATAGGGTGATAGGGATGATGAACCCATGGGACATATTTATTGCTTTTTGAAACCAGATAAGAACTCAGATAACTGGGTAACTGATCATGATTTATCCAACTCATAACTAGATTATACCATCTTATAACTGTATATTTCATTCCATTTATCCTATTCATTTATATCAGTTTAGAAGTATCTAACAGCTCAGATTCAGCCCACTTATAACTGAGTAAACAGTAGCATGGTCACAACATATCATTCCAGGGATGCACATCCAAGTAGCATCATTTCTCTGGCTTGGTGGGCAAGTTTAAGATGGGTTCTCCTCAACTTTCAATGATAGGGAAGAAAGGGATCTAAAGGGATCCATAAATTCGGGATTTTTGTATTGCCAGATCAGATTATTAGAAACTCTCAAGCACTCGCGACTGCTGGGATTCAAAGATGTTTTTTTGCATCCCTGGGACTGCTATTCGATTCACATTGAAGCCATCCAAGCCCTGGCCTTAACTCCAACATAATTCGTCGAAGTTCCTGATGTGAATATGCCGCTGTGCCTGGCGACTTTCCTAAAGAAACTGTCCGTGAAACGGGTTTGAAAATGGTGGATTAAGCGTAAAATCTGACCATTTTAATGGAACAAAAACATATATAGATATCAGATATATTATAGATTTAACATGATTTAACTTTATGAGTGTGTCTCATAATATCAGAGTGACCCAAATCTTATGATTTCTCATTCTCCTACAATCTGGCCATTTGAGGCGATATTTCTCACCGTCACCACGCCTGCAACCAGTGGCAGATGATGCGCGTGATGATACTCGAGGCCACCTGGTGCCTGGGTACCGATGGTACCGTCACCCAGGAAGATGTGGAGTTGACTCAGTTGACCATGTTTACCATTTGTACCTACCATGAATGTCTGGTTGGTGGTTGAGCCTACCCCTCTGAAAAATCATGGAGTTCGGACCAGGTGGGATGATGAAATTCCCAATATATTTGGAAAAACATGTTCCAAACCACCAACCAGATGTAGAGCACTTGAAAATGGGAAACAACATGGGTTTATGTTCCACAGGAATTTGTAAACGTTTATCCGTTGGGGTACCTTCGAACATCTTTGAACCGGAAAAAAAGATATTACATCATTACAATCCTGAAAAACATGAACAGATGCCCTCCAAACCTTTTTGCTTTCTGGGATTTCTTTCATCCCAATGATCAACCCCTCCAAACCATGGTGGGAAGATAATTCATGTCACACTTTTTGGTCACCGTTCAGAATTTTGGTCACCACTTGGTCACGCTTTTTTTGTCTTGCGTCAGAGCGGCCAGGAGGGTCAGGGAATTGAAGAGAAGATGAGGAATGCTCAGCAAACTCTCCAAGAATGACCTGAGGAACGGTACCCCAATCGGTGCCACGGTGTGTCGTCGATCTCTGAGACCAGCTGATTCACTGGTTCATGACCGAAGGATTGAAACATTCACCACAAAAACACGAAATTTATGATGGAGATATCCAGGAACAGGTGAATCGGTTGCAACCACCATGGATTGCACGAAATTCAACGACCAGGACATATCCGATCTGAGAAAGGCAAGGATTCTGCCTCGAGACAACACAATCCGGAAAAGGCCAAACTGTCTAATCTTTCAAGACATTCAGGGATGCCTCAATGAAGCAATGACTTAATGCCTGATTTTCGTTTGGAATTTGCACTGTACCAGTTGGTGGTTTTTCCGGGTGTCATTGATTCTTTGTCAGGGGATATACCCTATCCATCCCTATCCTGGAATTCCCATTGATACAAGGTGGGGCCACAACAAACATAGCTAAGTTGCTTTATAACTTGCTTAAGGATGCTTTTTTTTTGGGGAGATGTAACAGGTCAACAAAAAACCATGGATTGGTTTAAGGGAAACTACAGGACAGCCCCTTTTATTTATTGGGAACATCTATGGTTTCCGGTGACATTTTCCCCAACGAACCAATCCAATAGGCCCACAACATGCAGCAGCTGAGATCCACACAGGCCGCAATCACTGGCACCAACCACCACAATCCGAGCGTTCACCGGGATTTTGGTCTCACTGAGCCTGGCACAGTTAGAGACACCGAAAAGTTATCGAAAAAGGAGGCGTTTTGAAAAACAGATTTTCGTCCTGAATTTGGGGATCACATACTAACTATATGGTGAACTATGGTGAAAAAATGGTGAGCTATGGTTAAAAAAAGGTGAACTATAGTTTTTATGGATATAGTTATGGTTCACTATGGTTAAATATGGATTTTAATGGTGAAGTTTTTTTAAATGGCTGAACTTGATGGTGAACTCTATCAATGGCTTTCGAGGTTTCGCCCAGCAGTGGGTTGATCCTTGACACAGCTTCGACATCGATTGCGCCGGATGCCGAAAAAGGGGAATTACCAGTCAGGGCTGCCCAAGTGAATCCCCCAACTTTGTTGAACCAGCCAACTAGTAGATATTCACCATTTTTACTGGGAAAATCACCATTTTTAATGGGAAAACTCACTATAAATGGCCATTTTCAATAGCCATGTTAGTTTACCAGAGGGTAGTAGATTCATATTCTCATGTTTTTCGTGAATCTCTCAACATTGAGGGATTGATCATTGTTGCTGTTGAAGGCCCCAATAAAAATAGCTATTCCGATCCCCAAGAACAAATGGATTCGAATATCCAACTGATGAATCAGCAGTAAGGTTGCGAGTAAAACCCCTCAATTCAACGACTGTCGCACAATATCTGTTCTATTTGTCAACAGAAGTGTTCTTGTGCTATACCTGGTGTAGAACCAGCCGAGACACAGTTTCTTCGCCACAATGGACAGAGCCTCCGCGTTGCACGGCCATTGAGAAAATTAGGGTGGTTTGTTGATGCCCTGATATGCAATGTTTAAATATGTTTAAATATCTGAGCCGTGAAAGGCCTAAGGAACTATCATCTGGTTATTTAACATAGCCATGGTATAGATGGCCCATAGAAATAGATGATTTCCCAGCGAACGAAACCTCCATTTATGGTTGGGATTTTCCATGGCGAACTGTTAGTCATAACCAGGCCGGGTATCTCCATTTGGATGTTTCCACCATGTGGAATCTACCGAACACCCTAAACCCAAAACGTGTTGGTTGGGTTGACCATGGTTGACCAGTTTCATCCATGCTTTCTTCATTGGGTTATAAAGCTAGGGCATAATAATGCATAATAGGTTATATTATGGGTAGGGAATAGCAATCATGGGAATCTATCATCAATTATCATATTTTATAACCATCTACCCTCTGGCAAACTACATAACATAACGAACTGAAAGATCCACCATTTTAACACCTGATGGGCCTCCCTGACGCTGCCGAGATAGATCCCCATCCAAAACAGCCATTTTCGTCGCTTCCATGGTGATTTAACTGGGGATTTTAATGGGATTTCCATGGTTAATCAAGGTTATTATATGGATACTCATGGTTAATAATGACCTGGTTGGTGGTTTCAACCTACCATTGGTTGGTAATATACTGTTAATATTAATGGTTAATATTAATGGTTATTATATGGATAATGATGGTTAATAATATATAATCTGGTTGGTGGTTTCAACCCTACCCCTCTGAAAAATGATGGAGTTCGGACCAGTTGGGATGATGACATTTTCCAACTGAATGGAAACATATATAAAATGTTCCAAACCACCAACCAGTTTATTTCCATTAAAAGTACCGGTTCGCCAACCTTTACCAACATACACTAATTATATGACACATATCATATTTATTGTCGTTGATGAACTTGCCAGAAGTTCCCTGATTGAATCAACACAATTTCATCTTGGTGGTTTGTTGATCTAATTGTTGAACTTTAGGTGACAATCTCTAGATCTGTATGGCCTTTCCATTGCTGGGATTAGATGCTTAAAATCTTCGATCTTGCGCCAGCGAAACATGCTTCATCAATCTTCCAAAACAGCTTTTCCAGAGGGAGTGCCAACTTTGTTGACCACTTTGTGGCAAGCCTGCTGTTCAGTTTTCCATGGTGAATCTCCATCAATCACTGCAATCAATTCCATTGGTTGGTTAAACTTTCCCAACTTGACATCAAGGGAGAAATGACTAAAACCCAACTTGAAGGTTTAATAAGCGTTTAACTCAAATCCAAACATTCAGGTTTAGTTCTACCGTTGAAGCATCCAGCTTTTTTTAGGTTAACCCATCCGTTGACTCCATGGCAAGTTGGATCCCAGCTACCATTTCTATGGGATTTCCCATAGGATTTCTAGGATTTCCCATGGATGTTCTACCATAAATCCACCATTTTCGGAGATGAAAAAGCTGGCGCCTTAGTCTGCTCCAGATCCCTCAGCAACTGCTGTCTTTCCTTCTCTCGAAGATCCTCCTGGGGAGATATTTTCGCCATGGTGACTTTTCCCTTTTGGAAAGGATTTCTGGTGGATTTTAACCACCTATAAATGGTGGATTTTCCATAGGATTTTAAGCACCTCTTTTAACCAATGTATAACCAATGTCTATTGCTAAGTCCTGCACATTTGCAAGTTTTTAATGGGTGATGTTAGGACAGTGTTTCATAGTATTTCTGGTTGCTAATGTATAATTTCAGAAGCAACCTCAGGAATCAACAGCTTTTGGACCTTCTGAAATTACGCCGTGCTTGGACAGTTACCTTGCTAGACACTCGCAATCGCCTGGCCGTTTCGAGCATCGGACAATGGCAATCACAGAGACAATTTACTGAGAACGAAAGTATGATGAATACTCTTTTTTGGGAGAGTCAAAGAGGTTCAAGTGCTAAAAAAGAACATCTGACTACTTACTACTGTTGCGATTTTCCTACATATTTGGAGGTTTCCTGAAATAGGAGTACCTATAAATCATCCATTTTAAGCGGATTTTTCATTATAAACCATCCAGCTATTGGGGTAACCCCATGTCAGGAAACCACCATTTCTCCACACTTTCTGGCTCGAATTTGCCAGTGCAGCTACCACACCGGAGTTTAGCTAGTCGTTTGGCAGATTGTGTCACAACAATATTCAGCTCATTGGCGACAGCGACCATCGACGAAAAATCTGATCAAGAAGCCAAACTATAAACAGGAGACCTAGGTTGATTCAAACTACTCAAATTTCAATGATAGAAGGGTTTCCTCCATTGAAAATGATAGCGTCAAAGAAAAGGATCATCGGGGAAGCATTTCGCAGCATCAGCAGCACTATGCAAGTGAATCCCAAACCAATTTTGGGTTGTCAGCAATCGAAAGAGGGGTCGAAACTAGTCAAAACCAACCAAACACCCGATGCGTTGCCGTAAAATTATGAGATGTCATGGATTTTCAAGGGTTTTTTCATGGGATTTCCTTCGGGTCCTCCATTTTTTGAACCAAGCACTGACGCAGACGCGCTCGGTCCTCGGTCGGGAGCTCCTCCTCGATGTTGCAAAAGGAAGCCACCTGGAAACTGTGAATCGCGACCAGTGGGGTCAATTTCTGCCACAATACCCTCTGATAATTTAACAGTTTGCTATTGAAAATGGCCATAGAAATAGTGGATTTTTCCATTAAAAATGTTGATTTTCCAGTTCGCTATGTTAAATTACCAGAGAATAAACCACAAAAAAATGACCTCAGAATGATGGGTTCCAATGGGATGCTGACGGTCAAACTCGATTTTGATATCAGAGAGATGAACGGCTCGGGAGATGAAAGATTTTTGGTCGGATGTGACTATGAAAAATAGTGTGGCAGTGTGGGTGTCCCAAGTCAACATGGATTTTCATGGTCAAAAAAATTGTGGCACATGGTTTTTGAGCCCTACAGATTTAAGTGGAATGTGGTTGAAGTTCCCATGGCTCTTGAGATCAGTCGGAATCAGAAACCCTTGAGTGTTGGAGGCTCAAATTGGGATGGTCCTCTTGTCTCAATTCAGTAGTTCCACTACACTTTATCAATCAAATCCAGCCAAAACCCAAATTCCTCAAGAAAACATCCTGGGTATGAACATTCTGTGGCTTCCCCGGTTCCCCGGATTCCAGATGCTTTCTCTACTGAAAACTTGGAGTTTTACCGATGCAGAATTCGGGCTGTATCATGAATTATTTTCCTGAATCCCTCGATGATACCATGGTTGATGATAGTAACCCGCCCGAAACAAATAGACACGCCATTCATATCATGATTTATAACGTTGCGTTTTGTCGGATGTTCGCTTTTTCTCGATCGTTTTAGCAACAGGGATGCGGCCTTGGGCGGTTCTCGCAGGATCTTTTTCAACTGAGGAGGCCTACGTCCAGTGGGAGTTTACCGAGTTTGCCGAGTTTGCCCATGGGGCACATGGGGCACATGGAACGATCATTGGGAGATCATCTGGGCAAAACAAGGCCATTTTTACCAGCCATATGGGTGGGAATGGTTTATAGCGCCTATATATTTCTGGTGACGTCTGGGGGATGGTGAAGATGATTTTTTGTTTTTACCCTCCAGGGGAATACATTGGGGATGGGTCCAGTTACCTATTATTACCATAATATTAGCATATGACTGGGGGAATAACCATCCATTCACCAGCTATTTTAGGGTACAATGTGGGGCCCCCAAACGATAGCTAAGTAGGTGGGTTTATAACTCCAATAACTATGGTTTATGGTACTTATAACTATAGTATTCATGGGGTTTATAAACCAACATTCACATCACTGGGGGGCCCCACATTGTACCTAAGGGTTTTGACCAAAAAAAATGGATTTTCCTGGGATCTTACGAGGACATCGATGGGAGAATGATGAACTCATGTCAGTTGATGGGGATATCATTGAGATATAATCGACATATAATGGGGATATAAGCTGGGATATATACCAATATAGACATATAGATGATATAGCCTCATTATATATATATATATCATAAATATCCACATGTACCATTTTAGTGAGAATATAATTGGGATATATATATACATAGGTATACGTATATTTCCTGGTCATCTAAATTGATGAGATGGTTAGAAACTAGGGTTCGTTTCAACCATTTATAACATGACATAGTCCACTGAATTTTAAGGACTTGTGATCACCCAGGTTGAAAAACCACGATCCACGGGATGATCCAATCCCATCATCGCCTCCGTGGCGCAACTTGAAGGAGTTCCCTGCCAGGATCGTGGGATCGTGCTCCATGAGATGAGCTCCGGATGAAATCACTTCGAAGTTGTCATGTCAAATAATGTATACTGTGGTAAAAACCACACAGCATGATGGAGTCGCCCAATTTCCGTTTTCATCATTCTGGAAGCATACTGCATTCATGGGTGCATATTGGGTTTACCGCACTTTTCGTCAATTCATACACGCACACCATCACAACCTGATTGCAAAGAGCAGCGCCTTTCCTGATTGCAACTCTGTCATTTCATGAGAATTTCATCCTTCCCAAAAAGAACGCGCCCCAACATTCTTCTCCCACCCAAAAACGGTGAAGCTTAACGTTTTGGTACCGATATGGATCTCCTTACAGAAACGGTGCCCCACCCGATCCGCACCTGTAGATGGAAGAAACGGACTCTTTCAACTCTGTCTCCAACTGAGCTGGTTGGGGTTCGGCGAAGTCATAGAAAGTCCCCCCAACAAAGATGGGATGTTGAGCTGGTTGAGCTGCCCAAAATCTGCCGGTTGCTTTAAGAAAAAGGCATAAAAAGGCATGGTGCAGCGAAAAAGAAAAAGAAGTTCGCCATTCGAAGAGTATCTGATGGTAGAGCCACCCCTCTGAAAAAATCTGTCTTTTGGGATCATCATCCCATCTTAATGATTGCACCATTTATTGAACCCCCAGCCATTTATTGGCCAAGGATCAACTCCTTCTACGCCTACGCCCCATCAACAGCTGTGAAATGCAGGAGCTGGAATGTAAGTCAAGGCAAACGATCCACGTTTCGAGACGTGGTCAGTTTCGACATGTCGACATGCGTCTCCATAAATACTGAGTTCCCATGCGTATTGTATAATCATTTGTGTGTAATATATATATATAGCTTGGTGTACCTAAAAGAACGATATAGTTCCATTATGTTGCTATACATGTTTAATTGCACATAAGTATATGAAGGTACATTGAAAGGCACATGCATATATCGGTATCTGTACAAACATGAACCAATCTGTTCGTTCATTCAGACATGTCTGAGATGCATACCAAGAACGGACCTCAACGACAGACTCTTTGTGAAGATTTTTGAGAAGATATGGAAATGCATTTCACCTTCTTAGCAGTTCACATCCCAAAGATGTTGCTAGAATAGTATGGTTGGAATTCACCATCCATCCCTCCATGAAAATTGTAGCTTAAAGATCCCATGAAAATTGTAGGTTCATCGCCCCATATCCATCCATATATCCCCATTTGTTGTACGTTCAACATCCATTTCTGCAGGTGAAGCCCCAAACTTTCTCCTGAGCTTCGGGACGAACAGAGCAGTCTTGCCGCAGATTCGCAGGGCACCCTGGGACGGTGAACTTTGGTACCAAGGTCGAGGGCACCCATCGTGGGAAAGCTATGGAAATCTATGGAAACCTGGCAGTGGGTCAAAACCTTGTACCCCTGTAGTTCACATAAAAATAGCTGGTAAATGGATGTGAATAACCCACTAAAAATGGTATTAATAGGTATTGACTCATAGCCACCTGGCAAATTACTTACTGGTGCGTTTTATGCAGGGAAGGGAATGATCCCAGTCATCACTATCAAATTCATCATCGCAGCAACCCCCAGCAACCCATCCATTGCCTACTAAGCACCAGTAAGATTATGGGAACATGAAATATTTTTACCTATCATCCTGGAAATCATATTCTTCAGTATGGGGTGATCTGGGAAGCGGATCTGAAAGGATTAGGGACTTAAGCAATACACAATTGGATTACTTAATTTAACCAACAAACATTGTTATTAAATAAACTAAAACACACGGAGGATATTCAGAAGGTAAACCATAGGCATTTGGTGGCAACATGCGGATATTAAGCTGCAAAAGATGACTTGAAACAAGCAACCCACACGGGGAATTTACCAAGGGGAAATTCACGAAACAAAAGTGGGATACATTGATTGGATGTAAGGGCAATATTCACCAGCAATTGTGGTATGTATGATTCACCAATAGTTGATGGATATGGATACCTTTTCAACATTTTTGGGTTCATTAACTATCCAAATGGGAAACATATTAACCTTATTCATATATGGATAATAATAAGATTTGGATGGGTACCCTCTGGTAAACGTTTACATAACTATGGAAAATCACCATTTTATAGCTGGGTAAATCCACTATTTCGACTGGGCCATTTTCTATGTCGCAAACTGTTAGTCATTACCAGAGGGTAATCACATGAGGGATTTCTCAGTTATTGTTTACCCAGAAAAAATGTCTTTGGCCCTGCGGGACGTGAACAGATGACATCTGTTGATGCGGTTCTTCCCAGCCAAGACGTGTGTTTCACACAGTTCGATGTGGAAAAGCTGATGCAGCTGGCTGGTCTCCCCAGGAAGATGATCCACAAAAAAAAACAGGGGGAATTTTCGGGTTCACATTCTATGTAAACGTCGTTTAGAGTAAGCAGAAAATTTGGATCAGACTTGACTCTTTTAGCCACAGACTTGATCCAGATTTCTCTACTGTTGATCCACCTTTTTTTGAGCGACTTTGACACAGATATCTATCATGCAACAAACCCTTATGCCCAAAGAACAAATGGAGGTTTCCTGAGTCATGGGGGCACCCCTAAATCATTTCAATAGGATTTTCCATTGATGTTCCATCCATTCTTATTAGGGTATTCCCATGAATATGGAAAGCCAATTTATGGATACAGGTCTTCAAACAAACTCCCAACAAACTTCCCATGAGGTTCCCAGCACCATGGGCATGGTACCAGTTGAGCAATCCGATGTAATTCTATTAGTTACAAAAGTTACATAGTAAGATCCGCAAAAAAAGAAAGGATTTTCCTGAGTGTCACTGAGTGTCATTGTATATATATATATATGATTATATGTATATATATATATATATGTATGTATATACATATCCCTAGTAGCAATACACATACACATGTAATATATGTATACATAATATCACATCATAAACATATAAATCTATTCCTTTAATGTATTCATCCTGAAGTAGATAGAGTATCCAATTTTCAATCAGATTCCCTATCGCCAGGCCGTTGGCCCAGCGCGACAAGACAACGGCCATGGAAACGGTGACAGCTCAACGGTGACGGCCATGGTTACAGTAAGTGTATGGTGAATATATGTTAAATGTATAGATGCGGAAAACCAATGGTTTCCCTAGGAGAATGATCAAATGGGACATATTTATGTAAATGTATATACCCTCTGGTAAACTAACAGTTTGCTATTGAAAATGGCCATAGAAATAGTGGATTTACCCAGCTATAAAATGGTGATTTTCCATAGCTATGTTAGTTTACCAGAGGGTAACACATTTATGACACTTTTTTCATAAGAAACATCAGAAACTCTGGAAAATCCTTGGGATGCCGCCTTGGACCCGAAAAATCGGCCTGAAGCAAACGCCGCGTGTACTTCTGAAAGAGTGGATTCAGGACCTTAGCACTGCTGAATGGGAAAAAACCATTCTCCAAGCTGCTTGCGGCACAAGCCTTGGAAGATCTTGACAGCGGACCCCCAAGGCTTACATGATTCCTGAATAACCAGCTTGAAAAATGATGGACTTCGTCAATGGGTTTCGGATTATCCCAACCCATATATGATGGAACATAAAAATATATGGGATAATATAATATATGATATCACCAATATATATTGGAAATATATGTAAATATATATATGTATATCATGTTCCCTATATTCTGGGAAAATAAAAGCCACGTTCCAAACTACCAGTGATCGTTTGCCATCAGTGACAATACTTTTGAGTCAAATCCAAGAGGGTGATGGCAACGCTTTTCACCATCAGAATATGGCAATGTCCGGCATCTTCCCATTAACCCTACCCTCTGGTAATTTAACACAACTATGGAAAATCACCATTTTATAGCTGACTAAATCAACTATTTCGACTGGGCCATTTTCTATGTCGCAAACTGTAAACGTTTACCAGAGGGGATCCTTTTAATCTATTCGGCATCTAAAAAAACATGAAATCATGCCAGCTTCGGCAGGTCTGACGACATGAGCTATCGCGAACGGGAAACTCTTGGGAAATTCTCCTTGGCTCCGGGTTTGTGTAGATATCCCATGATATCAGCTGAAATTTCCTAACATCCAATCCATTGGATGGTACCCTCTGGTAATTTAACAGTTTGCTATTGAAAATGGCCATTTAATTATAGTGGAATTATCCATTAAACATGGTGATTTTCCATAGTTTTTTGTAAACGTTTACCAGAGGGTACCATGAAAACACCCTGGAACATCCCCCATGAGAACATCAGAACTTGGCCGCCATTCTTTCGACTGCCATTGGACTCAGCATCTGGAACATTTATGGGTTTTAACAGTTTTAACCCACCAACAAAAATGGTTCATCATGTCTTACTCACTATTAATATCTATGAATATTGGCCATAACTTTTGGGTGAGTCCCTCATTTTGAGAGAAATCCGTATGAGCCGCCGTCAAAATCCATCATTTATCGTACCTTGTATGGAGGTTGCCTAAAAATGGGGGGGGTACCCCCAAATCATCGAAGTCATTCGATCATTGTAGTATTGAAACTCATGGTGACTTGGAGATCTCCCATTTTAAGACCCCCCCCATATTCACAAACCTGGGTTAAATGGGGGTTTCTTAAAATAGGGGTACCCCCAAATCATCAATTTTTAATAGGTTTCTGCATATGAAACCTTCCATTTGGAGGTACTCCCCCATTGAACTTGAACCCCACAAATCCTTACTTTTGTCCAAGGCGCCCAGTGCAAGAGTCGCACATGGCCCTGAGCGGGTCAAACGTGGCTTGCTGGATGTAGCACAGAAAAAAGTGCTTGGTGCCTTTGGTTCAGAAACCCTTAACATCCTGCCATTTGCCCCCCTAACTCAAGTGACCCCAATTTTTTTAGAGGAAATGGCAATGGGGATCCCTTAACTGGTGTTGACACTTTTTTTAGGCCCTTTGAAAAGGATGCCTGTGGATGGAGAAAATGGGTGAAACCACCGGTCAGTTACGGTCTCAGAAATGGTAAAGGGATGTCTAGAAGGGGGTATCTCTCTATGGGAATACCCTAAAAAATACTGTGCTTGGTTGCGAACTCCTGCACCAGGCAGGGTAACTATTGGGATTCCTATAAAACACTGTAAATCATGGGATTAATGTTGGTAAAACAATAATAAACCATCCCCAATTTCACCATAAATAGGTGGTATAAAACATTCCCAAATGGGTGGTGTGTTATTGTTTTAACCACATTATAATGGGACGATAATGGGATGTTTACCATCATCCCAACTGAATGGTTGGGGCAAGAGTAGCCATCTTCTCTAGCCATATTCCCATATTTTCCCAAGGGGAGAATCATGATCTTTCTTGGTACCAGCCAAGCTCACAGACCTTGTTGCTGAAACCACCGGTTTCGTGGTGTTCCACCAGCAGATAATCGTCCAAGTGGTAGCAACATCTCAACCTCAGCTGAGAAGTTTCCAGAGGAAACTTCAACAGAAATTGCAACAAAGTTACAGCTGCTAGTGCTTCAGAAATTGGCCAGAATTATGTTCTTTCAAAATCATAAATATCTATCTATATATATATATATGAGCCAGAAAAGCACCCGAAGCACCTTTGGCCAAAGTCAGGATAGCCATCGATATTGTTTTTTTTGGCTACTCTGGTGACTTTGGAGTAATCTAACAGATTTGAACGCTTCAAGGCCGTTGGAAAAACCATGAGTTCCGGCGGTAGGTCACGAACATTCTCGGCAAATCCCAGTGGATTCCCCTGGATGAACCGCAGGTCAATAGCCTCTGGTAAACACCTAACATATCCATAGCGAAGTTGGAAATCACCATGCTATTTCTGTAGGAAAATCCACGAACTTTCTATGGTAATTTAATTTGTTACATAGCTATTGAACATGGCCCAGTCGAAATAGTGGATTTACCCAATGATAGCATGGTGGATCTTTCCATAGTTTTTTGTAAACGTTTACCAGGCCGGGTATTTCTATGGTGACCCCAATATCTTCCTTCACCTCACCTATCTCTAAGGTCTCGAGGTCGCCGAGGGCTCTGGCCGATCCACCACATCCGCGTTGGGCATCTGCAACCTTGGAGACCAGGCTGGAGACTGGGTCCCAGGGTAGGTGAAATCTAGGTGAAATCCACTGAAAACTTCGACCTGTGCTTAGGCTTAGTAAGTAGGGAATTTGGAATTTTCGGGAATCCACTGGCTAACTATCAACTTCATCATCCCAGCAACCCCCAGCAACCCATCCAGCAACCCTGCGTAAAACGCACCAGTAAGAAGATGGCTAGGTATGCTTCAAAATCTGGTTGGTGGTATACCTACCCCTCTGAAAAATATGAGTTCGTCAGTTGGGACTATTATTCCAGATACAGGGAAAAAAATGTTCCAAACCACTAACCAGTCATGGTTCATCATCATTTTCCCCACTCAAGTGGATATCTGGACGTATCACCAAATCCTACAAAATAATACGATATACTGGGATTTAAATATATTTTAATGCTACACAATTAATGGTTTCTTGAAATTAGATCAATTTCGATGGTTGCAGCTGACCGGGTCAACCATGGTTTCCTGGCCCAGGTTCCCCTCTTCACAACACCCCATCTAAAATGACCCCCCCGAATGTGTCAAATATGTGGCTTTATTTTGTACTAAACCATTGAGGCTCTTCAACATTAGGGGGATGGAAAATGGACTTGTTTGATCTTATTTGAATCCATCAAAGAGAATCAACCGTATAGTATTTTGGGATGAGATAGATTTTTGTCTTTGTTCGTGTTGAGTATGTTGCGCAATGCCGCATAAACACTATCCTAGTCGACGAATCAACTATGAACACTGGTAAGAATCCTCCTGTTTTCCTTGGATGGACAACATTTCATGATTCCCAAAGGTTATTTCAAGGCCATGACATTTATGTTTCAATATTCACCATCATTTGTAGTGAGGTTGGAAAGGGGGGTCGCTATACGATATCCACATCCCACCAATATTAGGGGCTTTATATCCATATTACTGTCCTGCAATCTGAGAGAATCAAGTAGAACTGGGAAACTTCCATTACCAGCTGACAGCTTTATCCCATTCTTCGTGCTTCATATCCCCAGGTTCGATGGTGAATTCCAAAACTCATGGTGCAAATATGGTTAGTGGTTTCAAATATGATTTTCAGTAGGGATTATCATCCTACATAGGTTCCATAGGGTTGAAAGTCAAGAATGAAAGTCAAGAATTGAAAGCTCCAACCAACAATATTTGGGGCTTGAATTCCAATTTTAGGCGATTTTTTATGGTTGAATCATGTTCAATCCATATTTTTCATTGAATCCCCATGTACTTTAACCATTTTTAACCACCAGTCCGAAGTCGAATCTCGGCTGGGTCCCACACATAATGAGACCTACCACCTGCGCGTGAGAACTGGGTTGGGTCACCCACCAAAAAATGGGGCTGGATTTAGGGGGCTTAACCATGGTTGTTAACCAATTACAAAGTGCTGGTTGGTGGTATACCAACATTTTCCTCTGAAAAATGATGGACTTCGGAAAAGTTGGGATGATGAAATTCCCAATATGATGGGAAAGTCATAAAAGCCATGTTCCAGTCACCAACAACCAGAGCGGGATGATCCATTAAACACGAGGGATCTAGTGGGATATGATGGTGAGTTTCATGGAGGATATATGGAGCTAATCATCCATTTTAATAGGAATTTCCATTACAAACCAACCAACCAACCATTTTTGGGTACCTCCATTCTTAAGAAACCCATGTGTATATATATATACATGTTGTATATACATGTATATACATATATGTAAATACCAACCATTTGATCATTTGAGTGCACAAGACATCAAGCTCCAGCACCAGACCAGGCTCGCCTGGCTATCGAAATCCACCACAAAGACTTCCAATTCACTGGCTTTTCTCTCCTGGCTGACCGCGACCCGGAAACCAAACGAGGCGATGAAGGCGATGAGTCTTGAGGGATTGGTGGTTGAGCCACCTACCATTGGTTGGGAATATACTGTTAATATTAATGGTTAATATTCATGGTTAATATTAATGGTTATTATATGGACAATGATGGTTAATAATAATCTGGTTGGTGGTTTTGAGCCCTACCCCTCTGAAAAATGATGGAGTTCGGACCAGTTGGGATTATGACATTCCAGATATATGGAAAAAATGTTCCAAACCACTAACCAGTCATGGTTCATCATCATTTTCCCCACTCAAGTGGATATCTATCACCGTATCACCGTATCACCTATTGACCCATCCAGATGACGCATGATACGTCCAGATGAGTCGCATTGATGCTGGAACCTCTTTTCAGCTATCCCATGAGCCCATCATCCACTGGCCGTCGACAGATTGGAGACCCAGCGGGTGGTTCAACATGCCATCAGAATGGCTGCCTTTTTTGGGGGTTACATCGTGGAAAAATCATCCCATGGTGAAATATCTGCTGCACACATTCCCTGACTTCGATCACTCCATGCACTGGCGAGCTGCTAACAGCCAGGGATGGCCACTCCGCATGTTTTGTGTTGTGCTCAGCATTTCCATAGATTTTCATTTCAGGAGACAATCGACATATATCGACAGTCGACATTTCAACATAGTACATATAGTACCGGAGCTCAAAGATTCACATCATCTGCGCAAGCCTTAAATTCTGATTCGATTTCCGCAATCAGTGGTGGACTGATCAGCTACATGTCCCAAACTTCGATCAGTCCATGGGCTGAAAGCCTATGATTCTGCCATTTCGAGTTAAAAACCCTCCGGTCATCAGCTCCGTGGCTTGCTGGGTCCATTTCCCCATTGATTTCCTGGGATTTTTCCAGCTCTAAGGCTCCATTTCTAGGGGATTCTCCAGGTCCGATGGTCCGATGTGGGACTACCAGGTATCTCTATCCCAGCCCTGTCCTGCAAGAAAAGCTTCGACTGGGAGATGATTTCCTGTCGCAACTCTCCCAAGGTACTCTGGTAATGACTAACAGTTTGCGACCTTGAAGCCATGGCCCATTTAGTTCGATGATTTACCATCTGGTTATTTAACATAGTCATGGAAAATGGCCCATTTATAGATGGTTTAGCTATTAAAAATGGTGATTTTCCATGGCTATGTTAAATAACCAGAGGGTACCTATTGCAAATGATGTTTTTTTTTTTTTTAAATAGCTATGTTAAATTACCAAATGGATCCAAATGGTAATCAATAATGAATACCTTGAAGTTCCAATGAGAATAGGGCCAATCGTTAAGCAAGTCCAAACCAACGCAACATTGACAAACTGGGGCACGACCAAAATAGAATGCGAAGGGGGGTTATAACATTTTACAACTAGCTTGACGGATGGGTTTATAACGGATATATCTATATAGTTGGATGGGTTGGGTTTATATACCAACATAATCATCGCAGTTGGGTAAAAAACCATTCTAATCCCGACAAGGTGGTGAACACCCTCAGTTATAAGTAGTTCTATGTATCTACCAAAAACCCTTGCCTGTCGCAACGAATCTTTCAGATGGTTAAAGCCACTCTCCAGTGTGTATTTTGTGGAGTTGCCAGCTGCGAACACGGCAATGCACTGCTCGACGAATTCGTCGTCTTCCCAGCCTTTTTGGGTCCCCAAAACAATAAATTCTCGCGTCAACACCCAGTGGTGAGTTGCCAGATCCGTCAGCAAAGCCCGTGTCAACTTATTCGAGGTGTTGTCATTGACAAAGGACGCCACCTTCATGATCGCTTTGACCATTCTTTGGAACATGCGTTAAGTTTGGCTTCCTTCTTGTCGTCCTTGTCCTCCAAAAAGGTCATGACATAGCGATACGGTGGCAACACCGTCTGGTGTATTTGAGACCACGCCCGAAGGCTCACAAGTTCCAGGGTAAAGTTCCAGTGCAACAAAGCCAGATCCTCCCAATGGTTGATTCCCTATAAACCCATTGGGAGTATTGGGAAATTGGGATATAAAATGGTGATTGGTTCATAAAATTGGGATATAAACCCATCATATTCCATTGGGATATAAAAGAATGGATGATTGATTCATATCCCATTCTTTTTGTTGTGATCGGGCCAGCCCCCTAGTTCTGGTCTAAGCATGCTCTGGAATTGCTATGAGGTCATGTAGCCGAAGGCATGCTGCAAAGGGTCCTGCTAAACCGTAGAATTCACCTATTTATTTGGTGGCACCACCTTGTAGCATATTTGACACTATATCAAGAACTGTAATGGATCATGTAGAATTTCCATTCGAATAATATCATTACAGTGTATTACACTTATAAAGAATGGAAATTCTACATGGTAGATATTATGGATTAGAAATAATATTCTATGGGAATAATCTTACAAATGGGATTTCTACATTCTTATATATCATGGGAATAATCTGCCACCACAGAATGGATTAGATCACATCAATCCAAAGCTTCCGTTCCAAAAAACTATTTATACATGGTCAATCTTTGTTAAAACAATGTCATCTTTTGGATACGTTGGCTGGTTATTTTCCGCATCAAAAAACTCTCCAGGATTAAAACTTCTACCCATCCAGGTGGTTGGACATGGACATTCCATTACATATTAAATAACTATTGAAAATGGCCAGTTATAGTGGATTTTCCCATTAAAAATGGTGATTTTCCATAGTTATGTTAGTTTACCAGAGGGTTATTCCAATTATCCCATGATCAATATTTAAATTATCCCATGGAATTTCTCATTATATCCCATGATATTCCATTAAAAAAACACTGGTTGGTGGTGCAATAACCATCTTGACAAATATGAGTTCGTCAATGGGAAGGATGACAACCCATATATTATGGAAAATAAAGAATGTTTGAAACCACCAACCGGATACCATTTTTCATTGCCGTTGTATCATCGCTGATATTCCCGCTGCCCAATCCCTCGCCTGCCGGGTCTCTTCTTCAAAGACATCCAGCAGCCTCAGTCAGGTTGTGTTCAAAAGACCATGAACCAGATGGCTATGGATCAATACCTATGTAATTGGTGGTATACCTACCCCCCTGAAAAATATGAGTTCGTCAGATTGGATCATCATCCCAACTATTGGGGAACATGAAAAACATGTTCCAAACCACCAACCAGCTATAAATACCATTTTAACGGGGATGAACAGATTAACAGATGAGCATACATAACTCCCAGCAATTTTGATGTGAACTACAGGGGTACAAGGTCTTGACCCATCCCCATATCAACAAATATAGGGATTCAATGGACTCAACCACCAAGTGGTAACGATGTTAACCAACACTGCGATCAGAGGTGACAACTGTCAACAAAAAGTATTAGGGAATCAACAATTCTGGCTGTTGAGATACCCACAAAATGGCAAATATATTCGACACACCTTACATGTCACAAAAAGAACATCATTTCATGCTCTCGTTTTCGGCGATGATTAAAATTCAAAGTCTATTGGAACCCCTCTAGCATTGAGGAGCTTTCAACCCCATTGTAAGAGTTCCATCGATGCTTGGCTGTGTTTACAATTGCCTCCCAAACATACTCAGAAATAATGTCAGAATAAAACAGTTCCAATCAGCAACCTCAGGCATCTGTAGATAAGTTGGAGAAATCCCAGACCTGTTTCAATACCCACAACTTGATAGTAGTTACCCAGAATTTGTCATCAATGATAAGGTCGTCCAGGGATTTAAATACACAAGCCATATATACACGATACTATATATATACATACTTTGCAATACATTCACAATAATATCCGTAGCTATAAACGAAAACACATACACCTATGTATATAAACAAACAGCACATAAAAAAAAAGAATTATAACATATATCATATATCATATATATATATTATATGTATAATCAATAACCGAATGGCTACACATGTTTTTAGCTTTTCAAAGCGAGCTGAGCTGCGGGTGAACTTGCTCCAGAAGGTGAGGTTTCAATGACACCACCTGGTGGTCAACTGCTGCTTGGTTTATGGCCCAAAAACATGGGTTGAAGGGGAAACTAACATCAAGAAATATGGCAAGAAATATGGGGTAAATCCACCAAAGTCTAATTGAACCAGCAATAGTGGGGATTGAACCAAGAACAAGATGGGATATTATCTGGTTGGTGGTATACCTACCCCTCTGAAAAATATGAACGTCAGTTAGGATGATTCTTCCCAATAGATGGAAAAATAAAAAATGTTCCAAAATGTTCCAAACCACCAACCAGTTATGTTATTATTGTGGTTAAATGAATTGATTTAATGGATTTCACGGATGTCATCTGCTACTAAGAGTGTCCCCCCCCAGTTAAACAGCGGGGCCCAGGGGATTACTCCGGGTGGACGTTGAATGCGTTGAATGTGTCTCTTATCTTTTTGGAATTAGGTTGGTGCGATTTGAGTCATGGTCCCTGGCAGTCACTGGGTCTGGATTAACGATTAACTAAAGACAGATGATAAAAGCCGAAATGCCGAAAGATAGTAGTTAAATGAATTAAATTGTCATCCAATGGTCATCCCACTTGTAGGGGGTCAAAATAGGAGAGTAGATCGTCAAGATAGGAACAGATTGCTCGTCCATCATTTCACACAAATTCAAAGCTGATTTGAACCAAACTCGCTGAACCAATGAGTAAAGCAATGGGATCATTCAGGGGAACTAACTGACAATGGTATGGCCAACAAAGCCTATCATACAAATTGCTACACACTGGGATAAGTTGGTTTATGAACTCATAGGTATCACAATCAACCGTAGTTAAACTAGGTTTAAACCAACGTAGCGAGCTGGGGCACCACCTTGTAGCATATTTGAGAGTGTGAACCAAGGTATTGGGTAGGCCCGGAACATCCTGTACCAATTTTTTTGACATATGGCACGGAGCAATGTTTGAATAGGTAGGCATAAGGGGGTCAAACTTTTAGCTACTGGAAGTATCTACAGATCACCAATTTGTCCCAACTTTCGCTGAATATATTTAGTCCATCAACATATTCACTCCAATCATGAGTGACAATCATAGCGGATCAGAACGGTACCCCCTGGTAAACATACAAAAAACCATGGAACATCACCATCTTTAAGTTCGGTAAATCAGCTATTTCTATGGGTCTATGGGCCATTTTCAATAGCTATGTAACAACTTACAAGAGGATTTTTGTCGCTATATCCCACGTCCCAGCAGCTTTCTGAGTCAGTGGGCCTTGGGTGGCCCCAATAACGATGCACGATGGATCAAATAGAGCACATGGCCGAAGGTGTTTTGTGGCTGCGGTGGCACAATGGTAAACCTCGGCGGATGGCCATCCTAGGCATAATATGTAGTTCAGAATCCATAGCTGGGGATATTTCACATATCAATGGATTGGTTTAGGGGAAAATTTACAGGAAAACCACATATTTAATGGTAAAAACCATGGTTTCCTGTAAATTTTCCCTTAAACCAATCCATTGAACATAGAAATGGAGTATGGAACATATGGATATATGGTTAACATTGGTTAACCACTTATACCTAAAATGCCACCCAAGTAGAGTATCGGTATCTGTATCCCATCTGCAACATGCCATGGGTCAAAACACCAAACATATCGTGATATATCGTGATTAGTACTGCAACTCTGGTTGGTTCTCAAACTTTCTCTTGAACAAAGTGGTCAACTGGGGACCATCGTCCAAGGTAAGCCACAGCTTGTAGTTGGCATTCCACAAAGATTGGATGAATCGGAATGTGTGAGACTGTCACCATTGAAGCATCATCCCATCCCATATTCAGGTTGTAAAACTAAACGTATTTATCAATATTTATCAATATTTATCAATGGATTGCGGGAACATTTACCATTGATGGATATTTACCATGGTTACAAAAAAAGATAAAAAAGGGGGTTACTATCCAATTCACCATGGATATTTACCATCAATGGAACCCCCTTTTTGATGGTAAAAACCCATGGTGAAACAAAGTGGCCGATCCTTCGTTGGTGAACATGGAGCTCCATTGCTCCGGCGGTTAAATTTAAGGGGCAACCGCCAGAAGCCTCTTTTCTATCTGGGGGTTGCTATATGTATAATATATATAATATTATACTATATAGATAGATATAGATAGATATAGATATATATATATATATATGTACCCTGTATAACATCATTTTATTATGTATATATATATACCTATATTATGTAAATCCCTGTTTTGACCACAGTCCAGTCCCAAAAACAAAAAAGCCGACCAAGGGACGCATTGAGCAACGGCGTGTTGGGTGCAGTGTGGGGCTGCGTGATGATGCAGTAGTCCTGTCCCAACTCTGTAAAATGGGGTCAAATCCGATAGGAAAATTATCGTCCAACACCCATTCTTTCTGGGTTGTACAAATGGTAAACTAACATACCTGTGGAAAAATACCATGTTTAATAGGTAAATCAACTATAAATGGGCCATGTTCAATAGCTATGTTAAATTACCAGAGCGTCAAAATTAGAGGGTG
Organism: Cladocopium goreaui; assembly: GCA_947184155.2. NCBI lineage: Eukaryota > Dinophyceae > Suessiales > Symbiodiniaceae > Cladocopium > Cladocopium goreaui. The sequence goes on along the minus strand of CAMXCT020005301.1, from coordinate 370,960 downwards.
TTTTGTTTTGTGGGCGAAACTTATGCCCCCAGATTTGTTTGGGACAATGATGAGACCTCCTGCCGCCACAAGAAATTTCCGTAGAAAACCCGTAGTTTTTGGGAAAAAAATGAGGTCCCAAATGCAGATCGCTGGAAGCAGGATCCGACAAGGCCTTGCGACTTCGAGACCAATTTTTCATTTCGCAATGCTGGTGCCTTTGGTGACATGGAATGAACATGGCGGCTTAAACTCTCATAGTAATCAGATGGTGGGATAATTGAAAAAAAAACATATGCCCCATGGGTGGTGGATACATGTTGCTCCATTTGAATCAACATTCCAGAACCGAGACGCACAAAAAATTAAGACCTGTTCTGGAATGATGCCTAGCCAAGTGGCAGCATTTGGTAATTGGATTATGGAGCCTTTCGACCGCTGTGTCTGCTGTGTCTGGATATGCTTATATCATGATATGTCCACTATGTCACTATATGATGTGGGAAACCATAAACCCCAAAAATATCCCAAAATAAACTATCCACAATGTTCCCATAAATGGGTGCTTAAAAACCATCCCCAACTAGACCTTTACCATTGGCTCCACGGTCGTTCTCGCGGTCCTTCTCCGGGAACAAGGAGAAGGCCGGCCTTGATTCGAAATCCCCCATGGATCACAGAAATCCCCCATGGATCACACTGGATCTAACGTTAACCATCATTAATCATTAACCATCATTAACCATCATTAACCATCATTAACCATCATTAACCATCATTAACCATCATTAACCATCATTAACCATCATTAATACAAGCTCTGAAGAATCTGGCCGAAAAAATCCCATCGCTGAATCTGGGAATTGCCTAATTCCTCTGACCATTGCTGAGGTCGTTTCACGTCACTGCAAATTTACCCAAAACAAGCTGAGCAGCTGGTCAAACAAAAAAGGATTTACAGGAAAGAAGAAACTTGGTATTCAATCACAATCAATTTTCAATCAATATTTTTGTTGCATTGAATCCCTTCCCGCTGGTACCAAAAGCTTTATTTTGGATCAACGAACAAAATCCAGCACGTTTCACCTTGGTTTCAAGCCACAATGTCAGTAGGATGAAATTTACCCAGTGGCCGGACCACCCAACAGGGGTGGCAAAATCATCATGAAACCTACTCATCTTGGGTTATTCTCGGATGCTGGGATCATCATAGCTTGAAACCCCGGGCAGACCTGAGAACAACGCTGCCGGGTAGCCCATCTTTTTGAAGCTTCTACGACAGACCGCCCAGTGGCTAGCCATCAATCCTACCGCGATTTGTTTAATCCCAGTTGACTCCCAGTACATGTGAACATGTGTGGAGTTTTATGTATATAATACCGTAAACATGTACACACTACGAGTATCTAATATTCATAGTCCATCATATTCCATTACAAACTAGGTTATACTGTTCTACTGTTATAACATGAGTTTCTCTGAAAGTAGGGTATCGCAAATTCCAATGGCTTTACCGTCATTTCCCCGATTTAAACCATCATTTTTTGGGTATCCCGCCATGTTCAAACCAACATGATGAAATACCCCTTTCCACAGCCAAGTTGCAGCAGAAAATCCAACGCTTGGGTCTGAAAGGCCTGCCAGGGTAAAACCAGGGTAAAACGTATCCATGATGATTTATGGCGGGAAATGGGCAGGAAACATCAGTGTTTTGACATGTTTTGACAATCAACTTCATCGCGTTTCTTGTATGTTTGCTGTATTCAACCAATTTGAAGGTGCTTTGAATGCAGCAACCCCATGGACAGACTGACAGACCTGGAAGAAAAAAACGGATATGCATCTATGATCATCTATGTCCATAATATGTTGCATTGTTGAGCTGGTAGAAAAGGTTGAAACCTACAGTCTCTGTTTTTTGACATCGGCTGTAGCGTTTACACCAATTTTGGGGGATGTATCACAATTCCCAAGCCCAAAATAAATCCTGTCTGCTTTCGTTCCTTTTTCATAGCATCATTTTTGGTGGGGTCAGCCCAAGGAAAACATCCTAAAACTCATCACATGGTTGATATCGCATACTTAACGAAAACACATGGCTAATTTGGGCTGTCTCTTTATGTTTATGGTTGAAACTTAAAAGTAAAATCCATTAGACAACAAATCCCCAGTGGATTCATCCGGCCAATTCCAACCAAATTGTGGCCCTTGGGCCCCTTGGCCCGCGCCTGGTCCAAGCAAAACATGTTCACGCAGAAGACATCCTGGGGCGAACGGCATCAGAAAATCAATGAAAATCGTGTCCAATTTATTGGTTACCTATGGGAAACCAATGGTTTGGGGTAGCAATGTTTTAGGACACCTCCATATAACTTGGGCTTATGGCAGATATATCTACAGTTGAAAGGGTTCATAGACAACTTTGTGACAATGAACGAAATGATCTGGCAGACCAAGGACCACCAACAACAGAAGAATGTTTCTATCAGTGAAAAGGGTCATGCTTATAGTTTCTTACGCTGCTGATTGACAATCTATCAACCTTCCTCTTGAGAAAATGCTGGTCACCTGCATATTTGTGCCCAAACTCATGGGGTGAATAGGTGTATTACATATCCCTGCCAAGCAATCCCGCATGTCCCGACCCAACTGGCAGTCCTTCGAATGCGGGGGCATGTTTGCCAACCAAGATGGGGAGTTGGGGTGGCTGACGAACAGGCCTTCCTCGGATTGCATGACCTGCGCAAGGGAGTGACTGCTTGGGGGTGCAACGCTGGTCCCCAGTTCTAAGAGTAGATTTGTTTCATCATTTTACCATCTCGCGATCGCAGCTGCTAGCTCAGCCGCCGACAACCCCAGGCTTGGAAATGGTGAGAAAACCCATGAATCATCCAATCACCCAAAGCAAACACACAACGAAAGAAATGCCATGGGATACCATGGGGTTGATTTGAAGCAACACCTACGGACCATGGTATTTTGCATCATTTTGCATCCCAATCGGGGCATCCTGTAGACTTCCTCGGGCCATTCGAAGGAATGCTGTCATGTTTTTCTGGGCAAATGATCTTCTGGACCCTGCTTGGGGTGTTTTATGATGGATGGCCCTTTCCGAAAGTATCCAAATCGCTAAGACCTACCATGCGACGGTCTTGGAGACCTTGCAGAGAGGCAATGGTTGTGCCTCAATTCATAGCAGCCAAAAAAACCCGACAAAGCTTTACCCAGCCATGATTCATTGGATTGGTTTAAGGGAAAATCTACAGGAAACCATCGTTTTTACCATCAAATATAGGGCTTTCCTGTAAATTTTCCCATCATCCAATTCTATGAATGATACGTTGCACTTACAAATTGCAGGTAAGCACTGACCAAGCTCTGTTCATGTTTGACGTTTGACGTCGAGAAACCCATTGTGGCCAAACGACCCATCCGCCAAATCAATTCTTAAACTGCTTGGGAAACTCCTAGGAGCTGCTTGGCTCCCCATTGTTGGGAAATGTCGGGAAAAAAAAATATATACACACCATATACCATATACCATCCCATTGATTGTTGGTTATATATGGTTATATTACATATATATATATATACTGGTTGGTGGTACACCTACCCTCTAAAAAATGATGGAGTTCGTCAGTTGGGAGTATGAAATTACCAATAATTTAGGGAAAGTATTGGAAAGTCATAAAATTCCCATCGGTTCCAGTCACCACCAACCGTTGTATACCTCCAGCTCCGAACTGTTTCCCTCCGTTCACCACTGGGCCATGGTTTACAGCGCTGGTCCCCTGCTGGGCCATGGTATCTGGTGAACATCCAAAATGACTGGTACTTCTGGAATCCCGAGTTTTGCTGCTCGACTCCACACTCCGCTGGTGATGCTGGCGACATGACACGTATCCCCAATTTAAGCCAGTAATCTTGACATGTTTCAGGCATCTAATTTTTTGTGAATCTCCATTCGCATGTTTTGTTGGAAACTGAAACTACAAGAAATCTAACATGGACTCCATTCAGAATATCTCTGTCTGCCAGGAATATCTTCTTCGAAACGGAAGAACCCATACGAAATGATGGATTTCACCAACAGAACCGCCAGGCTGTTCTGGATTTCGGTGGTATCCATTTGGAGCTCTGAGCCTGTTTGAACCCCCCAAAAATCCTTACAAGAGATCTAAAAATCACCACGCCGTCAGGCGTCTTTTGCAGCGATTGCGCACCAAGAAAATGGACATTTACAGGTAACATGGCCATTTCCCAACCATATTGGATGAAACCGCGGCGGGTCTTCATCTTTTTGACCAGTTCTCTGCTTGGCATATCATCCATATCTATCCCTTCTAAAACCAGCCACCTTCAGCATGCTGAAGCCAGAAACTCTGAGGAACCCTGGTGAATTTTCCATCATGTCACAGAAATCATCGGATCTCATGGACTATTGGCATAGAAGATGGATTACCCTCTGGTAATTTAACATAGCTATTGAAAATGGCAATTTATAGTGGATTTTCCCATTGAAAATGGTGATTTTCAATAGCTATGTTAAATTGCCAGAGGGTATTGATGGCATGTGTATTTTCGAATTCCCAAAAAATCACTGCTTGGTGGTTTTAACCACCTTGAAACATATGAGTTCGTCAATGGGAAGGATGACAACCCATATACTGGTATTATGGAAAATAAAAGCCATGTTCCAAAGCACCAAGCAGTAGATATATATATATATATATTCCACTATATAATGATAGTAATAGTTGGTATAATATTCCCACCAATAGTGGAATATTTTCATGGAATAGTAATATGTCTAATACCAACCAGTGATCTTTTGCCATCAGTGACACATTTTTTGAGTCAAAAGTCACGCTTCGGATTGCAGAATGGACCATCTGGATACCCTCTGGTAAACTAACATAGCTATTGAAAATGGCCATTTATAGTGGATTTTCCCATTAGAAATGGTGATTTTCCCATCAGTTATGTTAAATTACCATCTGGATATCAGACATTCTCCCCCCGGGGCCTTCTCTAAAGCCTCCTCAGTGTAGGATCGAGCGACACATGACACACCGAATGGGCTTCGAAGAGTTGGGGGCGCCCTTTTTAGCTGGAAGATATCCCCAATTTTGTGGCGGTCTGAGGGGAAAATATGGAAAATGATGATAAGATTAGTGGATTCAGGGCTAAATACCAACCTTTTTATGCAAAACCATGTGGGTTTGACCAAAACATGACAGATTTTGTTGAACATATAGGAACTATTTTGTAAACATGGGGATGATTAAGTGCAACTGGGAGTGTCTCAAAATGGTGGATACTGAACTTTATGGCCATTGTCTGGAGAAAGGGATGTTGTTGAAGATAAACAACTGGAAACAAGGCTCTGTGAGCACCATAAAGCAGCAGTAAGAATTTTCAGGTGCTACCATGTGATTTTTGATGTTTTTTTGATATTTTCTCAACACATATTGTACTGCCCAGAAAGTGGGCAGACCCTAAAATTGCATTTTCGCGCGGAAGTTTTATCTTGTTAAACCATCCGATCCTGGAGAAGTTCCCAGCATATGCAAACAAACTCAAATAGCAGGAATATTGTATGTATATGTATTCATATCCCATTTGATCCCATATCATGGTAGGTGTTATACCCCAAATCCACTATCCACTATCCACTGTCGATTTGCTATGTCCAATTGTATCCCGTTATATTCCCACTATCTATATATATATATATATATATTCCATCATTCAACGGCCATCAACTCATGATGGGGTCAAAAATTGTATCCGCCATATCCACATACCAGAGTTTTATAGCCCAATCATTCTTAGGGATCCTCATGCCCCATATGAGTCTGTCCCATATCATAAATATCATATCCCATCAAGAGCACCACTGAAATTTAATGGTTCCATCCCCTTGAAATGATGTTCAATGGTTGGTCCATCCACTTCTATCATTTCTCACAAAAATATCTCATGAAATATACCAACCCTCGAAACGTTCCCAATATCATGGGATTTCTGATTTATAGATGGGTATAACCCAGTTAATATCCCAGCTTATATCCCTTTTTTAATCCCTGTTTCGATCATGCCGCATGAAGCAGCGACGCCACAGGTTTAGGCAGGGCACTCGATAGCCATCCTCCGGCAGCAGCGCCAATGGACTGCTGATGTCCACATCTCCCCACCTCGTTCTCCAACGACAAACGCGCTGTGAAAGCTGCATAACTCATCTGGTTGGTGGTTTTCACTATCTTTTCACATCATCAAACATGGAGATATCATAGGGATATATACTGGTTGGTGATTTTAACCATCTTGAAAAATATGAGTTCGTCAATGGGAAGGATTATCCCATATATTGTGGAAAATAAAACATCTTTGAAACCACCAACCACTCATGTAATGTGGCTAAAACATGCTACAAACAATGTCATAAACCACTACTACCATGACTGGGAATCGTTTATTTTTTTACCACCTATAAAAATAGTGATGACTGGGGGATGGTTTGTGAAATTGTCCTCCGGAAAAATATATCAGTTTGCGAACTGGAAAATGCTGGTCAAGCCTAGATCAATTCCGTTTTGACTGGATTTGTCTGCCCATTTTGGCTGAACATGTCCCCTCTATTGTCGTATTATAGAAGGTGATGACTACCCCACCGTAAACACTGTACTTGACAATTGCTATCAATTGCTCATTTGAAGGTATGAATCTCTGCTTCAGATGCGGATTCTGCTCCGTTTGTTTAGATTTTAGAAAATCACTTGCAGCTAGTCGAATCCTTTTTCTTCAAACATAATCCCAGCTATGGATGGCTTAAAAGGATTAGCCTGCAGCTAGTCATCCAGCGCTTGTAAATTTTGGAGGCTATCTGCATTGGATTGAAGTCCGAAGCTGTAGCAGAAAACCATATACCCTCTGGTAAACATACAAAAAACTATGGAAATCACCATGCTATTAATGGGTAAATCAACTATTTCTATGGGGTATTTTCAATAGCAAACTGTAACAAATTACCATCCCCCCCAAATTTGATGGTGGAGAAACTCATTTCCCACATCAGTCGATGGTATGAACGGGGTGCCCTCCGGTTATCAGGCGGTGGAAAATCATATCGAACTGGCGAATTTTCCAGCCACCTTTGTGGTGACCGGAGGAATATTTATCCCAAATCAGTATTCCAATGATCATTCCAAGTATTGTCCCATTAAATTCCAAGTATATCTATAGAATCCCATTCATCCTCATTCATATTTTTATAATGGATCTTCCCAGATTATTCCCATCAAACACGGGGCCAGTTCCAAGGGCTGCACCAATGTAGCGTGATGAGAAGCTTGGCTAGAAAGTCCTGCCAAAATTAGCGATTCCACGGATCTACGTAGTGTCTTTTTGGGGGGTTAACATCATCAAACATGGAGATATCATAGGGATATATACTGGTTGGTGATTTTAACCATCTTGAAAAATATGAGTTCGTCAATGGGAAGGATGATCCCATATATTATGGAAAATAAAAAGTGTTTGAAACCACCAACCAATATATATATAACAAAATAATGGGATATACAATGACAAAAAACCAGATGATATCAAATGATTTTGGATGTGTTTTTCAAATCGTGGATGTCATCACCACTTGTGGCAATCAAATAATAGAGAAACAGATGATAGACTACAAAAAAATGGGGGTATCCACTTTTCAGACTCAGTTGGATATGGGATGTACCCCACTTATGAAAAATGAGTTGCACCAGCGGAAAAAAGGAGACGTGGCTAACCCGAAATTGTGCAAATTGGCTCATCCCCCGTTTTATGAGTTTGCTTTCTCATGAAATCCAAAAAAAAACGTTTCTTAGTATACTGGTATCAGATTCTTGACCCCAAGAAAATGCATTGTTTTAGCCAATATTCACTAATCCACACATACCGTACCTCATCTAATTTTGATATGTCCTGTGTGGCCCCTTGGTACCGCATCTGGCCCATCTCCATCAGTTGAGACCCATTTCTCCTGTGTGAAGGGCCCTTGCTCTTCCTGCCCCAGGGCTTTAAAGAAGACCTGAGCAGGACAGGCATGTGGTTAGCTGTCCGTTGCTTTCAGGAAATGCATAAGACAAATGAGGGAAGAACCGGTTGAATTTTACGGAAAACCACAGAATTCCAGGGAAGGTTGGGAGGTTGGCCGGAAAAACTAGGGCGTTTTTTTACATGCAATTTTGGGGAAACCTTGAAAATAGGGGTATAGGTTTTGATATCTTCATTTTGAGCAGCCAAATCAATGATTTTGGCTGGGGTATTTTTGGTCATATCCCAAGCATTGGTGACATGTGTTGTGCCATCAGCACTTGGACCCCTTGGAGAGCTGGCAGGCCAGCAACTGGGTTCAAATCCTAAAAAGTCCACCTTTAAAATCGTGGATGAATAATGATTCAATGTGTGTGTATATATATATATGTATATACATATATAATGATCCACCCAGTTTCTAGCCATTCACCAACTTCATCCAGGCGATCCGAAACTTTTCTGTGACTCGTCCCGTTGCACGAATCGCACGAAGGATCCCCCAGGGCCCCGGGGATAGATCGAAAGCCAACTTTTATGGAGATATAATGGACATATTACTTGAATGTAATGTAATGTATGTATGTATACACCTATGTACTGGTGATTTATGGGGGTAATATTAATGAAATATTAATGCAATGTAATGTATGTATGTATGTATACACCTATGTAATGGTGATTTATGGGGGTAATATTAATGAAATATTAATGTAATGTAATGTAATGTAATGTAATGTATGTATACACCTATGTAATGGTGATTTATGGGGGTAATATTAATGAAATATTAATGTAATGTAATGTAATGTAATGTAATGTAATGTATGTATACACCTATGTAATGGTGATTTATGGGGGTAATATTAATGAAATATTAATGCAATGTAATGTATGTATGTATGTATACACCTATGTAATGGTGATTTATGGGGGTAATATTAATGAAATATTAATGCAATGTAATGTAATGTAATGTAATGTATGTATGTATACACCTATGTAATGGTGATTTATGGGGGTAATATTAATGAAATTATGTAATGTAATGTAATGTAATGTAATGTATGTATGTATACACCTATGAATGGTGATTTATGGGGGTAATATTAATGAAATATTAATGCAATGTAATGTATGTATGTATACACCTATGTAATGGTGATTTATGGGGGTAATATTAATGAAATATTAATGTAATGTAATGTAATGTAATGTAATGTATGTATGTATGTATACACCTATGTAATGGTGATTTATGGGGGTAATATTAATGAAATATTAATGCAATGTAATGTATGTATGTATGTATACACCTATGTACTGGGGGGTGATTTTATGGGGGTAAATGAATGAAATATTAATGTAATGTAATTTAATGTACTGTAAATGTATGTATAACCTATGTACTCCGGTGATTAGGGGTAATATTAATGAAATATTAATGCAATGTAATGTATGTATGTATACACCTATGTAATGGTGATTTATGGGGGTAATATTAATGAAATATTAATGTAATGTAATGTAATGTAATGTAATGTATGTATGTATGTATACACCTATGTAATGGTGATTTATGGGGGTAATATTAATGAAATATTAATGCAATGTAATGTATGTATGTATGTATACACCTATGTACTGGTGATTTATGGGGGTAATATTAATGAAATATTAATGTAATGTAATGTAATGTAATGTATGTATGTATACACCTATGTACTGGTGATTTATGGGGGTAATATCCTGAAAATTTAAATGTATGTAATGTAATGTAATGTAATGTAATGTATGTATACACCTATGTACTGGTGATTTATGGGGGTAATATTAATGAAATATTAATGTAATGTAATGTAATGTAATGTAATGTAATGTATGTATACACCTATGTAATGGTGATTTATGGGGGTAGTATTAATGAAATATTAATGCAATGTAATGTAATGTATGTATGTATGTATACACCTATGTAATGGTGATTTATGGGGGTAATATTAATGAAATATTAATGCAATGTAATGTATGTATGTATACACCTATGTAATGGTGATTTATGGGGGTAATATTAATGAAATATTAATGTAATGTAATGTAATGTAATGTATGTATACACCTATGTAATGGTGATTTATGGGGGTAGTATTAATGAAATATTAATGCAATGTAATGTAATGTATGTATGTATGTATACACCTATGTAATGGTGATTTATGGGGGTAATATTAATGAAATATTAATGCAATGTAATGTATGTATGTATGTATACACCTATGTAATGGTGATTTATGGGGGTAATATTAATGAAATATTAATGCAATGTAATGTAATGTATGTATGTATACACCTATGTAATGGTGATTTATGGGGGTAATATTAATGAAATATTAATGCAATGTAATGTATGTATGTATGTATACACCTATGTAATGGTGATTTATGGAGGTAATATTAATGAAATATTAATGCAATGTAATGTATGTATGTATGTATGTATACACCTATGTAATGGTGATTTATGGGGGTAATATTAATGAAATATTAATGAAATGTAATGTAATGTATGTATGTATACACCTATGTAATGGTGATTTATGGGGGTAATATTAATGAAATATTAATGCAATGTAATGTAATGTATGTATGTATACACCTATGTAGTGGTGATTTATGGGGGTAATATTAATGAAATATTAATGAAATATTAATGAAATATTGATGTAATGTAATGTAATGTACATGCAAATGTAATGTACATGCAAATGTAAATGTAAATGTAATGTAATGTATGTATACACCTATGTAATGGTGATTTATGGGGGTAATATTAATGAAATATTAATGTAATGTAATGTAATGTATGTATGTATACACCTATGTAATGGTGATTTATGGGGTTAATATTAATGAAATATTAATGTAATGTAATGTAATGTATGTATGTATACACCTATGTAATGGTGATTTATGGTGGTAATATTAATGAAATATTTATGTAATGTAATGTAATGTAAATGTAAATGTAAATGTAAATGTAAATGTAATGTAATGTAATGTATGTATGTATACACCTATGTAATGGTGATTGATGGGGGTAATATTAATGAAATATTTATGTAATGTAATGTAATGTATGTATGTATACACCTATGTAATGGTGATTCATGGGGGTAATATTAATGAAATATTAATGTAATGTAATGTAATGTATGTATGTATACACCTATGTAATGGTGATTTATGGGAAATATTAATGTAATGTAATGTAATGTATGTATGTATGTATGTATGTATTTATACACCTATGTAATGGTGATTTATGGTGGTAATATTAATGTAATGTAATGTAATGTAATGTATGGTATGTATGTATGTATGCATACACCTATGTAATGGTGATTCATGGGGGTAATATTAATGTAATATAATGTAATGTAATGTAATGTAGTGTAATGTAATGTAATGTATGGTATGTATGCATGCATGCATGCATGGATGTATGTATGTATGTATGTATGTATCTATGTATGTATGTATGTATGTATGTATGTATGTATGTATGTATGTATGTATGTATACACCTATGTAATGGTGATTTATGGGGGTAATATTAATGGTGATTAGTGAGATCAATATGGGAAAATTAACGAATAACAACACCCCCATAATGAACATTGAATGGTGATTCATGGGATTGTCATTGGGATAATCCCCAAACCGATCCTCAACCAACATCATTTAGTTATCATTTATCACACATGATCTCCATGTATTGCTTGAACCCTATATTTCATGGTGATATCCTCCGAAGTCATCAAACAACCCCTCATAAAAATCAGTTATATCACATGAATATTCCCATATGGAGGTTTCCTGAAATGGGGGTACCCCTGGATTATCCGTTATAGCATATGAATATTCTCATATATTCCCATGTTTTCGCTGGTTATCACATGAATATTCCCATATATTCTCATGAATATTCTCATTATCAAGAACCCATCAGTTTATCATGTATAGCTGGTGAAAAAAAATACTTTACTTCGTGTGATCCCCACCATGACATTTATACATTTTGTTACTGGCAAATCTTCTAACAACCCTCACCTGGCAGGTGGGGGAAAACAGTTTTTTCATGGCATGGTGATATCCCCATTAACCTGTCGGGTGAAATTTGCCCCCCCAAGCTGAGGCCGGAAAACCACCGTGTCGACGGTCGTGTCGGCCTCCAACCTTCAGCTGTTTGCACATTTCACCCGTTGGATGTATGGAAAATGGCTGAAAATTGCTGAATAATTGCTGAAAATTGTCGAAAATGGCCGAAAATTGCTGCGAAAAATTGTCGAACATTGTCGAAAATTGCTGAAAATTGTCGAACATTGTCGAAAATTGCTGAAAATTGCTGAAAAACTCATGAAACATATGAAACGAAAGCAAAAAATCCAGCTCACTTGTTTTTTTTCAGTATTTGGATGGCTGTAAATACTGAAGCCTTCAGCAAGTGCAAGCAAAATCTGAGGCAGCGACAAGTCTCCCAGGTTCTCCTCATATTTCTCCTCTTTCTCCTTCCGACAGTTGGTCGATGCTCCAGGGCGGTAGTGGACCATGGAAATGGTAAAGGGTTAAAAGTACAAGCTGAAGGTCCAAGCTGCCAGCACAGTTCTGCAGAAATATGAGCAGAAATCCTTCAGAGTTTCATACTGTTATGATTCCAACCCATTTCAATTTCCCCCAATTTTTCTGAAGATTTCTGAAACGTTTCTTCGCCCAAAGACTTACAAGGTGGTGTCCCCTCCACTAAGAAGTTGGCTTATTACCCATTGAACTATAGTTTAAATAGTGTTTTAACCACAAATCCAAACATGATCTACTGATAATCCAACATAGCTATAGGATAAATCACCATGTTTCAAAGCCAAATCATCGAACTCATTTTTCACCATGACTTCCAGTTCGCAAACTCTTAGAATCCGAGAGATATCATACCCTTTGGCGACAAACCCATAGTGATCCCCTTTACAAACCAACGCTTTCCGCGGCCGCCCGCAACGGTTTTTTGGTAACGATCGCTTTCGTAGAGCACCTGGTGGATGGTGGCCTTGGTCATCCAGTCCGCTGGTCATTTAAGATGGAACATCCAAACATATGGAACACATTAATATAATAAGCCTAAAATATAGAAAACATTATATAATAAAACCTAAGTCATCCTAAATCCACATCGAAACATCTCCAAACATATCCATGAAATGCAAAATCATCTCCCATTTTACCCCATATTAAACTCAGGGTGTCCGATGTGAAATTTTTCGTGCGTGCACTCTGCCTGTTCTTGTTGGTTACATCAATGGAATCAGTGATTATGACAACCTCTCAATAGATCACAAGTTCTGTTGCTGATATTCAATTTTGATTCATTACACTTGTTCACCCATTCTTGCTGGTTGCAATCACTGGCTTCCATCATCCATTTGTTGCAAGTCAAATCATAAATCAATCTCACATCGTTTGATGCTTACCATTTGGTACACCAGCATGTTTTTAATAAACAATTTGGGTTCCTCTTCCAGACAGTAACAAGAACTATGTAAAGAGGTACATGTGTACTTATATTATATATGCATATATATATACAATTGAATGTAGATATCATGAACTATATAGAATATAAATTTGCTGATATGACACAAGGTATAAACATAGAATAAATAAATATACATAGTATAATGTACAAGATATAATGATAATGTACGTATATGTATACCTAATTAAATGTAGTAGTATCATGCGCTAATAATGCAACTAATCTTAATCTAAATGTATGATTATCATTTCATTTACCATAAACCATCTGTACCATATACCATGTGTGTGCAAATACACCATGTCATACTTAAATTTAGACATTACTTACACATTACAATAAAACCATTACATTATTTGTATCATTTACATGAAATGTAATTAAGTGTACATAGATCCATTATATATATATTACACGATTTATACATGACCTTTCATATTTACAAATTACAATGTAATATATTTATAAAACCATTATATTACTTGTTACCATTTATGATCTCATATTTATGATATCATTTTAGAATCTGTTTACATGATATCTATATATTAGATTATGATATTATATTTATGATCATTTACCATTACCATATCTACTAGATTTACTATGACCTTTCCATGAAACATGACTGATTCGCCGCGCTGCATGCCACGAGGGCTCCGGGATCATAAAGGCAAAGGCCGTGTAGCGACACAAGGGCTCCGCTTGCCGGGCCTGCGACAGTAGTGATCAAGGTAATATGGATAATATATTTCACATATATGGGGTAGTATATCATATATATATAATGTATTATAGCGCAATAACGTTATCTATGGTAATATAATATCTAAAACATTACATGGTTATATATGAACTATATATACAATATATATATAGTGATACTATAATAGAATGTAAATGTAGGCATACTATAATATATATAGATATTATAGAATGGGATATAATATATATATATAGATAGATAGATCGATTGCAAACTAGTATCTTTAGTGTTACATTGTCAAGGGATAATGTGGCAATATGGATAATATCTGATAATATGACATAGATTCCCTAATTGCCAAACATTGCCGGTGTCCCAACACGATCTACTATATCCATGTCAGTAGGCTTCTTGGATAGTGATCATTCCCAAATATTTTCAATATATCAGAAAGGATGATCCAAACTAATCATCAAACAACAGGGGTTTTAAACACTGCTCATACTGTGGATGGTCGCGAAATCCTGCACCACCAAAAGGATGGTTGAAACCCTATAAATAGTGGGATGTTTACCAGCTATCAACTGATGCAGGATTTGGCAACCATCCACCGAATGATAGGCCAATTTTGGGAACCATGCTGGAATTTTTGGTGTTTGGGGTTCTAGTAGTTGGGTTTGTTGGGATTGGCATGACATGGGGTCTATTCATCTTTTTTCATTGGCATTTAAAATAGATTGGAATTAACATTTTTCAGATTTACGATATTTTACGATAATCTTTATTCGTGACATCATTTTTATCCACTGAATCATCCATGATATCACGAAATTGATCCCAGCATCATTAAAACATGTTAGCTTAGTATCGATAAAACAAATTTAACAATCATAAGTTCAAACTTCTTCATGCAATCTTTAAGTCTTCTTGCAACTGGTCCATAGCTTGGGGGTTGCTATATCCTCATAACCCTTTGACCAGAACAGTACCCTCTGGTAAATTAACATAGCGAACTGGAAAATCACCATTTTTAATAGGTAAATCAAATATAAATTGCCAACTGTAACAAATTACCAGAGGGTAATCCCATCTTTTTTGGGATAGGGATCCGTGGCTCGGGAACAAATCTCCATGGCTTTCGGCAAACATTTCTGGCTTTAGATGCTGAAAAGCCATGGGTTCTCCTAGGACAGTGATCCACAAATTGTGGGTTTTCCATTGTTATGTTTGCTTTCAGGAGGGTTAAAAAAACCAAGAGCTAGAGGCTTAGCATGATTTTCCCAATGAAATAGTCATATATTGTAGGTTGACCCCTGCATATCCCCTGCATTTTTGGGCAAACTCATTCAAGAATCAGTTCAAATAGTTCTTACCCTCTGGTAAACCAACATAACTACGGAACATCGCCAATTTAAATAGGTATGTTAACTATAAATAGCCATTTCCAATAGCAAATTGTTCGTTTACCAGAGGGCAAATCATCATCCCAAGCCGAAAACACACACACCATCCCCAATATGACCATCGGTGGTAGAAACCATCCCCAAATGCTAGTGGTTTATGGCAGGTTAATCACACTTATGCGGAACCAGCTTTTTTAGGAGTGTGGGATAGCCACTGGGAATTTCCCAGCAGTGGAAAACCCACCATTAAAACGAAATCTATCTGGTTGGTGGTTTCAACCCCTCTGAAAAATATGAAAGTCAGTTGGGATGAGTATTCCCAATATATGAAAAAAACATGTTCCAAACCACCAACCAGCTATTATCTAGCTAAAGGAACTAAATGGCCATGGCTTCCATTGCTAAGTCTACCAAAGGGAATCCCATTCATCATAGGGTTTAGCGCATATCAAAATCATGCGATTAATAAGCGTTCATATCCATTAATCAACAGCAGCTTGGGAAAAATGGTCCATTTATAGAAGAACAGTCTACCAACAAAACCCACAAAAATCTCTCCGATAAAGCTCAACACCTTGAAGTTCAGCACTGGTTCATCACCATCTTGGCAACCTGCAGCACCAACGCAAGAAAAGTGTGACTTTTCAACTGAACTGGGAAATCAAATAGGTTGGATTATTTTTTGGAGGGGAATTATAGGAGATGCTAAGAGATTGACTATAGGATTTTTGGTGAAAATTATAAAAAAAACAATTTCTGGGCTGGACTGCCAAAATGCTTTGGAAACTGGAAGTGACATCATGTCGAGGAAACCCAGTTGGACGTCCTAATCTGCATAGACACTACTCGGCTGTCAAATCAACTTCGATCCCTTTGGTTCCATGTGTTGCTTCCGTTCTTTTTTCTACTGATCTACTGATTATCAATGAATATCCATCAGAATATACCTATGTATATGATACTTGAAACAAATCCCACATGACCAACATCATTTTTAAAAAGAAAAAAACCATTATTGAGAATTGTTGGATACCATTGAGCATTATCCACAAATCACGCATATTCATGGCTAATTTTCATGAATCTCCGTTATAGCACCCCAAAAAAAAACGACACGTGTTTCTAGGAATGCTACTTCGATTCTACATATTTTTCCAAGTTTTCCAACTTGAGTTTGATGATCATCCATTGGAATCGGATAAAGGTTTCACCTAAATTTTCAGACGAACCCAACAATCCAACAGTTGTTATCAAACGATAGTCACTGATAGTCTGAAAGTATCCAAATGATGATAGTGAAACATAGTGAAACATAGTGAAACATAGTGAAACATAGTGAAACATAGTGAAACATAGTGAAACATGTTTCAAAGGAAAATTGCGATTGATACTTTCCAAATCATGTTCTAAATAATAACCGATGAGGAATGAATCGTGTCCAAATTTCATCCCAATATTTCAAATGGATGAATCATGAATATGACCCTCTGGTAATTTAACATAGCTATGCTATAGATGGACCATGTAGTTTGTTGATGTTTCTTGATTTACCCAGCTATAAACATGGTGATTTTCCATAGTTATCTGGTTTTATGGATTACCCTCTGGTTACCCTCTGGTTATTTAACATAGCTATTAAACATGGCCCATTTAATTATAGTTGATTTACCTATTAAAAATGGTGATTTTCCATCGATTTTTGTATGTTTAACCACATCGGATGATGAAAACCCTGGGCTGATCCTCACCTAAGAGGTGTCGCATGTCGGGCTGGTCCCAGGTGATGCGACGGACGTCAGGAGCACCTTGGCCACGAACCAGGGGTGACTAAGGACTAACGTGATTAACGTTGATGAACGGCTGATGAAGGGTATAAACTGTTCGAACACTTATATTAATTACACTATAAATCTATATGCACTATAAATCTATATGCACTATAAATCTATATGGTTACCTTTTTCAACACTTATTCCACAAAAGAATGGTGTATTTAGAGATAGTTCCTTACGGGATCATCCCCCCTATCCCCAGCAAGTGACGCACTAAGCAGCTCCACAGCGTGGAATACGCCTCCAGCCGCTGTGCAGATGGGACATTCATGGGGAGAAATATGGATCAATACGGTGAATGTCCCATAAATTAGTATGAAATACGGATAAATATTCATGGCCATATAAATATGGATAAACATGGATAGATATGGATAAATTTGGATAAATATAGGATTCATGTGAATGGTGATGAGTGGGATTTAGGGACAATCGAAGTAAGAAAATGATCTCCATTATTTTTTTGCAGGAGTATGGGACTAATTCTGATGGGGACATAGCTTCAAATCCTAGCCGGAGGAAACTCATCTTGAAAAGGCGCTCAAGGATGCTTTTATTGTGGTAAACGCAATCATCAAGCACCAATTTGGAGGTGGTTCATTCCAGCTAGTAAAAATTTGGGGATGGTTAATTATAATTGGGTCATCAGCTATCCCTAAATCCCTTCGCATAACTGGAAAGGTATATCCCATAACTACAAACACGTCGAAATATCTTGTTGATTAGATATCTCCTTTTATCCTATAAGAGATCCCACTATCCATTGGTTTCATCCTTATTCTTGCTGATAAAATCCCCAAATATATCTCGGATATGTCTACTGGTTGGTTAAATAGGATTCACCAGTTCATGGATCATGGGCTCATCCCTAACTCGATAGTACAAGCCAAAAAAGAATCATGAATTTGCAACATCATGAGTCAAATATGTCATATCATTCATAACATTCAATGATTACCCTCTGGTAAACTAACATAGCTATGGCAAATCACCATGCTTTTAATGGGAACATCACCTATTTCTATGGCTATGTTCAAGTTCGCAGACTTTTAGTCATTACCAGAGGATTATCCCCATGTATTCCTTTCTGGTTCGAAGCCCATGGTTCAAACCATGGTGATATCCCCCTCATCCTCAGGGGTCGCCACTGCTCCTGCCTGCAGCTTTGTCAGCGGTTGCTGCTTGGTGGGCCGGGGGCAGTGGCGATCTTTGTCCAACAACCCCTGACGCGAAAACATGCGGCGCCGGGGTGATATGATGACTGGTTGGTGGTTTCAACCCCATCCTGAAAAATATGAGTTTGTCAATGGGAAGGATGACAACCCATATATCACGGAAAATAAAAGCCATATTTGAAACCACCAACCAGTCATGATAGTGATGATTATTACTTGAAGCTCATAAGATATGACATTAATATATAGTTCAATGATTCATTTAGATACCTTAAATGATATTTAGGTTAATGATATTTAATGATACTATTACTTGTTAAACTTTGGTTAAGATTAAAACACCATTGAGCAGCGATTGGCTTGGGTATGAGCCATTCCCACTGACTTGTCCATAGCTATGGTGGATTACCACAGGGTAATGCGACGTGAGGTCACCATGATTATTAACCACAACAATCCCTCCCCCAAAATTTTCAGCACCCCAAGAAACCAGGGTTCAGGAGTGATCCAAGGTATAGTTCATATATAATGCCAAAAAATGTTCGGTATGAATGGTGAACACACGTAAATATACATAAACTATATCGTAATTTCATATTGTTTTCCGAATTGATCACTCCTCAGAGAGTGTCTACGACTTGGCAAAACGACTTTTGACGTCCCTAGGGGAAGTAAAATAGGGATGGGTCAAAACCTATTGCCATATCCTCGGGAATCAACATCCATTCACCAGCTATTTTAGGGTACCCAGGGTACCACAGTTTTGACCCATCCCCTGGCTCTGGTGCGCCTGAAGCACTCGTACGGCACCACGACTCAGCAGCGATCCAAAAGCTGCAGGCCTGAACAAATGCAGTAGGTTTTCACCGAAACCAGTGGCTTTTCACAATAGGATAGCAGCAAAATAGTGGGAAAATAGTGGTAAAATAGTGGGAAAATACGGGTAATAGTGGGAAACTCATGGGAGAATGGTGAGAGAATTATTCGGTAAGCCCAATAATTAGACTATCCCCAATAATTCCGAATAATTTACATAGATGCGTGGTATAAACCATTCCCAAATGGTAGGTTTATCACTATAGTGGGAAAATAATAGGATAATAGTGGGAAAAAATGGATTTATCTGAACATTTACCATCTGGTTATTTAACATAGCCATGGAAAATCACCATTCTTAATAGGTAAACCATCTATAAATGGGCCATTTCCCATGGCTATGTTAGTCATAACCAGAGGGTAGAGGAAAACCTCTGGTCCACTGGAAATCATGGGTGCACGTGCCAGTGCAGTATTCCCTCCGGAAAAAACAATGGGAGTAGCCTAAATGACCCAGATTTTGACATCCCAATGTGGATTTCCCTATTTCACCTAATATTTTCACCCTCCAATTGGAAATTACAGTGTTTGTTGCAGGATGGGGCCCCCAGTCGAGCTCGCGTTCAGTTGGTTTATAAGTGGCTTAACAATTCTATGGTTTATGGTAGATATAACGAACTAGTATTCATGGGGAAAATTTCATGGCTTATAAACCAACATTCACATCACTGGGGGGCCCCATCCTGAGAGTCTTGCAGCATGAAAAAATTGGTTCTACTGAACCCATGTGATATCACTGCGCAAACACGTGGTACCCTTGAGTAATCAAAGATGGCTGGGAAAATTCCGAACTAAATGGAGATTTGTTTATGGGAAATTCATCTATAAATGGGGGATTTTCATTGCCATGTTTGATGGCCGGAGGATAACTAACTGCTCAACCACTCCTACAAGATGGTGCAACATAGTTGGCTGGGTTGCTTCATAACTCAAAATTTCTGGGGTTTAATGGTAGATAATGGTAGATATATCAACACATATCGACACTTAGTATCCCTTAATGACGTTTCTAAACCAACGAAAACGAACTTTTCAGGGGCACCACCCTTTATGAAGGTCGACTCCTAGGGTCTTATCTCGTCCTGAATTCTGCTCACAAAGCAGCACTTCTGTGGATGCGTGTGTGTAAAATGTACATATTATGTACAAATATGTACATGTACATATAATAATATATATATATACTGTGGATTGGGCGTCCAACAAAGGTAGGGATCTGCACCAGTTGAGAAAGAGTAGATGTCCACGCCAATGAACCACCTGAAGTTATACCAAATGCCACACCTATGGCGCCCGACGCTCGCCCCAAGCGTTTGTTTTCTACCTGGCACTCAGCGTGCACCAAAACCCCCTCATGGGCTTTTGAGCGGGAACGGCCCACGATAGACATCAGTTGATGTCGGATTTCCCCTTGGCAGACATGGTCAAAAAGAGGGACACGACTCACGGCTGAATGACCCCGGCTGGAAGGTGATTATGGATTAGAGAATTCACACTCCCAAAATTTTCTTTATTAAAAGTTTTAATTAACTCAAAACCTAATGTTGTTACTATTACCAGGATTGACATCCGTTTGCATGCATCCCTGAGGAGGGTTGAGGCATTATGGCTTCTGAGAGCCAGTGTTTTTGGGCTTTTCTGTCAGCTCTTTGTTTGAGGATTTCGTCTACGTCGTGTAAACAGCACTGTCGGTGTTTGAGAAACTCGCGCAATCGAAAACTGTCCATGTGTTTTGTCAAAGCATCTGCAAGCTGTGCGGCACTATGGACCCAGTGGGGATGGATACCAGTATTGAGGTTACTTTTGATGACAAGTGCTTCGATTAAGGTTCGATGTTCCTGACATTGGGGAGTGGTGTTCTTGGTGATCACATCATACAGGGATTTGCAATCTACAACTGCTATGCCAGGGTGTGTTGATTTCCACACTTCTTCCGGTCTTTGCCATGGAGTCAAAGGGTTCCGAATCCATTCCCAGGCCAAGCGGATCCAGTTCAATGCATCTACCGTATGAGACAGCGCAAAAGTCTCTGACGCCAGAGTGCTTGCCACTACACGATCAATTTTCTTTGATGACCAAGATAAAGGGCTGACCATTGCTACCTTCTGATGAAAAATCTTCTCATGGGCTGCTAAGATCAGGCTTCCTTTCTGACTTTGTTGTTTTTCCCTAGTGGCAAAAGAAGCATCTGAATAGGCTACCATTCGGATTTGTTCTTCTGGAATGCTGGAAATTGTGATCTTGACATCACTGTGTTTCTTGGAATCTCCCAGCAAACGATTTGCATCAAGAAGGTCTGCTACTTTCGCACAGTTAATCTTGGATTGAAGAAAGCTCAATCTAGCGGCAATGTCTGGACGTGTGTTTGTGGCAGCATATTGTAAGGATCCAATTAAGCCTCTGAGTCCTTGACGTTCACCTTCATTCACTGATTCCTGTTCGAGTTTCCGGCGATTTCTTTCAACTTTGATGGGATCTATGTTCTGTACATATGCCATTTGGTCAAGATGTATGTTGTGATCCTCATCCTGTTGGACATGAATACCAGTGAAGGTAAAATCTCCGACTCTCTTGGAACCAAAGGGAAAACGCTTTTCAAGTTGGGCCAGAACTGTCGCAAACTTGCTATCGCCACAGCACAATCCATCATCAACATGCATTCCAATGGCTCCGTGTACATATCCATCTGGGCTGGCTAGGACAAAGAGACAAGGATCCAGTGGACTGATGGTAAAATTGAGCTGCAACAAGGCTTCACGCAGTTCTTGATACCACAGATATGGGGCATTCACCAAACCATAGGCTGATTTAAGGAGTTCGCAAATTTCATTGTCTTTCAGCTTGAGTTTGGTTCTAAGTTCATTAGGAGGTTCTAAACCCAGTTGTCTATTATCTCTTCTTGACCCTCGAAGAAATGCAGTCTTTATGTCAAAGCTTTGAATCTGCCATTTTCGGGATGCACACAGTTGTAACAACAAAGATCGGGATTCTTTCTGAAGAGTCGGTGAGTCTCTTGGGATTGAGGTGATATCCGGATCTTCATAACCGAGAATGACAAGTCTAGCTTTTGCCTTTCGAGTGCATCCCTCTGCAGCGCTGGCAATTGGATCTAGTTCTTTCCATGTAAGAACCCATCGGGCACGAAGGATATTCTTCTCTGGGATTTGATTTCGCAAGACCTTTCTTACTGTTTCGGTGGCTAGCCACTGGTCTATTTCCTTTTCTTTCGCCCCTTGAAACTGTTTCACTTCCTCTGGACTCAAGTCTTTGACCTTGACCTCAGCACGCTGTCGCTTGGCTGCGGATGCTAGCAGAACAGGCAAATTTTCCGGTTCTCGGATGGTCGCATCGACATCTTCTTGGGAGAAGAAGATTTCACATACTAGACCCTGGTGACTCTCTACATGCAAGACATCTTCCACTTCTGGCATCTTTCGTTCGGCCTTGTTGACGTCTATGATAGAAAAAATTGTCACTCCAGTCCAGGGTTGGGAAACATGCCAATTGCTGTCATCTTCTCCCCACGTGTCATGATGTGACCACAGTTCTTGGTCTGCCGCATTGCCAGTTGAAAATCTTTCTCCACTGACGCACAGGATGTCCACTGGACAGTCGCAGCATTGGCTCGGATCAAAGGCATCATATCGAGGTTTTTGATGGACACGAATGAGCTTATCTTTTTGGACTAACCAGTAGTCAACAGCTACAAGTTCGTCATCATCATCATCAGTTGGAATAGGGATATCTTTCGGGTCGGTGACTTCTTCGTTCTGCTGGTTATCTAATGGTGGGTTGCTCATGGGAGTTGTGGGTGTATATGCATTGGATGGTGATCTTGGTATGGCTTCATTTGGCAGGTCACTGGGTTCGGAGTCTGGTTGTTCCGGCATAGAACTGTCAGGCATTGGTGGTATGTTGGAATTGGGCATGATAATGGTCTCATGGTCTATGGCTGTAGGGTGATTTTGGTGGATATTGTCCGTCAAGTCTTCATATTGAAACACTCCTTTCCCACTGCTGATCTGAGGATTTTCATCTGTCTTTTGCGGATCTGATATTTGATGCTGGACCGCTTCTCTCTCGGAAAGGCAACGCACATGTTCAGGAGCTACTCGATACACACGGCTGGAGTGGGAAATCCACACAACATGTTGGGACTCTTGTATGATGACTTTGGCAGGCCCATGCCACTGACCGGCTTGTTCTCCACGACCCGGTCTCCAGAACATCACAAACAGTCCACCCGTGAAAAAGCCTCGGGCTGGGCGTTGTCTTCGGAGAAAGGCTCGGCGCAGCCGCTCTGAGTTGTCAGCTTCCACGAATGCCTTTCGAGCACACTCACGCTTCAAAAGTTGCTGTCGGAACTGGATGCCTTCAGGCGTGTCACTGTCAGCCAGAAATTGAGAAGCTGTTGGAACATCTTCACATACGCTCCCAGGAAGTGGTCGGCTTTTCCCAAGAACTAAGATTTCTGGGGTGTATCCCTTTACCCTTGATAGTGCATTCTTGGCTTGACAACACTGACGGATGGCTTGTTGAAAATCTTCTGCAGTTTCAATTCTTTGATCATGATCGTACTTCTTCAACATTTGTTGGATGATTTCACCATGTCGTTCGGTCTTACCCATCTGCCAGTGAGCATAAGCAGCAACAACCCGTAGGTGTGTGTCTTGGCCTTGCATGAACTGTGAAAACTGTTCAGAGCATAGCGCTGACGCATTGTCGATGACCAGTTGTTTGCATGGTCCTGCCCATTGGGTCCAGACATTCTGGTATGCTTCAAACAGGCTCTCAGCATCCGTTCTGAACACTGGCATGGCAAGTTGGAAATTTGTTGCGCTATCCACAACATGGATGAATTGGTGATTCTTTCCGGACTTGGAGGTCCATGTAATCAGATCACACCCAACACAATCATTAAACTCACGCACGTCAGACAAGGTTGCAGGTCGAGCAATCCTGGGATTCTGTGTTTCATGGCATGTATTACAGCGAAAATCCATGATTCCTTGAATTATGTGATCTGCATAGCCCTGGTGTCTGAGTACATTCTGCAGTTTCTGAGCACTAGGATGTCCTAAGTTGTGGTGGATTTTGGAAATCCAACTTTGTTGTTCTTTGGAAAGCATCCGAAATTTTGGACCATGTGATAAACATTGAACTTTGACTTCGGGAACTGGCTCCAAGACCCTGTTTTCATTCGTTTCGGTTTTTGCTCCGTGGGTCTCAGGCTGGACAATCTCTTGTGGTTTTACAGGGCTGTCCTGGGTATCATCTGGATTCATACCCTCAAAACTTTGACTTGGAGGCGCCTTCTCTTCACTCGAGTTAGGAATGGTCTTTTGTGCAAACACAGAGATGAGTAGTCTTAAGGGTGGTGACTTGCTACAAAGCTCTCGGTTGCTGAGGCCTTGCCACTGCATCCATGGACCCAAATCTACGGTCTCGAGCTGGTGTCTGTGCAAACCTAAGGACAGTCTCCATGGTGCTTCTTGAGAGACCAATCGCACAGGAGGTTTTCGAAAACGATCAGTCCCCTTGCACAATTCGATAACTCGGATGCGATACTCAGGGAATAACATCTGGAGTTCTTCAAAAAGTTCACCACGTTCTAAAACCATCTTTCCAACCCGGGGGGCAATCTTCAAGGCTTTCATCAAAATCTCCTGTTGCAGGTCAGTTTGGGAACTTGCTGGAGGCACCACTTGGCCTGCAGGACATGCATCAGGATCCTTTGGTACAGCGGTTTCTGGATATCCTGCCGGATTGGTTGTCTTGGCATTCAATCGACGGCGCTTGACGTCCGATTCACCCTCATCAGGGCCATTTCTCTCTCCATGGTGACTATGGAACATGAGCAAAGGACACCCCAGAGCCTTTTCATTAGTCATACTACTGGCTTTCATGGCTTTTGCAAGGTGTCTACCAAAAGTCTTTGTGTACAATTCGGTGTACTCGGATGTAAGACATCGTTGTCCTTTGGTTTTGACAAAGCTCCCCGCTACGTGTTCATGTTCATGATTGCGAGGGCATCTGAGTTGTTCCAAACTGCGAGACATGATCATGGATGACGAGAAAATTTGTGTACCCTTCTGAAGGGGTTTTCCGCTGACTGGATGTTTGAGATTGCCTGCATTGCAGAGATCACATCGGATGCGTTTCAAGCATTCTACAATCGATTGCATTGGAGTTTCATACAGCATGTCTGATCCTACTGGCTGTTCCAAGTGAAAATGAAATGCAGTGCCCATCCGATGCTGATGTAGGAACGCAGCTTCACACAGCTGGAGATGCACTTCGTCACCTTCCCTGGCCAGCATGACTTTCTGTGCTGCTGCAGCGGACTTTGAGGCATTAAATTGATTCCATTTGCACCAGGCTTTGCATCTTGGAGAAACCCAAATATTTCGGGGTCGATAGCGAAAGATCACGTGATACAGTTTCTGGCGCCCCTCCCATGTCCCCAAATCACCGTCTTTGAGAGTGAATCGCATTGCACGAAGACCTTGTTGACGACATTGGTGAGTGAGTTGGCTTTCATCCGAACAATACACTTCCAGGCAATCAATCAATGGCTGTTGGCTCATCAGAATCTTATTATTTGCATCAAGAAAACCATGATGTTTACCAAACAGTAACAATTCATCAAAGATTTCATTCCTGTAGGGGTTTTGCTGTGGTTCCTGGTTGAGGTGATAAGTTGGATCAGTCTTGGAACTGGCATTCTGGATTTCTTCTAAACATCGCTGCAGCATTAAAGTCGTGGCATGATCGGCTACGCAAGGCTGGGGCTCTGAGTCACTTGCGTCAGTACTTGGAGCTGGGTCATGATCTGCGAGAGGGCATCCTCGATCACATCCAGACGCTGCGAGTTGCGATTTTCGGTGATCATGCCCTGAGCACTGATTTGATCCCAGGTCTCGTCCTCGGGATCCAGGTCGATCATCGATGGGCCATTGGATTGGCTCCCATGTGCCATGCCAGCCTTGGTCTTGTTTGGAGGCTTGGCTTGGGACTTTGGGGCTGCATGGTCTAGTCCAATCACCTCGAGCTCCTTCCTCTCCACATAGAGGTTGAGATAGTGCAGGAACTCGCGATGCTCCCGCTTGCTCAACTCCGCAAATTTGCGGATGAACCACTGACAGTATTTCTGATCCTCTTGGACAACCTCGCTGTACTGTTGGCCCACCTTGCTCTCTCCGAAACGGATGGTGAGCTTGCCCATTTCCTCGAAGCTCATTGACATCAGACGATCTTCTTGGGCATGCTTGGTCTGAGTCGTCTGGATCATCTGAAATCGATCGGCTAGGGAGCGATTCGCCATGAGATTCTTTGGATGCGGACTGAGCACAAACAGGGCGAGACTGGGGAACACTGGCCAAACTGCTGATCATGGGACATGTCGCATGTTCAATGATCGGCTTGTGTTCTTCAAGGTTCACCAACTCATGAGATTCAATGGCCGGTTCTGGCTGATTGTTTAGCTTCTGCGGCTCTTGGTCTTCCAAACAGGAAAAAATGCGATCTTCAGCACTCGCTGATTTTTCAGGCATCGTCGGTGTCTGAGGTGGTCTCTGTGCAGCAAGGTCACAAAAGTCTAGCAGGAAGAGCTTTCTTCCCGACAGCTGAAGTGGCAATTCGCAGTTCAGTTTCTGAAATCGAATGCTTTGGTTGTTGGTGTCAATAATCGCTCCTAAATTCCGGCACACATTGTTGGAAATTAGGAATGGGGTGCGAGACTCAACAATAGCAATTTTGATCCAGAACTTGTCAATGGGAACAAAAATGGCTCTATTGCACGGGACCACACTGTTGTTTCCAAAGCGAAAAGACATCTCCACTGGCTGCTCAAAAACTTTGCTGCGGACAGATTCAGGCAGGCCACGCATGAATTCATCAAGCTGATGTCGGCCCATCACTGTTTGTGAAGCACCTAGATCCAGGATACCTAGAGTTTTGGCAGTGGCAAACATGGTTTCACACGGCTGTTCCAACAGACTGTCGGTCATAGTCTTGGGTCTCACATCAGGCTTCTGCAACAACTCAGCATGATCCGATCTAGGCAAAGCGCTTCGGCTCTGGAAATCACGGACGTCTACTTTTTCAGAGGGGGTTTCGCACGGCTGCAGTGGTTCACTTGGCGTCATCCTGGATGGATGTGCTTTGGCAGAACCCTGAAACAGTTTTTCCAGCCTCTGGCAGACTTGCTTATAGTATTGCCCCTTATAGGAAGGATTACCCTTATGAGACCAACTAACAAAACAGTTTTGGGAGTGTGAAACCCTTTTGATCACCCCGGGGTCCTGGCTTACGACAACGACATCAGACAAGACAGATCCGGTCGGCTCCATCAAAAAGACATCCTCATCCTCGTCATCGACACCACTGGCAGAGATCAGCATATTGGTTGGCTGGGACTTTGGCATGCCGGCTGCAGACTGACTAGGAAGCCTCTTTGGGCATTCGGCTTTCCAATGTCCTTTTTGTCCGCAGTTTCTACATTCACTTTCGGCAATCCGGACAGCAAGTGGCTTTCGGGATCGAAAGGAGGACATCTTGAACTTTCCTTTCTTTCCAGCACCCTTGGAACGGATAGGCCAGAAGCCTCGGTTCTTGGACTTCTCGGTGAGCTTTCTGCGGGCATCAAGGTATGTTCCCATGAGTGCTGTCATCTCAGGATCACTTTGCATCGTGTCAATCAGTGCCTCTTCAAATTGGTGTGCAACCAATGCATCCTCATCTCCTTCGGCCAGCAGTAATTCCAGCACTGAGTCTGGAACATCAGAGGCATCCACTGAAAAGGCAAAACTGGAATCGTCATAGGGCAGGGTTTCTTCTTCCATTTCTTGCACATGATTGACCTCATAGGTCTTGCCACGGTAGGACTTTGTGTGTCCTTGCACTTCCAGAAAGAACTTTGCACCAAGCATCCGGATAGCCTGGGTGACTGACTCATATTTGAGATTGCCTTTGGCCTCGATCACAACGCGTTTCTTGTCTTCAGCAGAAAGGGCACTGTTCCTGAGTAGGATGTAGGCACGAACGTCCGAAAGACTTGCACCTTGTGAAATCATATCTTCAAAAACAATCTCATGCCTGGCCATGTAGCTCTCGTTGCTCTCATCCGAACGTTGACTAAGGCCGTAGATGGCCCGTTCAAACTTCTCATACTTATCTTCGAGGGTTGTTTTGCCCCAAACACCCCCAAGTGTAGATACCAGCAACTGAACACCAGAGAGATCATTGACCTTGAGCTTATCAGGTTGAACTCTGACAACCTTTTGGAAGGCAGAACCCTTGCATTGCAGTGCGGTTCTGGGTGCCAATTGGTTCAGATGTTCTACAGGCCAAATTCCTGCAAGAAACTCAAGCCGTCTCGTGTACTCGGTCAAATCCGTTTCACCAGGTTCAAAAGATGGTATGAGGTGCCAAGGAAGGTGTGATGCTGTGCCATGTCCGGTCGAGGACTGTGACGAAACACCTTGACCCTCACCTTCAGCCATGTTGGACACCGCTGGATGTACAGAAAAACTTCCACTGGATCAACTCCTTTCCAGGGCTTTTTCACCAGTCAGGGTGCAGTCAAAATGACGTGGCACCGAAAGCACAAGAAAATTGATTTTCCCAAGGTTTGCTTTCCAGAAACTGTCAACCACCGGATTGTTTCAGATTCCAGGGAGCACCTGAGGAGCACACAGCTCCGCTACCAATGTGGATTGGGCGTCCAACAAAGGTAGGGATCTGCACCAGTTGAGAAAGAGTAGATGTCCACGCCAATGAACCACCTGAAGTTATACCAAATGCCACACCTATGGCGCCCGACGCTCGCCCCAAGCGTTTGTTTTCTACCTGGCACTCAGCGTGCACCAAAACCCCCTCATGGGCTTTTGAGCGGGAACGGCCCACGATAGACATCAGTTGATGTCGGATTTCCCCTTGGCAGACATGGTCAAAAAGAGGGACACGACTCACGGCTGAATGACCCCGGCTGGAAGGTGATTATGGATTAGAGAATTCACAATATACATATATATATATATATATATCAATTGAATTCAATTGATATCCTCAGATTGTCGAGTTATTTTCCAACGATTCTCCAGTTCTTCACTGGGATCCACTTCTGCGTAGCTTTTGTCCAGTGGCCTGTCTCGATCCGACATCATCACCGCATCATCAGGCGACAGATGCCGCACGAGCGGTCGCAGATTTTCCTGAAACGCAGGACCACAGGAAGAGCAAAGAAAAAAGCAAAACCAATACCTGGAACCTGAAAAGACAAATTGATGATAACTGGATGATAACTGAAAACTGGTATCATCCAGTTATCATCAAGTTATCATCCAGTTTCACTGACAACTGGCTACTAATTGGATGATAACTTGATAACTGGATGGTAATTGGATGATCACTGGACAATCCACAGGGAACACCGCTGGGAAAAAAATCGCATCACCAAGGTGAGATAACGGTCTGCTCCGTGGCCGATGGAATATCTGAAAAATTTGGAATGAGAGAATCATCTGTAAATCTATATCCATATGTATAAGTATGTATATATATATATATATCATATACATAAATGAAGTGATTTTCTGTTGCCAGGATTGGATTAGGGAGTGTAGATGGTTGTTTCATTGTGGTGAGGGAAAATCCTCCCTTTTGTCCAATGTATGCGTGATTTGCCCCTGAGAAAAATGGGGACATTTCCACTGCCATGTTTGATTATCTTAAGGTAGTCAACCAAAATACCGGTGTAATGTTGGTCAATGGGTGGGAATACAACGGATATAATTGATATAAAAATTGTATAAATGATATAATGGGTTCTTGGCACAGTCACAGCCCATTCCCCATTCCCCAAGCACGTCAAGCTTCGATAATGGGAAAGCCGCCATCATCAAAGACGCAAAACCAGTCGTACTTCTCCAATTCCGTTCCTGCATTGATGTTGGGGCTCAAAAGATCCGAGCCATCATGGAATTTTGACGAAACACAAATGTCTGGTTGGTGGTTTCAACCTACCATTGGTTGGTAATATACTGTCAATATTAATGGTCAATATACTAATGGTTATTATATGGATAATGATGGTTAATAATAATCTGGTTGGTGGTTGAGCCCTGCCCCTCTGAAAAATGATGGAGTCGGGACCAGTTGGGATGATGAAATTCCCAATATATGGAAAAATGAAAAATGTTCCAAACCACCAACCAGTATCTCATTTGAATCCAGATTGAAGTAAGCTTACTTGTGCTCGTTTTTCGGGAATGATCCACTGGCTAACTATCAACTTCACCCAGCAACCCCCATTCCCATTTCTTTGCCATGCAGAAAATGCTTGGCTGAAAAAAAACATCATTTCGGCTTTAGTCCCTTAGTATAATCAGTAAACAAATCGTTTACTATTGAAACAATGATCATTGATGATCTATTTTCCCCACATGTTGATACATTTTTTTCCCTCATTTTCCCACATATAAAGCTTCGTTTCCTCTGGAACATCTTCCCTTTTTTCGAGGATTTCTCTCAGATCAAAGGGCCATTTCCTTCGTGGAACCCAGCCACCCAGCGGCCCGGCCGCTGAGGTGACGCCAAAGGCGACGCGTGCGTAGCCAGCGATGTGACAGGCCGGAGGGTTTCAGCCTGGAGCCATTTGAGCCATGAAAAACAGACCTGGTTGGTGGTGCAATAACCATACATATGAATAATTATTGGATAATATTGGATAACTATGGCTGGTGGCGATAGAAATAGATGGTAACTATAGAAATATATAGTAACTGTATGGAAATTTACCCAAAAAATCCCAAAATAGGAGAACAATAGGGGATATAATAGACTGGCTGGTGGTGCAATAACCATCTTGAAGAATATGAGTTCGTCAATGGGAAGGATGACAACCCATATATGAAATGGACAATAAAAGCCATGTTTGAAACCAACCAGATACCATTGTCGATGGATTTATGGGGATTTCACCATGAATTAGTTTGGGGAAGTGGCGTGATTACTCAAAACACTATACAATCATATTATATAATCCAAAGGAATGGGATATATATATATAATATGGATATATTGTGGGGTATGGCATAGTTTTACATATCGTAGTTGACTGGTTATGGAATGGTATTTTAATGGGACTTAAGACCGTCAAGTCTAAAAGTTTTATAGGCTTTAACTACCATTATTGATGGGTTAGGATCATTATAATATAATAGTTATGATATCATCATGGTTATAGTGTAATGGCAAGGCTATACAGTAACTATCTATAACTATACAACAATAACTACACCATTATAGTTATGATATAATCATATTTAATCTGGATTATACAGTTATATTATGGTTATTCTATCATTATAATATATTATGGTCAAATATCATTATGGTCAAACAAATCCACTGCAACATATGGAAACACACAAATACCCTCCAGTAATCAAATGTAGATCAAATGTAGCGATGGGAAATCCACTATAAATAGATCTTTTACTGGGAAAATCATGTATAAAGAAGCCATTTTGCCATTGCTATGTTTGATTACTCAAGGATAATCCTCTGTATATCCGATAAATGGCTTATACTATGATTATCAACCACGTACTAACTGCACATCCATTCGGAAGTGCGTTTTTTTTGTGATCCTACCTACGTGGTTCCCGTGTCACAAATGGCAAGGGGCACGTTGCAGATGGTTATCCATCCACTCAGGTTACCCGGCCTGGTAAACAAACAGTTTGCGAACTCGAAAATATCCATAGAAATAGTGGATTTACCCATAAATAGCATGGTGATTTTCCATAGTTTTTTGTATGTTTACCAGGCCGGGTATGTTTAAGAACAACTTGGTGAAACTTGCGCTTGTGTTGCGCTGTTTCGATTCCTGGGATGACCATGTTGAAACAAATTTGGATGCGATGTTCTACATGGGTACCGCACGAATCGGGAGCTGGATCCCTCTGGTCATCTGACAGAGTTTGCACGGAAAAACACCAAATCATGCATTGGGCCATTTGCATAGCCATGTAAAAATACCGTAGTAGGTCTTCATCAGCTTCATCAACCACTTGTGGTTCACTTGTGATTCTTGAAATGCTCATCTGGCCAGTTGCTGGTTGCTGGTTCCAAGCCCACTTCAACACATGGAAAAAACACACAAATAATTAGGTGATGATCATCCCGAACAATGGGAAATCTTGGGTTACATCATGTTACACCCCCAGTGTGTCTGGGTTATACCTCCACCGCCCTGCCAACCGAGCATCATTTATCAATGATATCTCCATATGTTTGATGGTTAGACCCACTGTTTCATGGTGCAATCACCGTTAATTGAATAACTTGTTCAACAGATATCATATTGTTGGTTACAAATTTGACTATATCCCATGATATCCCTTGATACTTGGTGGTGCAGTTCCACACTAAGTGAAGTGTATGTTTTTTTTGACCTGGTGGGCCCAAACCTCCCAACTGGTGAAATTTTCACACCCAACTATGGTGTCATAACACCTAAGTGGTTATACAACTATATAGCCGTATTTTAACAACTTTTAACATTTTTAAGTGGTTGTATAACCATAGGGCTTATTAGGGCTTATGTCTCAACTGGTGGGTTTTACATTGCCGTTGTACCCAATACGTCCCCATGGGGCGCCTGATGTCCAGTGGATCTTTCGAGGCAACGACACTGTCGAATTCTGCAATGTCTTCGCGAGACCTGGGCCAGCACGCTGGCTCTTGGACGATCTTAGCTACAGGGCCAGTAAATCTTGGGCTACACATAACCAACTCAAACGCTGCAAACGAATGGTGCTTTTTCTGGGGATATAATCAGATATAATATGATATTTCATGACGTGTGAATATGGTTTGATACCATCTGGTACTCAAACATAGCAATTGAATGCAATTGATATGATTGATAATACACCATTTACAGATGATTTCCCCAGCTATAAACCTCCATAAATTGGGGATTTTCCAGCCAGCCTTATGTTCACCAGACCATAGCTTATTCTAAGAATCAACAAACTTGAAAAAAAACGAGACAAATGCACAAAACAAAAGGAAAAAACAAAAAGCACATCAGCAAAATTCAAAAAACACAAATGCAAAATAAAAGGGGAACAAAAAGGGAAAAAAAGGAAAGTCAAAAAGGGGTTAAACATGTGGAAAACATGGTCTTGTCCATTTGCAGTTTTTTTGCATTTATTTTGCTTTCTTGATTTGCTGTTTTTTTTGCTTTTATTTTGCATTTATTTTGCTTTCTGCCTGGAAAAAAGCAAAACAAATGCAAAATAAAAGCAAAAAAAACAGCAAATCAAAAAAGCAAAATAACTGAAAAAATGCAAATGGACAAGTTCATTTTTTTTTCCCATGTTATTCCCCTTTTTGACGTTCCTTTTTTTCCCATGTATTTTGCTTCCGTTTTTTTGAGTTTTGAAGTTGTGCTTTTTGATTTTCCATGTGTTTTCCTTTTTTTTTGCATTTTTTCAAGTTAAAAATCATTAGGAAAAGCTATGGAGGAGAACATAAAGCTAGCCATGAGTACAGGAGGATAAACCTGCACACATGTTGAATATTTTTTCAGCTGAATAAGTTGATTTATCCCCATTTAGAGCCGATGATATCAATTCTTTATACGAAAGTACACATCCCAGACTGATCAGCACATGGGTTTGGCTAATTGGAGACTGTCACTACGAGATAAATTCTCTAAACACATGGAATGCAGGTGTGACACACCAACGAAAACAGGAATTCATAGTAAGCGAAAACATGGAATGCAACTAGGATTGCTTTATTGTTAAGTGGACATGTACCCAACAATGTGCACTTAACCAACGAGCAGTGCAAATTGGAACAAAGGAATCTTGCAAGCAAGAGGGTTCAACCAAAAAATAATCGTGCTAACATGTTGAGGATCTTTGGATATATTTGGTGTATCAAAAGTTTTTTCGACTCATGAATTTTGAGGATATGTCCTATCAATCAGATATATTTCAGCCATGTGGTTGGAAAACTCTTAGTGGCTCCATCTGGCTCCCCATCTCGGGAATATGGATACCCAAGGCCGCTCCTTGGCCCGCTCCTTGCTAATCATCCAATAGTACATTGAGGGCTTTTTCTCCCGAAGTGGCATGATCCTCTTGGAAGTTCCAGAAGTGGATTTTAACCATAGTTATAGAGGTTCTATTCCAAGGTATGAAGGTTTATACCCATGGTTACAGCCATTTGATGATACCTCTGCAGCCCCAACCAAGCGACTCATCCCACATGATGTAGCCATCACAATGAGTGGCCCAGGTTGCTTGCCCTTGCTGCAAATAGCCGCGCCGCGCCTGAACCCAGGCAGAAATCGATTCGAAACATAGCTCAAATACTTTCGGGAGGTTCACGAACACAATGTAGAATAGAACACGAAAAATATAGCAGAAGCAAGAATCCTGCTCTTTTTTCAGATTCTTGATGCTCTCCCCAATAGACGTAAGTCGCTATACATTCTGCAAACTTGCTGGAGCATTTTGGTTGTTCTTGTTGACAGTTCACGGCCAAAATTCCCCAGTTCGTTGAATTGTTGGCCAAGTTGCATAAAAACAACTTAGCTATTTGGGGACCCCTTTCTGTATGGTTCCAAACATAGCAACCCCCCAAAAAAGATAGAAACGCCTTTCCAGAATGGTCGTGAACGGTGATGTCTTCCAGGAATCATTCAAGCTGTGTCCAATCTAATACTCATGAAATATCAGTTCATGGGTTTTCAAGTTTACCATACTGTAAGATAATCATTGTTCTTGAATGTTATTGAGTTGAGCAATGATCAGGTTTACATAGGTTTACTACATCCTCGAACCCCCGCTCTTCCCACTTGTGGAAGCCTTTCTTGCAGCATTTTTTGCGGCCTTTTTCGCAGTATGAAACTTCAGAGCATCTGCAGGAGTGCACTTTGATTTCAAGAAGAGAAGATGATTCCTGCTTGGAGTTTCTCGCTCGAATGGCTGCTTCTTGAACCGTGAATTATTGCAACCCAAAAAGGAATCTTTACGAATATGTATTCTGGCA
This sequence comes from Cladocopium goreaui, assembly GCA_947184155.2. Taxonomy (NCBI): domain Eukaryota; class Dinophyceae; order Suessiales; family Symbiodiniaceae; genus Cladocopium; species Cladocopium goreaui. Next base: position 335,246 of record CAMXCT020005301.1, on the reverse strand, counting down.
AAGAGAAACCTACCCTCTGGTAAACTAACATAGCGATGGAAAATGGTTATTTATATTTGATATACAGTACCCATTGAAAATGTTAAATTCCCATCACCGACTCTTCGCTAAATCAATGCTGACCATAGTCCTGTGGTCAAGGATGATTAGCTCACGGAGCTTGAAGTTCGAGATTGTGGCCAGTCAGCTCAAGTAAAATCACTATGTAGAACACATATCTACTTTTCTAGATGTGTATCTATATAAATATTTAACAGTTTTATCATAGTGTTTTTGTTGATAAATTTCTGCAATTCTCATTTTTTCACCCCTGAAACTAGGTTTTTAAATAGTGAGGGTCAGCATTTCGGGCCACTCAGCGCTTGTCCACTGCAAAGCTGGAGAAGTGCCTGAAAGTACTGAGTAAATTATCACCAGATGGCCATGAAAAAAAGCGGTTTCCATAGAACAGTACCATCTGGTTATGTCAACAGTCTGCGAACTGGAAAATGAGCATTTTCAATGGGTAAATCCACTATTTCTATGGGTCATTTTCAATAACTATGTTATATTACCATAGGATATATATATATATATCCCACAGTTTGCTATTGAAAATTGCCATTTAGTTCGTTGATTTACCTATTCACAATGGTGATTGTCCAGTTCGCCAACTGTAAACGTTTACCAGATAGTACCAATCAGAAGTGGCTGATTACACAATTTTTGCGCCTTCAGCGAGTTACAAGTTGCCATATAAAACCACTTAAAAATTGTACCAGGTTGGTGGCTTTAACAATCTTGAAAAATATGAAAGTCAGTTGGGAAGGATTATCCCATTTATTATCATATATATATATGATGGAAAATGACAAATGTTCCAAACCACCAACCAGAATGGTTCTCCAGTCATATTTCACCCCTACTTCCTAAGCACAAAAATCACCTCAAAACTGCGTCCCCAGATATCCTTAGATTTGTTTCAGCTTCCTAAGTACGATGAAGCACCAAATCCATGTTTTTTGGGGGACCCCTTCATCATTAGGAGGGTGAGGCCCCCAAACGATAGCGTTCAGTTGACGCTTCAATACGTTGCTTAACTTGGGCTGATTAGAGGGATAATAAAATTGAACCAGTTCATGGCTAGTTCATGCTCCAACAAGCAACAAAACATCCCTGAGGCCTCACCTTGTAAATTTCCTATTATTTGAGATTTACTCGAATCTGTTAGAAAAATTGATACCTAACCTGATTCAATGATATACACTGGTAATTTTTGACCTTTCCACTAACCAAACACTTCTTTGATCTTTCTTCGCATGGAATACCCAGTACTTCGTCTTAAACTTCTCCGCCGAAACTGCGAGGGAACTGACTTCATCCCCATGGTGACCTGGAGCAATTGCGTGCCAATGGTAGGAAAAACATCTGGATCTATAATATATATATAATATATATATAATATATATATATATATACATATTAATTAATTATATCTATATCTACCTACCTATCTATCTATCTATCTAACTAATGTAATCTAATCTCATCTCATCTCATCTAACCGAATCTATCTATCTTACCTTATCTTATCTTAACTTACCTTATCTTATCTTAGCTTAATATCATGTCATATCTAGGAGCTAGTCTAATCTTAACTTATCTTATTTATATTATATATATGATATTATATGTACAAAATAATGTGAAAATCATGCCTTCAACGTTTTTTCTTCTGGAGAATTTGCCACAGGTGAGATCGTGGTGACGATCTAAAGGACCGTTCAGGATATGTATAATCAGGGTACATCACTGTATTTAGGGTTGGAAATTAAATCACAAACCTAAATACAGGTATTTAATTTCCAACCCTAAATACAGTGATTTATTAGATGTATTACTGTGATGTAGTAAGTATCACTAATTAAATACCTGACTACAGTAATAAATATCTAAAGATTACTGTATTTAGACTATTGAAGTGCCAGCGCAAGAAGCTACAGCAACACCTGTGGAGATTAAACATCAAACCATAAGCTGATATATGATATAACCCTGGAAATCCAATATTGAGGGCTGGACAATATCTTGCAATAGTATCCACGGGTCTTTTCCCTACCCAACAAGGTCAAGGGCTATGTTCGCTGACTAGAAGTATATCGTGGAAAAAAAATGGGTGGGATTGATCAAGAATGGTTCATCCCCCGATTTTTACTCAGTGGTACCTGTCCAAACCCAATTCCATAGGTGTTTCATGGTGTTTCCTAAGTCATGGGTGACACCAAGTCATCAACCAATAACTTCCAAGTTATTGGTTTGTGTTCATAGCGGAAACCAATGGTTTGGGTTTGCTGTTGAGATCAGCAGCTATGGCTGAAAAAATGGGGTTGCAGTGGACCCGCAAGCGCCTTGTGCCGCAAACGACCCAAATATGGATTCGTCCAAGCACAGGAGAGCTAAACATAGCGTAGAAAAACTTTCAGATTTGGGGATGGGTCAAAACCCTGGTACCTAGTGAACCCCAAAATAGCTGGTAAATGGATGTTCATCCCACTAAAAATGGTATCTATAGGTATTGACCCATAGCCATTTCATTTTTCTCAGTCAAGTTGCCACTTTGGGGTGTAAACGGTTCAAACCCATTATTTTGGAGAAACAGATCTCTGGCGCTGCCACACGCCACACGCACAAAATTGGCACCTCGTGGGTCAAGCGCCATTCAGCAACCGCAGCCCATTGTTGCCTGTTCAGGCCTCGATTTTGGCGATTTTTTGGGTATTCTAACTATTCGCCAAAATTTAGATCCTTAAAAAATACCATAGATATCGGATGTAGATGCTATTCTATTTCTTTTTGGGCTACGTATCCAATAAATTGACCCATCTCCAATTGCCGAAAATGTTGGGATTGGCGACTAGTGGTTGATGCTAGAGATCTCAGGAGTTTAACTTGGCCATCTTCACCAACAGGTTTGGCCTGGTGAAGCCCAAAATAGCTGGGAGTTGTGGATCTTCATCACCCAAAAATATAGAGATTTCCTAAAATAGGGGTACCCACCAAATCATCAGTTTTAACAGGATTTTGATGTATAAACCAGTCAGCTATTGGGGTACCCCCCCCATTTAAGGACACCTCCATAGCCCTGAAAAAGATGCAGAACAGGTTACCCTCTGTTAATTTAACATAGCTATTGAAAATTGCCATTTATAGTTGATTTACTCTTTAATAATGGTGATTTTCCATAGCTACGTCAGTTTACCACAGGGTAAATTTATCACTACTTTAGTAGGATTTCACTTTTTTGTCTTCTTGATTCTCTCATTGGTTGAAAGGTCGTGCCCAGCTATAAGTTGGTTTGTAACCCCCGCTGGCGCTGTTGGAAATTTAATAAAAGCAACCTAGCTAACCCTCCGGCACCACCAGTGATGAACCCATATTACAGTGATATACACTACACACTATATATATATATATATATATATCCCATGATTAATACAGAAATTATCATGATATTCCCATTATATTTCAAATCTATACCATCATTAATGTTGGTGTTTCATCCTGTATATCCACAGCGTTTCGCTCCGGTGCCACGGTGAAAGCTGCCACGGCACTGATCAACGAAACCCGACCAGGTGAACAGCCGTACCTTGCGGGGGTTCCCTGCTTGGGATATATGGAGATATCTGAGGGTTTCCTACAATGTGATTATAAGTTGGTTTAGATTCACCCCATTGAATATAGTTATTTAAGCATATCATGAACCATAGTTATCGTACAGTTATTTAAACCATAGTTATTGGATGTTATTTGCACCAACTTAGCTTTCGAAAACGGGGGCCCCACATCCTTCGACTTGGCGCCATGTCTGGTGGTTGAGCCCTAACCCTCTGAAAAATGATGGACTTCGTCAGTGATGAAACTCCCAATTGAATGGAAAATCATAAAATTCCATGGTTCCAAACCACCAACCAGATGGTGAATGGGGATATAACATGATGTAACTAAGTTACTTTAAAACTAGGTTTACATTTTTAATGGTTAACTATGGTTTGCATCATTAACTATTGTTCTATAGTCTATGGTTTGCATCATTAACTTCCGAGACCGATCTACAACCAGAAATTTCACCTAGTTCAACCAACTTTGCGCAAATGGGGACCCATGTTCTGATGCTCACCCTGTTAAACAATGGCTGTGCGTCCCAGTGGACATTTACTATGATATTCCATGTATATCTATATAATACATAGTAACCCTCCCCCAAAAAAAAACAAAATCCTACCCAATAATGATCAGTCATTTTTCCATCTTTTTGTGGGGTTGTTTCTGTTGTTATTTATTTTCGTTTGTATATTCTATATTGTGTTTTGCCCAATTATTGCAACAGCGGCACGAAGTAGGGCACGATGTGGCGCACGAAAAAACAACAAAAACATGAACTAGAGCGCGATTTGGTGAACAAAAAATTAGGATGCCCAAGTGGACATAAGTGAAGCACATGGATTTTGACGCACGTGTGTAAATGGGGATGAGAGCCACCACAGTGATGGACCTCATCAAGAAAAGTGATTTGATGTTAAAAAAAGGATGTTACGAACAAGACCAACAAGACTGGGAATTGAACCACCAAGACTTTGGAACTCAGCAGAGGGGGGAAACCAAGAGTTTTCATGGGATTTACATTGATTTGACCAGCAAAAGTGGTTGACGTTCAGCACAGGAACTGGATTTCACCAGCTAAAGCATCGAGGAATAGCCTCCAGTAGTCAAACCTAACCCACCAATGGTGCTGTACGTAGCCAAGCTTGCTGTAATCATCCCAAATGACATCGCCAAGGCAATGGATAGATGGAACGTGAAAACATGCGCGCATATGCAATCTTATGTGTACATATGTGTTTCCGTGGGCAAGATCTACCCGACCTGAATCGAGCTGCTACAAGTAAGATTCTTGATCCACTAATGCCATCAAATAAAATGGTCCTGATTAATTCAATCTCAAACACTCTAACGCACTGGTCTTCAGTACAAGTCTATAGAAACAAACCACGCTCATTGGAGATTCAAACCGTCATACCACGCTTTGTACTCAATTCTAACTATTACATGATACGATCTCCAGTAAGCACGCAGTGCAATATGAAACTCCCCAATAATATCCATTTATATATCTGGGTAAATGATAATAATAGTATTTCACTAATCTGGAACTGGTGGCCATATTGGGGATAATTCCCCAATACATTCACCATGGTTTCAGGGTTCGGTCACGACGTGAGGTCACTATAATTTACCCTTTTCCTGTTAGCAGAAGGGTCCATGCTCCATCCGCGGGTGGAGCCTGGCCTTATCGACAAAAATTGTATTTCTACCGATCGCCACCATGAACTTCGAATCCAAGAGCTGGGTGGGGACTGTTCCCACATGTTGCCATCCGGCCGCCAGCTCGCGGCAAATGTGCTAACCAAGTGCTAGACACGTTCGCCCGGAATGGGAAGCTGCCGAGCCAGTAGGATTTGAAACCTTGCACCCCACCCCACCCCACCCCATGCTCAGCGTAGCATCAATGGCGTGTTCAACTTCAAACAAACGTTCACATCCCCACCCCACCCCATGCTCAGCGTAGCATCAGTGGCGTGTTCAACTTCAACCGAACGTTCACATCCCCACCCCACCCCATGCTCAGCGTAGCATCAGTGGCGTGTTCAACTTCAAACGAACGTTCACATCCCCACCCCACCCCATGCTCAGCGTAGCATCAGTGGCGTGTTCAACTTCAACAACGTTCACATCCCCACCCCACCCCATGCTCAGCGTAGCATCAATGGCGTGTTCAACTTCAACCGAACGTTAACATCCCCACCCCACCCCATGCTCAGCGTAGCATCAGTGGCGTGTTCAACTTCAAACGAACGTTAACATCCCCACCCCACCCCACCCCACCCCATGCTCAGCGTAGCATCAATGGCGTGTTCAACTTCAAACGAACGTTCACATCCCCACCCCACCCCATGCTCAGCGTAGCATCAGTGGCGTGTTCAACTTCAAACGAACGTTCACATCCCCACCCCACCCCATGCTCAGTGTAGCATCAATGGCGTGTTCAACTTCAAACGAACGTTCACATCCCCACCCCACCCCATGCTCAGCGTAGCATCAATGGCGTGTTCAACTTCAAACGAACGTTCACATCCCCACCCCACCCCACCCCAGCCCATCCCGCGTTGCCAGTTATGTGAACATAAGAGTGCAACATGATGTGTAAGCTCAAAAACATGATGTGAAATTGAGAATGTTGAAAATGTGTGTCACTACACGTACGGTTTTGCACCCGTTAGCATAAACATGATTATTAACGTATTAACAATGGTGATTTTCCAGTTCGCAAATCCTTAAATAACCAGAGGGTCTATCACAAGAGCAATCTTAGATACCCTGCATCAAAAAATCAGTAGCTGGTTAGCAGATACTTCTATAGCAAAAGATTGGGGAATGCAAAACTTACTGGTGCTTAGTAGGGAATGGATGGGCTGATGGGGGTTGCTGGGATTACTATTACTAGTGATGACATGGATCATTCCCGAAAATTCCCTGCGTTTAGCACCAGTAAGAAAAAATTACCCATCCACTCGCTTGACCCAGATCAATGTGAGCCCAGTAGCATCGCCCATGTATTCCACAAATTCGCCTGGAGAAAAAAATCGCCCAACGGGCGAGCCCGAGGCCCGAGCTGCTGATCAAGTTGGAATAGCCCTACAATACTTGGTGCCCAGAGATGTTTGTTAGTTTATAAACCCCATGAATACTATAGTTATAACTAGTTTATAAGTATCATAAACATTCATTAACCAGAGTTACTGGGTATATTTTTTCCAACTTAGATATCGAAAACGGGGGCCCCACATTGTAGCAATGGGATGATGTTTTAATCCCTAAATGTTTGGTTAATATGATTAGACAGGCTATTGCATCGGGTTTTACTCTGCTCCAACTGGAGGATTTTTCGAGGGCAGAAGCAAAATCAGGGTTTCAAATAGGCCCCACAATGCCCCACAACGAGGCTGAAAATCAAGAACTAAAATGGTGTTTGAAGGCTTGGTTGGTGCACAAATTGTACCATAGATTTTTCCGAATGATCCCAACTAGCACCGGCCGAGAAAAAACATGGTGGTTTGGTGATCTTGGGACGTTTGCCACAAAGCCCTGGAAGCGATTGGGCCACGAAATGCGCCTGCAGATCATCTTCCAATACGAAGCTGGGTAGTTTGTTGGGATAAATTTTCTTCCCAGTCATAGAGATGTAACCAATACAGAATTACAAGCCATGATAATAATCATTAGATGTATAGTCATTAATATCATTAGATGTATATAAGCCAATAATTATTACTATACTAATACAGGAGTATAGTCATTATATGTCATTAGAATATCTCCATCTGGAAGATGCTGATCCAGCACTTTGGCAGTGGGTGGCAGCCAACTCAACGCTTGCGCTGTCCAGTGGCTGTAGTAGGGTTCGTTGGGCTCGCCATTTCCTTTCCTCAGTGATCGGATGGCCCAGCTTGAATCCAGCCATGAAGATCACAGCAGGATACCTGGCTTGTGAATCTGATGCCTGGATAATGGATAGTGTAGGAAACTGTACACATGCCCAAATTCAAGTGAACTGCACCGAAGATTTGAGAGTTCTATCCAAGTGGCTGGAATATTCATTAAGAGAATTGCACACATCATTGAAGAACATCTTACAATCTTCATTGGATTTGTTTAAGGGAAAAATTACAGGAAACCCCCATATTTAATGGCAAAAACCCATGGGTTTCCTGTATATTTTCCCCAACAAACCAATCCGATGAAATCTGGCTTCAAAATCATGGCCCGTCCCGAAATGGTACCCTCTGGTAGTCTCAGATGCCTGCAGGATGGTGCCCCCCAGTGATGTCAGTTGGTTTATAAACCCCATTAACTATAGTTATATCTACCATAAACCATAGTTATGGGAGTTATAAACCAACTTAGCTAACTATGGGGCACCACCTTGTGGCTTCGAAATTCCCGTTTTGTGAAAGTCATCGCGAAAAAACCTGGCAAGCTGTTTGAATCCCTGAACTAAATCTGCTTGGTGGTTGAGCCCTACCCTCTGAAAAATGATGGAGTTCGGACCAGTTGGGATGATGAAATTCCCAATATGATGGGAAAGTCATTCAAAATTCCATGGTTCCAGTCACCACCAACCAGAAATGGTCGTTTTAATAGGACAATCATCCATAAATGGGGAAACCATTAACCACATCTGAGCCACTTACCTAAAAAGCCGGGATCATCCTACTATGGTTAATAACCCGGGCAATCGTCCCCTTTTTCGTGGCTGATTCCATCTACAAATGGGTTTATCTATAAATGGGCAGTTCCATCTATAAATGCCTCCATCTATATATAACTATGGTAGTGAACCACTGATCAATTTTTTTGGTACCCTCCAAGAACGCCTCTTTTCAACTAACCAGTGGGAATCTCACACGGTCGTCCAAGTAGCATGACCTTGGTCAGCGTGTAAGATCCAAATTCGATCGGCGTAAAGGTTCCTGAGTGCCGCCGCCGAGAGAATCCGATGGATCCGATGGGGCGACCACAAGACATCATTTCATACCGAATCTTCATAACATTACCCTCTGGTAAATTAACACAGACCCTCACAAATAGGGGTTGGAAGACTAGTGAAACCATTAAACATTGGCTATTTTCAGGGTCTATGTTTCTTTACCAGAGGGTAGTATGAAAAAACTATTGTTAACATTAACATCATTGTTAATGTTATGAAGACATCCGTTGGATGGTATATAATAATCATATTAATGTCAACCCCGGACTTTGCTAAATCATGGTTTATTAATCAGGGGGGTACACCACCAATAGTCATAATCCAATACTTAAATGGCACCCTCCCAATTAAACAGCATTATGGAAAAACCTATTGTTGACATCATTGTTCATGTTATGAAGACACCCATTGTTAACATCATTTCCACTAATAGACATATACATTAACATCAGTTCCACTATTTTCATGTATATGTCTATGAGTGGAGGTTTCCCAAAAAAACATGGAGCTACCCCCAGTCTACCGAAGGCCCAGAGCCAAGAAAACTGCTGGTGTTGAAAACCAAGACTACCGGAGGTGTTGAAAATCCATGATGTTTCCTATTATTATTATCCATGAATGATCTGATTTATCAATTAATCTCCTATTTTTTGGTTTTCTCCTTATTAAACTATATTAGTAGGATATTAATTAATCGATAGAACAAAATAATTTGTATAATAGGATATTAATTTTCTACAAAGGATATTAATTAATGGATATTGATCCTATATTAATTATCTAAAACGATCCACAAATTGTCAGTACCCCATTTTTGAGCAATGCTCACAGGGGCTCTTTAGGCTTGAGCTTTCTGGCAGATAAGCAATGTGATGGTTGAACTACCTCCCTGAGAAAATATGAGAAAATCATTTGCATTCATTCCTATATTCATTCCTGTGTATATATATATAATTTTATATATATATATATATATGTATACATACATATCATTCCTACTAGAAATCATGTGCATTCATGCCTAATTATATTAGGTGGTCGGGGATCAGTTTCCTTTTGACGGCCGTTTTTAGAGAACACGGAGAGTTTACCACAGACCTGAGGACCGAAACAGCCTGAATTTTTGTGACAAATGAGTAATGTTTGTCCCGTCCCCAAACTATGATCATTATCTGGGATCCTTTTCTCCAAAAGGGATGCGTATGGAAAGGAAAAATGTATATCCGAAACGACCAAGCAACTGACCAAATTACTGGCTGGTTATAGATCCACACTTGCTCTATTTTTCCCTCCAGCTGGCTGGTTGTTTAAGCACAGTTGATTTCTTCAAAATCCGTTGCACGTTGCACTTAGGAAACTCAATAAGAAACTCCAACTTCGGTATCGGCTCATGGTTTACGGGTTGGTGGTTGAGCCCTGCCCCTCTGAAAATGGAGTGAAAGTCAGTGATGATGAAATTCCCAATATGATGGGAAAGTCATTCGAAATGCCATGGTTCCAGTCACCACCAAGCAGTTTTTAATACCTTCCCAATGAGCCTTAAAAAGGTGTAAGTAAAGCTTTAATTGCTGGAGCCAACACAATGAATCTGCAGAAATTCCGTCTGAATCCACCTGAACTAAGGCCACTTGGTTTTTTGTTCCACTAATCTCTTCCTCGAATATTAAACACCCCCATTCCACGGTCCTGGTTATACAGAAAGTGTTTTTACATACTTATACTGTGGTGAATAACCCATTAGCATCCAATAGTCCATAGTATTCCATAGTCAAGAAATTATCCCAAATGATTGGGAATAACAAAACCCCTTCCTAACCATCAACGGTTACGTCCCGGTTACAAGTTGGTTCATTAAGCACATCAAATATAGTATCCCTCCAGTAAATTGACATAGACCCTGGCAGATAGAGCTTGGAAGATTAGTTTCCACTAAAAAGTTAGGTTATTTTCAGGGTCCAACTGTTAATGTACCAGAGGGTACATCTTATTTGCGTCAACTTAGCTATCTTTCTGAAGAGGGTCTCACCATGTCTCACCTTCTAATCATACGGAAGGGATTGATTCACCATCAAGAATTTGCTCTATCCATGGTTGAAATACAACCGATTCAACATGAAAAACCATGAATTCTCTTGGGGATAGTCACCCCTTCACCATCAATAGTTGCAGAGGTTACAAATGTGGTTTTTCACCATGGTTATATGCACCCAAAAGTTGGGATATATCCACCTCTGGTACACAAAAAATGTCATCTTTTGCTGGTTCTGGTTATTTTCCATGTATTGCAACAAAATACAAAAGGAATAGTTTCTACCCATCCAGTTGGGGATGAAATTCTCCAACTGGGGGATAGCTACCCCCTTACTAACCATCAAATGATGACATCCCAACTTCTCCCTCCATGCGAGCGAACGAGCTGAACGAGCGGCCGAGGCCCCACCAGATGCCGCGCTTATAGCGCGAGCCGAGCTCACTGCTTTGGGAGTCCAAGAGTTCCATGGTGAAAAGGCCACCTGAAGGGGGGAAAGATCATGGAAAATCCCGGGATTTTTCCAAAAATATGGTGAGGTCAATTGAGATAATTGAGTTTTGGGCATAGAATTCATGGTGATTGATGCGGATGGATAATGTTTGACAATTATGATATAATGGTTGATCATTATTATAACTATTAATAATTGAATGAATATTATGGTGATACAATATTGGATACTTGTGGTTCCCTGCACCCAATGTTTTATGCCCCGCCCAAACGAAACCCTGATTTAGTATTGGAGTCTTTCCATGAATTGGAGTCCCGTATGGGGGGGGTACTCAATATTAGCATATAGCAGGAGGATGTGAGTAATCTAAATTGATTCTTATTCTCCAGAAATGTTTAGTATATTGAAAATTATTGAAGTATATTGGTGGTACCTTTTTACCAATCTTATGCCTTTTAGGATTGGCCTCCTGAATCCAGGTGAGGTGTTTCCACTCACAGTTTGGAGAAAATGTGGCCTGTCGGGATGAGTGGAAAAAGTCAACCCTGGCTTCAAATTGGAACCTGCAGAGCCAAGAGCCCATGCTATGGGGTTCAAAGAAATCAATGGGATTGCAGCGGCTCAAAGCACCGTTTGGAGATTGGCTCAGAACCATGATTTTTTGTTACCTCAAGTGGGGACGAACGGGCTCAGTTTCTGCATGTGTTTGTTCTTCGCCCAAGATACTCCTGATTTTTTTAGCCAATGAAGCCCCAAGAAATGGCAAGTTCCAACAGGCAGATCACCAATATCCTCAACTTGGGGTCTGAAAATAAGCTACAAACTCCACCGGTTTATCATCAGCTCGCTGGCCAGGATACGAACGCAGGAACAGCAGGGGCAGAAAGGAATGAAGGTCCCCAAATCCACGGTATCCTCAGAGAAGCTTCGCTGAGCACAGCTCCGCGATCAAATCCCAATGCAATGGGAAACAGATTAATATACCCAGGTCTTCAAAAGATCAAGAATTTCTGGTCGACCCCTGGTGTTCTACTTTTTCTGGACGTTCAAAAAGTAGACGTTTTGGTCGATATCTCCAAAAACCGGTCGTGAACTTTACGCCCTCCACTGCAACCTTGAACTTTCTGTCACTCCTCGACCCCCTGCATTGATCATAGAATTTGGTCATGGAAAAGCCTGGAGTGATCAGGAGTTTCAAATTGTCTCCCACAACGTGCACCCCAATCCGCATGGTGATATGCACACACACAGTGTTCAAACTTGCCATCATGACCATGCTTCTTCCAAAGACTTAATCCTGTGAGAACTATGCAAAAAAAAAAGCTGAACGCTCAATTTTTCCGATTCTTTTGGCATATTGTCTAAAACGTTCAAAAATCAAAGTTACCTAGTTTTTGGGATTTGTAGGTGCTTGATGGTTTTTGTAGTCGTTTGCAAGCTTTTTAAAGGAGTTTTGAAGGTTTTTGTAGGCGCGAACTTTTGCATAAAACGTGCACATCTCACACAAACATGAACATAATCTAAGAAATGGTGAGCCAAAGAGTCTGTCAGTGGCACTTCAAATCCGATTGACCAACTGACATGGCTGGTCAGAGTTTAGCATGTCGATTTTATTCGCTTATGGTGGATAGAGGGTAGGTGGTGGTTGACCCTATCGATTTGGGGCCACTTATCATTGCATCATTTAATTTTATCAATGGTCCACATTAGAAAATTCAATTGAAATAGGATTGGATGATGTTGAATGTGTAACATGGTAATGCAGCATGACATGAAACCAGGGAAATCATAGGTAAACTGCAAAAGTAGGCGCTTTGGTCAAGAGCTACTTTTTCTGACCGATATCTCAAAAAGAAGTCAACAGCCTAGTCTCCCAAAAAAAAGTGCTACGAACGAAGACCTAGTTATATATATATATTATATTAATTAATTAATTAATTAACATCTAGAAATATGGGGGATTTCATGGGATTTCCGTGGCCATCTTCCAACAAAAAGTTCACAAATCTGGCCGCCGATTTTTTGGTCCAACTCATTTGCTGGGACCCTGATGTTCACCTGTTCGCAAAAAAATGTCGCATGGATATTCCTCTGGTCAAACATTTTTTGCTGAGTTTCCCATATATTTTTATGCCGTTTCATGACCGGAAGGTACCCTCTGGTAAACGTTTACATAATTATGGAACATGCTATTTGTGGGTAAATCAACTATAAATATGGTCATTTTCAAGTTCGCAAACATAGCTATGTAAACGTTTACCAGAGGGTAGCTGATGTTGGGATGTCAGTATTTTGCTGAAGAATTTGACCCTTGGATCCCACTGTTTCGCCTCTTGGATCTATCCGATCTGACTGCAAAAATCCCAGAAGTCTATGGTGCCACAATAAAAGCGAAACAAGTCGCTACAAGTATCATCTAAGTCTAAGTCGAAGAAAATCCGGATGATGAAAAACCCATGCTGTAGTGTCTTTTTCATCACGTACACCTGTAAATACTTTGTAGAAACGTCCATGAAAATCGTTCGCTAAATCCCCATCGAATTGCGCTTTGTTACTCTCTTTTTTAATTTCACATCTCGAAAATATCCATGATTAATATACTGGTTGGTGGTTTTAACCATCTTGAAAAATATTAGTCAATGGAAAGAATTATCCCACATATTATGGAAAAAATGCTTGAAACCACCACTCAGTATAGGTAAATCATCGATACATGGGCCATATTCATCCATTTTCCAGTTCGCTATGTAACAAATTACCCTCTGGTAAACGTTTACATATGGAAAATCACCATTTTATAGCTGGCCTGCATCCACTATTTCGACTGGGCCATGGCTTCAATAGCTTTTGCGTTAATGTTTACCGCTACAAAAGCGGCGAACAAATCACCCCTCAAATCATCGAAATGTCCAAAAAATCCCATCCCATCCCGGGTCCGGTTCCGAACGTTTGACCCTCACCGGGCGGCATCGCGGACGTCATTGAAATGTCCCTGCAGAGTGCCGTAGCTCATATCGCCTCGCGTCACCCGGAGTTTCTCGTCCAAATCTTCGGAGATGGAGATCAGGAGAGTATGAAGATTGAAAATGGGGCACATGAAATATGGGTTATAATCTATTAAACATGGTGATGTTCCATAGTTATGTAAACGTTTACCAGAGGGTATAATCCAATTATAATGTAGTTAAAATTGTAATCCCATTAACACAATGTCATAAACTACCCATGACTGGGAATGGCAATCATACCACCTATAAAAATGGTGATGACTGGGGGATGGTGAACATGAAATTGCTTTAACCACATTAATATGTGATAATCCAGTCCCCAATCTTGGGGGGCCCATCAAACAGCTTTGTATATTATTTATATCTAAAAAATAAGTAATCTCTTCCCCCTAATATCAAAGACCTCCCTAGAACCCATGGTAAAAAGTACGGGATAAGGCAACATATTTGGGACCATTGAGGAGGTGTTTAACATTAGGGGGATGGGATTATGATGAGGAGATTATGATGAGGAGATTATGAGGATGTCATAGAGATATTCTGGAAATGTGATTTAAAAAAAAACATTGGGCAAACAACCCATTACAAACCATTATATATTACACATACATTTCCATAGAATTATATATTTAGCAGCAAATATATACGTACATGTGATATCCTATACGTTTATTAGTAGTTAACCTATAATATCTCGTTGTATCAGCCCCAGTTTCATCGTTACCAACGATTTCCAGCAATGGCGGCCCAGTGACGATTGAATTTGAAGGACAAACAGCCGGGGCCATTCTTGTCTGGTGGAGGCTTCCCAGATCCAAGCAACACTCCTGGCCGTGGTTTTAACAGTAGAAATTGGTTGGCTCAGTTGGTTTTTGTTCTCGGAAAAAACGGATTAGACACGATTTAAGTATCAAACATGGGGATGTTGATGCCTTGTTGATGCGTGATTACGGTAAGTTGCGACTGAACTGACAAACGGTTAGTGATTGGGTTTATGGGTGGTATAAACGATAGTTAAATGGGTAAACCAACAAACATAACCAGAAGTTTGGAAGGATGATGCAACTGCAGTTGGGGGATAGGTTCCTCTTAGTGGGTAATAACCTTGATGAAAGAAACCAGTGAAATACGATCTACCCCAGCGAGATTATATGGCTTACTAATCACTTCATAAACGGGGATGCACCCTCAAGTAGTAAGTAGTGGGGGTAATAGTGAATGTACATATACGGTGTGTTTATTGCATTATATATATATTGCATTATATATATATATTGCATTATAATATATATATATATATTGCATTATAATATATATATATATAAATAATAATAATAATAATAATAAAAATAATAATAATAAAAATAATATATATAATAATAATATATATAATAATAATATATATAATAATAATATATATAATAATAATATATATAATAATAATATATATATATAATAATAACAATAATAATAATAACATATACACATATATATATAATAATAATAATATTAATAATATTAATATATATATATACACACATATATATATATATCAACTTATATATCTATCTGTATAAGCGGGTGCTGAAGTGGGGATCTGATCTGCATATCGCATCTAAGATGATAGGAATCTTACCCTTCAGATCATGGGTTTCCCAAGTTACCGACATCAATCCTCTCATTGTCAGGCATTCCCTTAGGGGATTGGCATGATGATTACCCTCTGGTAAACTAACATCTTTAAAAAACTGGTTCCCTACCCTCTGGTAAACATACAAAAACTATGGAAAATCACCATTTTTAATAGGTAAATCAACTATAAAGGTGCCATTTTCAATAGCTATGCAAGAAATTACCAGAAGGTAAAGTAAAAGAGACCCTGAACATGGCTGAACGTTGAAGAATCGCTACGAAGAGAAAGAAGGAAGAGGAAAAGTGGGATGCATTTTTCCGCCTTTGATCATCTTCATTTGGGGTGAACAGCGGTTAACAAAGAAAAACTGAAGTCAACGCAGAAAACTTCTGGATCAGTACATATCAGTACTCTACATCCTTCTCAGGGCCTATGTTATGTCGGAGTGACCATCTCATGAAATATATCTTGAGTGTTTATCGGCACAACAAAAGATCATCTTGACATTGGAAAACTCCCAAATCAATGGAATCTTGAGGAACCCAAGCAGAAAAACAGAAGATTTGAATGCTCCTGTAGCAATGACCAACATCTGTAGCTCGTGTTTTTTTCCATCTAGCCAAACGATTCTTGAATTGGCTCTGTCTGAAACTGGGGATACCCCTACAATAGCCATTTTTCATTGGGAAAATTATGATGAAACCAGTTGATTTAGGAGTGTTCAATTTTCAGACCCTGTTCCCAATATGAAAATATATGAAAATGGTAATGTTGTCCAATTTTTGGATTTTCGAACCTCCCAATTTGCGGTTTTTCTCTACCTTTTCTCCACACCACCATGGTCATCCCGATTGAGGGTTGAAGCTGCTTAAGAACCAAACAACTAACTGCTCCAATAGTAAACATATGGGGGGTTCCTGAAATGGGGGTACCTCCAAATCATCTATTTTAGATTGGGATTTTCCATATAAACCATGCAGCGAGCTTGGGGTATCCCCATTTATGGAAACCCACATATGTAAACATGAAGGGTTTGTTGAACCTGGTTAAAGAACCGTAGACCAACCTACATTGAAATCGTTCACCAACCTAATGCTTCAACAAGCAAATTCAGAACCATTTCATTAGGTTGGTTTCCATAAACATGAATTCGATTCAAACCTGCCGAAATCGGATATTTGGGTTAGTCTGAAAATCGGGTACCCATGGGTAGAACCAATTCCAATGGATTCTACAAAGTATATATCATCACTTTCCCAAAAAATTGCTCTTTCGGGGTACCCTCTGGTAAACATACAAAAAGCTATTGAAAATGGCCCAGTCGAAATAGTGAGTTTTCCCATGAAAAATTGTGATTTTCCAGTTCGCTACGTTAGTTTACCAGAGGGTATCCCCCTATTTTCAGACATACAGGATGGGGTCCCCCAGTTATAAGTTGGTTTATATACCATTATAACCCCCATTAACTATAGTTATATCTACCATAAACCATTGTTAAACCACTTATAAGGCAACTTAGCTATCTTAGGGGCCCCATCCTGTACCCATTGGTTGAATATCCACTGCACACCACGAACAGACCCCGTTGTGCAAGCGACTGGCGCCGGTGACGGTGGTCTGCGGCCCATACCTGAAACCAAACACTTCGATAGGCACCAATGAACGATGGAAATAGCCGTAGAAATAGCAATGTAACCCTGGGACTCTGAATGATCATGGGTCATTAAATGTCCCCATTGAACATCACCCAACCATTAGGTATATGGTCTATAATGGCTACTATAATAGTGATGTCCAATATACCCAAAATGGGACAGTTACCAACCCCTGATGATTGGGTTACAATATCTGGTTGAAAATTACTATTTCTGTAAATAAAACATGGGACTATTCCATGTATCACTGGCTCATACAATCCCATCCTTCGTTCAAATAAAAACACGTCAATGATCCCAAAAATGCGTTTTATCCCAATTGAGTTGTGTTTTTTTTCCTTGCTAAACTGCAATACACAAATTGGGACACCTACGCGGGGCCTACGCAAACCACTCCTCCCATGCGAAACTGCCTACGCGAGAGTTACCTTTTAAGAAGTGCCTACGCGCTTGCCTCCGCGAAAGTTGCTGCAACGATCTCTTTACTTGACGTGATGTAGTCACGATTCTGGTTCAGAAGAGGAATAAGAAGAATTGGAAGATGACGATTCTTTGGATGACCTCATCAAGCGTGGAGCACTTTGTCATAGAAGATAGTCAGATATTGACCTTGGAAAAACTTTGGATGGGCTACAGGCCACAATTTGACCTGAGGGCCTACGCGTTTCCTACGCGAGGGCCTACGCGGAGCCTACGCGAAAGTCCGAACCGAAAATGGATTTCTGAAAACTTGGCAGTGTAATTTTCTGAAAAAGCGTTTGTTTCTTTAATCTCCCTTTCTTCCAGCTATATGAATCATACAATCCAGTTTGCATGCAAAATCATTGTAACCCACCAAGAAAAAACAAGAGTCCGAGGTCAGAAACAAACAATCTAGAACACCAAAACAAGCGCCTACGCGAGACTGCCTACGCAGCCTCTCCTACGTTATCCTACGCCATATGCCTACGCAGAACAGCCTACGCATGAATGATGTTAGTTCCTCCTCAATCTAAATTCCATCTGGAAAAAAAAACGTGGCTCAATTTTGGGATACCTCCATATATCTACCATAAACCCTATAGTTATATTAGAGTTATGGTTACTAACTATGGTTACTAACTAACCCAGTAATGGTTAAAAACATGATTTCTGGGGGTGTTTCATATTACCATCCCCAAGCATCCCAGAAACTTGACGCTTCCATGCCCGTCATCAAGCAGGCATTCCACTTACGTTGATGAAGGGATCCATGAACCAATGGATGGATAGTGTGTGACTATGGCTTGTTATTCCTGAAAAATGTCTATTCCTATGTTTGCAGCTCTGTACACATGAATTATTGCATATGATTGCATGTCAATGATTTCTTGGTGAATATCTCCATTTCTGGTAAAACAACAGGTTATGACTAACAGTTTGCGATGGAAAGATCCACCATTTTTAATAGGTAAACATCTATAAATGGGTCATCTATACCACGGCTATGTTAAATAACCAGAGGGTAAAACAACATCATTTTCATTCATTTCTTACATGAAATCACCATTTTCACCAGTGCATTGCTAGGGCAAAAGCGGGAAACCGCCACGGAAGTACGTCGCCAAAGTGCATGACGCCGCCGAATGGTGCATTGGTTGGAATACCATCGGGCCAAGCCCACATGAAGCTGGCCATTGGCACCAGTAAGACACCCTCCTGGCTGAGGTTTTGAAAGGTTCAATGGGATGTTCATGGTGAATTCATTGGGATGATGTGTGGGAATCTATAACCAACCAATCAACAAGATATGAATCTGATGTGGTTAATTACCCCTGTTTGAAAAAAAAACATAGAAAGTAACAAAAACACTCGAACATCCTGTTGGAATATCATTTTCCAGTTCAGAATGGAGATTTCTCAGATTAAATCTATGCTTGAGCTTGCTTGACTAGAGTGCAAAAGAACTATTGTTCATGATTATTGTTCAGTTGCTCATAAACAATAATCATGATAACAATAATAATCAACTTGAATAACCAATTCGATAATAAGAATTCAACTGAATGATAATAACTCAACTTAAGTTTATTCGATAATAACTTTATATATTACAACATATTGTCATAACAATAATAATCAACTGAATAATATAATAATTCTGTTGCTTGATTCTTGAAGGATCATCCCAGCTTGAATTCCTATCAGTACATTGCCTTATTGCAGCGGCAGGATATTACAGGATGGTGACCCCATGTGCCATGTGCCAGAAGTCCGTTGATCACCACAGAAAAAACTCTAGATATGACATATCTACAATGGTAAACTAACAGTTTGCTATTGAAAATGGCCATTTTTAATGGGTAAATCCACTATAAATGGTGATTTTCCATAGTTATGTTAGTTTAACAGAGGGTATCTACAGTTGTAAACCTTTATAAACCAACTTAGCAAACTAGGGGCCAATGATTGCGCCCTGGATTGGTAAAATGTCCCATCTGTACAGCTCCTTGCGCCAATCTGGATCCAACAGCTCACCTGCCTGGTTTGATCCTATTTGATGTTGTTTCTTTCTTCAGATCCATCTATCTATCAACGCTATGAACTATGAACCTATATATATATACATACATGTCATCCCATGCAATCTGATCCAATCTGATTCAATCCGAGCCAATTCAAGTATATATATATACACAACTAATATACATACATATGTATATATATATACACATGCATGTGTTTATATATATGAATATATGTACATAATACATGTATATATATATATTCATATGTATATATATATATTCATATGTATATATATATATATTCATATGTATATTTAAATATATATATATATATATTCATATGTATATATATATGTGGATCTGATCCAATCTGGTCTGCGACCCCCAGTTGTTCGCCTCCTCGTACCACTGGCCCCATTGGATCACCACCAACTCTTCACCTTCGTCCACCAGTCGTCGCGTCGCAAGTGAATTGATAGTGAAATATATATATATATAATTTATAGTAATAGTAATTATAGTAATATAGTAATAGTAGTATAGTAATATATATATATATATAATGATTGCAATTATTGTAGTAATAGTAATATAGTAATTATAGTAGCTATATGATGATTGTAATAGTATCAATTGGTAAATTATTATAGTAGCTATATAATGATAGTAATAGTTGGTATAATATTCCCACCAATAGTGGAATATTAATGGAATAGTAAGATAAGACCAACTATAATGGCTATAGGAATAAGGAATATTAGTGGAATAATGTGGGTAAAACAATGCCATAAACCACCCATGACTGGGAATGGTAATCATACCACCCCTAAACATGGTGATTTGGGGGATGGTTTGTGAAATTGTTTTACCCACATTAGTACTTATTGATAGTAATTATTGATAGTAATTATTGATAGTAATTATTGATAGTAATGATTAGTAATTACTGATAGTAATGATCAGCAATTATTAATCGCCACTAATACTCATCCTTGGTAATCAATTAATTAGCTCGAAGAGTCAGTGGCTAATCATTATTTTGTGCACATATTGAATACAGATTGATAGTGTTCCATGTTAATAAGTTTTAGTACTTCATGTTGTTCAAACGCATTGTAGCAATATGGTAAGAATTTTAAAGGCAAACACAGCTTTCATAATTCGATATCAAATGGATATGTCATATGTGCTCCATGTCAAACGGTTATCAACGGTGGGACAATGGGTCTTAAATGCATGTCAAGACTCATGGAACCGGATGTCAAAATGTCAATTTCAATGGTAGCCAGTAGCCAGCCATTTTTCATCACTTTTCGGAGTCCAAACAAAGAGTTCAACCGAAGAAAACAAAGACAGCTCGGGAGATAGAAGGATATACCAATCTCGGTAAACCAAACCTAATTTGACCATTTGGGGTAATACACTTTTGACACTTGGAGGAGTGTTATTGAGTTTTCCACATTTCTATTGGGTCCCAAGTTGCAATAAAGTTGAAAAACAACTGACCCACTTCCAAAACATACATGAAAATCTATCAATCCATTTACCGTCAGTTGAACATAGCTATGGAAAATCGTGAATTTACTTCGATGATTTATTTAAAAGAGTGATTTTCCATAGCAATAGGAGAATTTACCAAAGGGTACATCCATTTCCACTATGGCACCAGTCGCGGCCAATGACGCCAGGGAGCCAACGCCGTTGTCCTTCATCCAATAGACTCCTGGCGTGGGTGTTTTTTGGACCCGGAGAGATGGACAAGTAAAATCCAAGAATAATAGTGGTCAATGATTTGGGTATTTTAATGCATTGACATGATATATATATATATTATTATATATATATATATTATTATATATATATATATTATATAATTATAGAATATATATATGATATAATATATATTAAATACTATATATATATTATTTATTATATAATATATATGTTATATTATATATATATGAGTATATAGTTTTTGTCACATTTCTGAGATCATTAGTGTATATTAGTGTGTATATATATATAATCATAGGCAATCATAGGCAATCATAGAGATATGTGTATATGCTTGGGCTACACGACAAACAAGGTTGATCACCATACATGAGGCATCAAGTACTCACAACTGTTTGAATCCAAGGTCTGATAGGTGGCATCAATCCATCTGAAAATATGCTCGCCAATAGGGATCATCATCCCAAATATGGTTAAACACAAAACCCTCCGCTAGTCAAACATTCAAATCCCCTACAAATGGAGTTTTTTTGAATGGGAAGAACCTCTATTCAATTCTCCAATTGCCATGTCTGATTACCAGAGGGTACAACATTTGAAACCGCTGAGAAGTCGCGTTACAATCAGCAACAGTCGCCTCACCCCATCTCTTCTGTCCAAAAAGAATTCAGAACTCCGTGTTCTTAACGAAAAATTGTCCATTTACAGATGATAAAAATGATGATTTACCATGACAAATTGCGATTTTCCGTATTTCCCCACCTGCCAGGTGAGGGTTGTTAGATTTTATGTCAGTTGCCTCCTCGTCCTCCTCCTTCTCCTCCTTCTCCTCCTCCTCCTTCTCCTCCTCCTCCTCCGCCTCCTCCTGCCTCGTCCTCGTCGTCCTCGTCGTCCTCGTCGTCCTCGTCGTCCTCGTCGTCCTCGTCCAACTGCGACCCGCGATCCACAGTGTTCTCTGCCGGACCTCAACCACGACCATCCACGCCCAGTGTTCCCTGCCGGACCTCAACCACGACCATCCACGCCCAATGTTCCCTGCCGGACCTCAACCACGACCATCCTCCCCCAGTGTTCCCTGCCGGACCTCAACCACGACCATCCACGCCCAGTGTTCCCTGCCGGACCTCATGTAGGAAGATTAAAATGTCAGATAGAGTGCCAGAAGATTTGCCAGGTAGAATGCCAGAAAATGTGCCAGAAGATATGCCAGATAGATATGCCAGAAGATATTCCAGAAGATATGCCAGATAGAATGCCAAATAGAATGTCAGAAGATATGTCAGATAGAATGCCAGAAGATTTGCCAGAAGATATGCCAGATAGAATGCCAGATAGAATGCCAGATAGAATGCCAGATAGAATGCCAGAAGATATGCAGATAGAATGCCAGATAGAATGCCAGAAGATATGTCAGATAGAATGCCA